>OX122895.1:16136275-16550356 GCA_944738655.2 Andrena hattorfiana
AAAAAAGAAATTGTAAAAGATATTTATGAATGTCAGACTTCTCTAAAAGGATTTCATCAAAGTTGTGCCAAACTACATAAGACGTACAATACATTTGATCAATTGGTCAAATGTGATGGCAAAATAGAAAGAACGTTAAATAAAGATAGTACTGGTGAAAAATACAAAGAGAACGATACAATCAGAAGCGTAAAAAGAATGAGATCAGAAGTGGAGGATAATGTAACAATAGAGGACAAACTAAATGATATTATATATCAAATAAATGAAGGAAATAATAAACAACATGAAATTATAGCTGAAATCATGAATCAACAAATTCATGAAATAGTAAAAGAGATGAAGAATGTAATTATGGAAGAAGTTAAGAAGCAAACGAAAAATATAATCGAAGAACTTAATGATATAAAAAACACTGTACAACAAATAGTGATTAAAAAGGACATGCGAGATGAAAAACATAATAGAGATAAGAATATGAATATTAAGGACAATAACATAGAATCATACGCAGAAAAGGTATAAATCTCTAAAGTAGAAAGAATTGTAGTAGAACCAAATTGCGAACAAAATAGTAAAAAAACAATGGAAGAAATTAAAGAGAAAATTGATATAACGAAATTGGGAGTGGGAATAAATAAGATAGTAAGTACTCAAACCGGTAAAGTGATTATGGATTGTGAGCAGATAGAGCAAAGAGAAATTCTAAGAAAAGAGTTAGAGGAGCAGATAGGGCAAAACTACAAGATAAGTATTAATAAAAAAAAATTGCCGACTGTTACAATAGTAGGAATTGATAAAGAAATGAAGAACATAGATGATAAGGAGCTCGTAAATACAATTATCAAACAAAATCGATTAGAAACCAACGCGAAAAATGTGCAAATGAAAATCCTAAAAAAAATACAAAGAAAAGGGAAAGAAGATAGTATTATCCTAGAGGTAGATCCGGGTACTTATAAAAAACTAATAGAGAAACAAATAATTGGGATGGGATGGAACAGATGTAGGGTGTATGACTATGTTAGTATACTAAGATGTTATAAGTGCTGGGGATTCTTCCACTATGCGAAGGACTGCAGAAATAAAATGAAATGTCGGAAGTGTGCAGGTGAACACACAGAAAGAGAATGCACGACAGAGGCCAAGAACTGCAGTAATTGCATAAAGATGTTAGAAGAACATGAACTAACCGGAATATCAACAAAGCATGAAGCAACAGACAAGCAGTGTGAAGCATACAGGAGAATGGTGAAAAGAGTACGAAAAAATATTATGTATTGTGATGAATGACTAACACAGAGCATAGAAGGGGGAAGTAGGAAGACAGAGCGATGGAATAGACGAAACTTTATTTTATTACTTAATATACAAGGCTTTCTATACCACAAAGAAGAAATTGAACGGACGGTTAATAGTGAGAAACCAAAAATAATATGTCTTACAGAAACGCATATCACGGAAGAAGTGTACGACAATGAGCTGGATATGGAAAATTATGAAATTGTCAGAACGAATACAAAGAACAATAGAATCGGAGGGGTATTAACATATATAGAAAAAGGTATAAGATATAGCATTACAGATAATAAAGTAATTAATGATGATAAAGGCAAGGAGTGCATATGGATGAATGTAATTAGAATAACAGGAAAATATGAAGGTAGTATAGTTAATGTATATCGATCACCAAATACAAGTGATGGCAAATTTATTACAACAATCGTACAGGAATGCGAGGAATTGGTGGATAGAGGGCATTTAATAATGGTAGGCGACTTTAATATTGACATGAGTAAAGTAAATCATTATAGCAAAAGACTCACGCGAGAATCACAAACAATGGAAATGAAACAATACGAACAAGCACCAACTAGATGTGTGCAAAACTCTAATACGACCATCGACCTTGTATTTTCAAACTTTTATATAAAGACTGAAGTAAATGATACTCCAAGAATCACAGATCACAGTATAGTGAAAATAAATGTGGATATATATAGTGATACGATGAGTCGAAGGAAGAGAAAAAAAATAGAATAACCTAATCGATGCCCTCGAAGTGGCCGCACAACGCGAAATGGAAGATGCTGAAAAAGAGGAAAAAGCATTAGCTATATCAAGAGGCGACGTACATGCAGAATCCAATCTACCGTTTATCCCAGTTGTCGCGGATGGCAGCTGGATGAAAAGGTCCTACCGCGGAGGAGATTACAATTCTCTCTCTGGCGTAGAAGCCATCGTGGGATACCACACGAAGAAAGTGCTGTACATCAGCGTGAAGAATAAATTCTGCATGACTTGCCAAATAGCAGGTATGAAGAAGGAAGAACCGCGCGAGCATCGTTGCTTCAAGAACTGGGGTCGTAATCAGAGTTCAACTGGCATGGAGAGTGTTGCTATTGTCGAAGGCTTCAATTACAGCATAGATATGCACGGCCTAATATACTCTATATTAGTTGCCGATGGCGATAGCAGTGTGTACAAGAAGATATTGGACAGTGATCCATATAAAAACTACCTGGTGCAGGTACGAAAAATAGAATGCACCAATCACCTGCTACGCAATTTCAGTAAAAAAATAAACGAAATCGGAACAAAAGGCCGCGATAAAGATCTAAGAGCTGTCGTAAAGAATAATTCTCTCCGCCTGCGTACTGGTATAAAGAAAGCTGCAGAATACCGGTTGCAAGAAGAAATAATACTCGAGGAACGAATAAGAAATTTGAAGGAAGACTTGAGGAATGTACCGAGTCACGTTTTCGGTGAACACAAGGAGTGTCAGAAGTTAGCATACTTCTGTAAGAAATACTCTGATCCAAACAAAGAGAACTACGTACCGAGGTTGAGAGAAGCCGGTATTTATCAGAGTATCGAAGAAGCGATGCAACCACTTTTCTCTAAAGCTGACAGTTTGCTGCACGGTCTAAATAACAATGCTGTTGAAAGTTTTAATAATATCATTGTCAAATTCATCGGAGGCAAAAGGATAAACTTTGGACGAGGGGGCTCGTATCAGGGCAGAGTCACCGCTGCAGTCGTCCAATATAATACAAAAGGTGCGTTTAGCAGATTGAGTACGGCAATGGATAAAGAGCCACCAAAAATGGTAAGAAAGCTGGAAGGACGTCGGAAGCGTGCAGCAGAAAAAGCAAGGGAATATAAAAAAGAAGCGAAAGCATCCTCCTTCCGAAATAAAAAACAATCGTGCGACCAGGATTACGGCCCTAACGCAGACAAACCAGATATGGAAGAGACAGTATACCCTTCCGAGTGTAAAAGACACGCGGCTATACTCCATGACTGGAAAAGGATGCGATGCGAGATCGAAGAGGAAACTCGCAATCAGGCGAATAGCGAAAAGTGGATTAGTTATAGAAAAAAATTATTAACTGCATCCAATTTCGGCAAGGTATACCGATTACGAAACACTACACCACGGGCAAATACTGTGAAGTGTATAATGTACCCGCAACTTCCAAATTTGTCTGCTCTCCAGTACGGAAGGGAAAATGAGGCAAACGCCTTGAGACAAATGGAAGAAGAATTATGAATCCATATTCTACCATGTGGCCTCTTCATCGATGACACTATGCCTCACTTAGGTGCAACTCCTGACGGCCTTGTGGACCATGATAAAATCGTCGAAGTAAAGTGTCCTGAATCGGCCAAGGATTTATCACCTGCTGAAGCAATAAAGCGACTTGGTAATATACGGCGTATTTTCAAGGGTAATGAAATGAATAAAAATCATCATTACTATTATCAAGTGCAAGGACAATTGCACATAACGAAAAGGCAACGGGCCTATTTTTGTTTATGGACGCTGTTTGAGAATCAGTGGTTCTCAAAATCGCCGCACCCAAGCTCACCGCAGCACCTACTGGACTGCGGAACGCACGGACGATCCACAATCGATCGATCGATCGATATTCTCCGTCACCCTATCAACCAATCAGATTTCCCCACGTCGGTCGATACTCGAGAAGACTCGAGACGCCGCGTACCGGAAGGATTCGGTCTTCTTGTTCACATTGAGTTCGGAAAAGGACGCTTGGCTTGCCTAGCAGATTTTAACAGAAACATTGTGCGCATTCCTCTACATTTCACCAGTATTCAAATCACTCAGCTCACCGCTCACATCTCTGTCGCTCATTCAGACCTTTACAAGGCTCGTGAATTCTCTCGTGTGTAAATGATCACCACGCGACCACGTGGCTCACCGCTCACCACTTCATATTCTCGCGTGTGTTTTGTGCTCACCAAAGTTCAAACCACGCTCTCTCTCACCACTCTCAGTGGGAATTTCAATAAATTGACAAACGTTCAGTGCACGTACGATTGACTTGTGCATTTTCTCACCGTCTTCTAACCTCACTTCCATCCAAGCGTGCTCAACCACCATTTCAAAATCTCAAATAGACGCCGAAAGGAATAAAGGTTACAACAGTAACGAGAGATGATCGATTCTGGGCAACAGAGATGGAAGACAAACTGAGCAAGTTCTATGAGGACTGCATGTTGCCAGAAATTATATATAGCAGAAACAATCGACAACAGCCGATTAGAGAACCTCCGTATATACAAAAAGGAAGAGCAGGTACGAGTACACAAGAAAGTACATAAAACGATGGATGAAAACATCGCGATAGCACCGGCGAGTGCATCCAGCGCATGTGAAGAGCTGTCGAATAAGCAATTGTAATCCAAAGTGACTATTGCACCGGCGAGAGCAATCAGCGCATATGAAGAGCTGTCGAATAAGCAATTGTAATTCAAAGTGACTATTGCACCGGCGAGTGCATCCAGCGCATATGAAGAGCTGTCGAATCAACAATTGTAATCCAAAGTCACTAACGCACCGGCGAGTGCATCCAGCGCATATGAAGAGCTGTCGAATAAACAATTGCAATCCAAAGTGACTAATGCACCGGCGAGTGCATCCAGCGCACATGAAGAGCTGTCGAATAAGCAGTTTACAAAGCGCAGGCACCACCTGAGCAACGTGGAGGCGCCTGGAGTGCGCAGAGTTACTGAGCTGTGACGAAGGGAGTTCGAGGGCGAACATCGTCGCAGAATGGCCGAATTCCCTATGAGAGAGAGCCACGAAGAGTGGAGTTGTTTAGACAGGATGGGTCGTTCGCCGAACAAAGATCCAGGAAGTCTCTCGCTCGAGGAGAGAGTTTGAAGTTCTGAATGAAAAGTCTGAAGATTAGTCTAAGCTAATTTACTGGACTGGGCTGCGGAGGCTACCGTCGTAGCCCAGCTCTCTGTTTCTTTAAAGTGTTTCAGAGAGCACGAAACCCTACGACGAGGGACAAGGTGTCGGTGGACTGCCGCCGCGGCCTGGATACGCGTTCCCGAATTCCCCGTCTGTGCTACGACAGAGTAGCAGTCCGCAGTGGAGCGCGGACATACGTGGAACCGCTTCTCTAGCCCTGTTGGCGTGGATCTTGGCTTCTCCCCGGTTTGTACAAACCAAGAGGTCCGCCTCAAGAGGGTGGACAGCAGCCGGGAAATGGCATCTCCAACCACCAGTCGGACAAGCGGTGCGACTGCTTGGATCGGCTGGAGGAGATGTCGCGGAGACGGGAGCGTTAACAGGACGCACAGGATGGTCCCCTGGGTCAGCACCAGAAGCCACGAAGAGGAATGGGGCCATCTGAAAGCCAAATCCTGAAAGAGGGAGAAGAGGACAAGAAGTCCAGAAGAAAGAAAATGCAGACGAGCTGCGGTACTGGGCAGATTGATCGGGGAACCGGCCGATAACATGCTCATGAGCTGTGATCCCCTGTTATCGGTTCCGTCCCGCCTTTCCGTCTTCCCGGTTCTTTCAGCTCCAACGGATTCTCTCAAATGAAAGTAAATGTTAATGCTTCTCCGTCTCTTTTGCATGGAATCCGGAGCCGTGAAGGGATCGAAGTGTCAAGCTCCTACGGCTACCGGAAGGACACCGAGGATGAATCCTTGGAGGAGAGGGTCGACCGCGACCAAGGATTCGACGAGGAGGAGGGAACGTCGCCGAAGCAGTGGAGACGTCGTCGGACGTCCTTCTGGAGAAGGTTGCTAGCAATTGAGGCAGCGCTGGAATCTGCACGGGGTTCCGGAGGGTGCACGAAGGAGGATGCAGCGTTGGAGCGCTGAAGTCGACGTGGGACGTTCCAGAGTGGAGTTCCAGGGACGTCGCGGGACAAGGACCAGAGGCGTTTCGTCGAGGGAGAATTAGAAGCCCCGCGGTACCCGTGCCTGGCTGCTGGACCCGGAGCTCTCCGTGGATTTCGTCGTGGGACACACGGAAGAGGAACGCGCCCGGAGCTCCCCGTGGATTTCGTCGTGGGACCAAGAGTCGCAGGGTTCCAGCGACGTCGTGGGACAAGGAGCTGCGGAGTTCCAGAGACGTCGTAGCACAGGAAGCTGCAGAGTTCCAGAGACGTCGTGAAACCAGAAGTTGGAGCGTTTCGTCGTGGCAGATCGAGAAGTCCGGTTGTACCCACGCCTTGCTCAGGGTTTTTCCGTGGCTTTCGCCTGAGCGAGAAGGCAAATGCCGAGGCGGATGTCTGAAGAAGCCACGGGGCTGCACGACCACTTCTTCAGCCAGGGGTACGAAGATTCCGAAGAGGATTCAATGCGGCCGAGACGTCCGCTCTTCCAGAGGGGACAGCAGTGTTGCGACCACCGGGTATAGGCCCGTGCATAGCCTGCTGGTGCTCGTAGCTGAAGATAGAAGAAGGTCGGCCACCTTCGAGAGGACGATCGGGACGACGACCAGAAGACTGTCTTGTACCGAACGCCACAGCGTTCGGACGTGTGGGTCGTGCTTTTGTAATCGATATTGCTCTATGTAACAATATAGTTCAGTCGTGTGTACGCCCGTGTAATCATTATTCTATCCTTTGTGTCGGGGTGTCTTGCGATGGTAACGCCCGACAGTGGGGCACGTAACATAGGATCCGCGGAAAAAATCTCATAACTTCGGTGTTTCCCAATATTTTTTAGTACTTTTTTTTATATTACTTGTTAATAACCAACGGTTATATGGGCAGGAACATTAAAATAATTGAAGAATCTTTAACAAATAAAATCGTAATAAACCACGTAAACATTGTGTTTCATAATTATTTAATCATCCAGTTCAGAATCCGTTCATGAAATCCGATACTGAAAATTGGACAGGCTGGATGCGCGTGATTATTATGTAGTCAGCTCTTCGAAGTGACAGAAAATATAACCTAAGTATACGCTATATGACAACAAATATTTAGTGGCTATTTCGTTCATTCACGAAACATTTGTGAACTTTTTATCACCGTTTCAAAACATTATTATTACGTCACAACAGTATCTTTAGGAAATCGGGTATAGCATATACGTTATATTTTCTGTCACTTCGAGGAACCGAGCACATAATAATCACGCGCATCCAGCCTGCGCATTTTCAGTAGCGGATTTCACGAACGGATTTTCTGTCCTCGAAGGGACAGAAAATATAACCTAATTGCTATACTCGATTTCCTAAAGATGCTGTTGCGGCGTAAAAATAATGTTTTAGAAGGATGCTAAAATGTTCACAAATGTTTCGTAAAAGAATGAAATAGCCACTAAACATTTGTTGTCATATAGCATATAGGTTATATTTTCTGTCACTTCGTGGAACCGACCACATAATAATCACGCGCATCCAGCCTGGGCATTTTCAGTGGCGGATTTCACGAACGGATTTTCTGTCCTCGAAGTGACAGAAAATATAACCTAATTGCTATACTCGATTTCATAAAGACGCTGTTGCGGCGTAATAATAATGTTTTAGAAGGATGCTAAAATGTACACAAATGTTTCGTAAAATAATGAAATAGCCACTAAACATTTGTTGACATATAGTATATACGTTATATTTTCTGTCACTTCGAGAAACCGACCACATAATAATCACGCGCATCCAGCCTGCGCATTTTTAGTAGCGAATTTCACGAACGGATTTTCTGTCCTCGAAGTGACAGAAAATATAATCTAATTGCTATACTCGAATTCATACAGATGCTGTTGCGGCGTAATAATAATGTTTTAGAAGGATGCTAAAATGTTCACAAATGTTTCGTAAAATAATGAAATAGCCACTAAACATTTGTTGACATATAGTATATAGGTTATATTTTCTGTCACTTCGAGAAACCGACCGCATAATAATCACGCGCATGCAGCCTGCGCATTTGCAGTAGGGGATTTCACGAACGGATTTTCTGTCCTCGAAGGGACACAAAATATAACCTAATTGCTATACTCGATTTCCTAAAGATGCTGTTGCGGCGTAATAATAATGTTTTGGAAGGATGCTAAAATGTTCACAAATGTTTCGTAAAAGAATGAAATAGCCACTAAACATTTGTTGTCATATAGCATATATGTTATATTTTCTGTACTTCGTGGAACCGACCACATAATACTCACGCGCATCCAGCCTGCGCATTTTCAGTACCGAATTTCACGAACGCATTTTCTGTCCTCGAAGTGACAGAAAATATAACCTAATTGCTATTCTCGATTTCCTAAAGACGCTGTTGCGGCGTAATAATTATGTTTTGGAAGGATGCTAAAATGTTCACAAATGTTTCGTAAAAGAATAAAATAGCCACTAAACATTTGTTGTCATATAGCACATAGGTTATATTTTCTGTTACTTCGAGAAACCGACCACATAATAATCACGCGCATCCAGCCTGCGCATTTTCAGTAGGGGATTTCACGAACGGATTTTCTGTCCTCGAAGTGACAGAAAATATAACCTAATTGCTATACTCGATTTCCTAAAGATGCTGTTGCGGCGTAATGATAATGTTTTAGAAGGATGCTCAAATGTTCACAAATGTATCGTAAAAGAATGAAATAGCCACTAAACATTTGTTGACATATAGCACATAGGTTATATTTTCTGTCACTTCGTGGAACCGACCACATAATAATCACGCGCATCCAGCCTGGGCATTTTCAGTGGCGGATTTCACGAACGGATTTTCTGTCCTCCTAGTGACAAAAAATATAATCTAATTGCTATACTCGAATTCATACAGATGCTGTTGCGGCGTAATAATAATGTTTTAGAAGGATGCTAAAATGTTCACAAATGTTTCGTAAAATAATGAAATAGCCACTAAACATTTGTTGACATATAGTATATAGGTTATATTTTCTGTCACTTCGAGAAACCGACCGCATAATAATCACGCGCATGCAGCCTGCGCATTTTCAGTAGGGGATTTCACGAACGGATTTTCTGTCCTCGAAGGGACAGAAAATATAACCTAATTGCTATACTCGATTTCCTAAAGATGCTGTTGCGGCGTAATAATAATGTTTTGGAAGGATGCTAAAATGTTCACAAATGTTTCGTAAAAGAATGAAATAGCCACTAAACAATTGTTGTCATATAGCATATATGTTATATTTTCTGTACTTCGTGGAACCGACCACATAAAACTCACGCGCATCCAGCCTGCGCATTTTCAGTACCGAATTTCACGAACGCATTTTCTGTCCTCGAAGTGACAGAAAATATAACCTAATTGCTATACTCGATTTCCTAAAGATGCTGTTGCGGCGTAATAATTATGTTTTGGAAGGATGCTAAAATGTTCACAAATATTTCGTAAAAGAATGAAATAGCCACTAAACATATGTTGTCATATAGCACATAGGTTATATTTTCTGTCACTTCGAGAAACCGACCACATAATAATCACGTGCATCCAGCCTGCGCATTTTCAGTAGGGGATTTCACGAACGGATTTTCTGTCCTCGAAGTGACAGAAAATATAACCTAATTGCTATACTCGAATTTATACAGATGCTGTTGCGGCGTAATAATAATGTTTTAGGAGGATGCTAAAATGTTCACAAATGTTTCGTAAAAGAATGAAATAGCCACTAAACATTTGTTGTCATATAGCATATAGGTTATATTTTCTGTCACTTCGTGGAACCGACCACATAATAATCACGCGCATCCAGCCTGCGCATTTTCAGTAGGGGATTTCACGAACGGATTTTCTGTTCTCGAAGTGACAGAAAATATAACCTAATTGCTATACTCGATTTCCTAAAGATGCTGTTGCGGCGTAATAATAATGTTTTAGAAGGGTGCTAAATTGTTCACAAATGTTTCGTAAAAGACTGAAGTAGCCACTAAACATTTGTTGTCATATAGCATATAGGTTATATTATCTGTCACTTCGTGGAACCGACCACATAATGATCACGCGCATCCAGCCTGGGCATTTTCAGTGGCGGATTTCATGAACGGATTTTCTGTCCTCGAAGTGACAGAAAATATAACCTAATTGCTATACTCGATTTCATAAAGATGCTGTTGCGGCGTAATAATAATGTTTTAGAAGGATGCTAAAATGTTCACAAATGTTTCGTAAAAGAATGAAATAGCCACTAAACATTTGTTGTCATATAGCATATAGGTTATATTTTCTGCCACTTCGTGGAACCGACCACATAATAATCACGCGCATCCAGCCTGCGCATTTTCAGTAGCGAATTTCACGAACGGATTTTCTGTCCTCGAAGTGACAGAAAATATAACCTAATTGCTATACTCGATTTCCTGAAGATGCTGTTGCGGCGTAATAATAATGTTTTGGAAATATGCTAAAATGTTCACAAATGTTTCGTAAAAGAATGAAATAGCCACTAAACATTTGTTGTCATACAGCATATACTTAGGTTATATTTTCTGTCACTTCGAGAAACCGACCACATAATAATCACGCGCATCCAGCCTGCGCATTTTCAGTAGCGAATTTCATGAACGGATTTTCTGTCCTCGAAGTGACAGAAAATATAATCTAATTGCTATACCCGAATTCATACAGATGCTGTTGCGGCGTAATAATAATGTTTTAGAAGGATGCTAAAATGTTCACAAATGTTTCGTAAAAGAATGAAATAGCCACTAAACATTTGTTGTGATATAGCACATAGGTTATATTTTCTGTCACTTCGTGGAACCGACCACATAATAATCACGCGCATCTAGCCTGCGCATTTTCAGTAGCGAATTTCACGAACGGATTTTCAGTGCTCGAAGTGACAAAAAATATAACCTAATTGCTATACACGATTTCCTAAAGATACTGTTGCGGCGTAATAATAATGTTTTGGGGGGATTCTAAAATGTTCACAAATGTTTCGTAAAAGAATGAAATAGCCACTAAACATTTGATGTCATATAGCATATGCTTAGTTTATATTTTCTCTCAGTTCGAGTAACCGACCACATAATAATCACGCGCATCCAGCCTGCGCATTTTCAGTAGCGGATTTCACGAACGGATTTTCTGTCCTCGTAGTGACAGAAAATATAATCTAATTGCTATACTCGAATTCATACAGATGCTGATGCGGCGTAATAATAATGTTTTAGAAGGATGCTAAAATGTTCACAAATGTTTCGTAAAATAATGAAATAGCCACTAAACATTAGTTGACATATAGCACATAGGTTATATTTTCTGTCACTTCGTGGAACCGACCACATAATAATCACGCGCATCCAGCCTGGGCATTTTCAGTGGCGGATTTCACGAACGGATTTTCTGTCCTCCTAGTGACAGAAAATATAATCTAATTGCTATACTCGAATTCATACAGATGCTGTTGCGGCGTAATAATAATGTTTTAGAAGGATGCTAAAATGGTCACAAATGTTTCGTAAAAGAATTAAATAGCCACTAAACATATATTGTCATATAGCACATAGGTTATATTTTCTGTCACTTCGAGAAACCGACCACATAATAATCACGCGCATCCAGCCTGCGCATTTTCAGTAGGGGATTTCACGAACGGATTTTCTGTTCTCGAAGTGACAGAAAATATAACCTAATTGCTATACTCGATTTCCTAAAGATGCTGTTGCGGCGTAATAATAATGTTTTGGAAGGATGCTAAAATGTTCACAAATGTTTCGTAAAAGAATGAAATAGCCACTAAACATTTGATGTCATATAGCATATGGGTTATATTTTCTGTCACTTCGAGAAACCGACCACATAATACTCACGCGCATCCAGCCTGCGCATTTTCAGTACCGAATTTCACGAACGGATTTTCTGTCCACGAAGTGGCAAAAAACATAACCTAATTGCTATACTCGATTTCCTAAAGATGCTGTTGCGGCGTAATAATAATGTTTTGGAAGGATGCTAAAATGTTCACAAATGTTTCGTAAAAGAATGAAATAGCCACTAAACATTTGCTGTCATATAGCATATAGGTTATATTTCCTGTCACTTCGAGAAACCGACCGCATAATAATCACGCGCATCCAGCCTGCGCATTTTCAGTAGGGGATTTCACGAACGGATTTTCTGTCCTCGAAGTGACAGAAAATATAACCTAATTGCTATACTCGATTTCCTAAAGATGCTGTTGCGGCGTAATAATAATGTTTTAGAAGGATGCTCAAATGTTCACAAATGTTTCGTAAAAGAATGAAATGGCCACTAAACATTTGTTGACATATAGCACTTAGGTTATATTTTCTGTCACTTCGTGGAACCGACCACATAATAATCACGCGCATCTAGCATGCGCATTTGCAGTAGCGAATTTCACGAACGGATTTTCTGTCCTCGAAGTGACAAAAAATATAACCTAATTGCTATACTCGATTTCCTAAAGATACCGTTGCGGCGTAATAATACTGTTTTGGGGGGATTCTAAAATGTTCACAAATGTTTCGTAAAAGAATGAAATAGCCACTAAACATTTGTTGTCATATAGCATATACTTAGGTTATATTTTCTCTCACTTCGAGTAACCGACCACATAATAATCACGCGCATCCAGCCTGCGCATTTTCAGTAGGGGATTTCACGAACGGATTTTCTGTCCTCGAAGTGACAAAAAGTATAACCTAATTGCTATACTCGATTTCCTAAAGATGCTGTTGCGGCGTAATAATAATGTTTTGGGAGGATTCTAAAATGTTCACAAATGTTTCGTAAAAGAATGAAATAGCCACTAAACATTTGTTGTCGTATAGCATATACTTAGGTTATATTTGCTGTCACATCGTGGAACCGACCACATAATAATCACGCGCATCCAGCCTGCGCATTTTCAGTAGCGAATTTCACGAACGGATTTTCTGTCCTCGAAGTGACAGAAAATATAACCTAATTGCTATACACTATTTCCAAAAGATGCTGTTGCGGCGTAATAATAATGTTTTGGAAGGATGCTAAAATGTTCACAAATGTTTCGTAAAAGAATGAAATAGCCACTAAACATTTGTTGTCATACAGCATATACTTAGGTTATATTTTCTGTCACTTCGAGAAACCGACCACATAATAATCACGCGCATCCAGCCTGCGCATTTTCAGTAGCGAATTTCACGAACGGATTTTCAGTGCTCGAAGTGACAAAAAATATAACCTAATTGCTATACTCGATTTCCTAAAGATACTGTTGCGGCGTAATAATAATGTTTTGGGGGGATTCTAAAATGTTCACAAATGTTTCGTAAAATAATGAAATACCCACTAAACATTTGATGTCATATAGCATATGCTTAGGTTATATTTTCTCTCACTTCGAGTAACCGACCACATAATAATCACGCGCATCCAGCCTGCGCATTTTCAGTAGCGGATTTCACGAACGGATTTTCTGTCCTCGTAGTGACAGAAAATATAATCTAATTGCTATACTCGAATTCATACAGATGCTGTTGCGGCGTAATAATAATGTTTTAGAAGGATGCTAAAATGTTCACAAATGTTTCGTAAAAGAATGAAATAGCCACTAAACATATGTTGTCATATAGCACATAGGTTATATTTTCTGTCACTTCGAGAAACCGACCACATAATAATCACGCGCATCCAGCCTGCGCATTTTCAGTAGGGGATTTCACGAACGGATTTTCTGTTCTCGAAGTGACAGAAAATATAACCTAATTGCTATACTCGATTTCCTAAAGATGCTGTTGCGGCGTAATAATAATGTTTTAGAAGGATGCTAAAATGTTCACAAATGTTTCGTAAAAGAATGAAATAGCCACTAAACATTTGTTGTCATATAGCATATAGGTTATATTATCTGTCACTTCGTGGAACCGACCACATAATGATCACGCGCATCCAGCCTGCGCATTTTCAGTAGCGGATTTCACGAACGGATTTTCTGTCCTCGAAGTGACAGAAAATATAACCTAATTGCTATACTCGATTTCATAAAGATGCTGTTGCGGCGTAATAATAATGTTTTAGAGGGATGCTAAAATGTTCACAAATGTTTCGTAAAAGAATGAAATAGCCACTAAACATTTGTTGTGATATAGCACATAGGTTATATTTTCTGTCACTTCGTGGAACCGACCACATAAAACTCACGCGCATCCAGCCTGCGCATTTTCAGTACCGAATTTCACGAACGCATTTTCTGTCCTCGAAGTGACAGAAAATATAACCTAATTGCTATACTCGATTTCCTAAAGATGCTGTTGCGGCGTAATAATTATGTTTTGGAAGGATGCTAAAATGTTCACAAATGTTTCGTAAAAGAATGAAATAGCCACTAAACATATGTTGTCATATAGCACATAGGTTATATTTTCTGTCACTTCGAGAAACCGACCACATAATAATCACGCGCATCCAGCCTGCGCATTTTCAGTAGGGGATTTCAGGAACGGATTTTCTGTTCTCGAAGTGACAGAAAATATAACCTAATTGCTATACTCGATTTCCTAAAGATGCTGTTGCGGCGTAATAATAATGTTTTAGAAGGATGCTAAAATGTTCACAAATGTTTCGTAAAAGAATGAAATAGCCACTAAACATTTGTTGTCATATAGCATATAGGTTATGTTATCTGTCACTTCGTGGAACCGACCACATAATGATCACGCGCATCCAGCCTGGGCATTTTCAGTGGCGGATTTCACGAACGGATTTTCTGTCCTCGAAGTGACAGAAAATATAACCTAATTGCTATACTCGATTTCATAAAGATGCTGTTGCGGCGTAATAATAATGTTTTAGAAGGATGCTAAAATGTTCACAAATGTTTCGTAAAAGAATGAAATAGCCACTAAACATTTGTTGTCATATAGCATATAGGTTATATTTTCTGCCACTTCGTGGAACCGACCACATAATAATCACGCGCATCCAGCCTGCGCATTTTCAGTAGCGAATTTCACGAACGGATTTTCTGTCCTCGAAGTGACAGAAAATATAACCTAATTGCTATACTCGATTTCCTGAAGATGCTGTTGCGGCGTAATAATAATGTTTTGGAAAGATGCTAAAATGTTCACAAATGTTTCGTAAAAGAATGAAATAGCCACTAAACATTTGTTGTCATACAGCATATACTTAGGTTATATTTTCTGTCACTTCGAGAAACCGACCACATAATAATCACGCGCATCCAGCCTGCGCATTTTCAGTAGCGAATTTCATGAACGGATTTTCTGTCCTCGAAGTGACAGAAAATATAATCTAATTGCTATACCCGAATTCATACAGATGCTGTTGCGGCGTAATAATAATGTTTTAGAAGGATGCTAAAATGGTCACAAATGTTTCGTAAAATAATGAAATAGCCACTAAACATTTGTTGACATATAGTATATAGGTTATATTTTCTGTCACTTCGAGAAACCGACCGCATGATAATCACGCGCATGCAGCCTGCGCATTTTCAGTAGGGGATTTCACGAACGGATTTTCTGTCCTCGAAGGGACAGAAAATATAACCTAATTGCTATACTCGATTTCCTAAAGATGCTGTTGCGGCGTAATAATAATGTTTTAGAAGGATGCTAAAATGTTCACAAATGTTTCGTAAAAGAATGAAATAGCCACTAAACATTTGTTGTCATATAGCATATAGGTTATATTATCTGTCACTTCGTGGAACCGACCACATAATGATCACGCGCATCCAGCCTGCGCATTTTCAGTACCGAATTTCACGAACGCATTTTCTGTCCTCGAAGTGACAGAAAATATAACCTAATTGCTATACTCGATTTCCTAAAGATGCTGTTGCGGCGTAATAATTATGTTTTGGAAGGATGCTAAAATGTTCACAAATGTTTCGTAAAAGAATGAAATAGCCACTAAACATATGTTGTCATATAGCACATAGGTTATATTTTCTGTCACTTCGAGAAACCGACCACATAATAATCACGCGCATCCAGCCTGCGCATTTTCAGTAGGGGATTTCACGAACGGATTTTCTGTTCTCGAAGTGACAGAAAATATAACCTAATTGCTATACTCGATTTCCTAAAGATGCTGTTGCGGCGTAATAATAATGTTTTAGAAGGATGCTAAAATGTTCACAAATGTTTCGTAAAAGAATGAAATAGCCACTAAACATTTGTTGTCATATAGCATATAGGTTATATTATCTGTCACTTCGTGGAACCGACCACATAATGATCACGCGCATCCAGCCTGGGCATTTTCAGTGGCGGATTTCACGAACGGATTTTCTGTCCTCGAAGTGACAGAAAATATAACCTAATTGCTATACTCGATTTCATAAAGATGCTGTTGCGGCGTAATAATAATGTTTTAGAAGGATGCTAAAATGTTCACAAATGTTTCGTAAAAGAATGAAATAGCCACTAAACATTTGTTGTCATATAGCATATGGGTTATATTTTCTGTCACTTCGAGAAACCGACCACATAATACTCACGCGCATCCAGCCTGCGCATTTTCAGTACCGAATTTCACGAACGGATTTTCTGTCCACGAAGTGGCAAAAAACATAACCTAATTGCTATACTCGATTTCCTAAAGATGCTGTTGCGGCGTAATAATAATGTTTTGGAAGGATGCTAAAATGTTCACAAATGTTTCGTAAAAGAATGAAATAGCCACTAAACATTTGCTGTCATATAGCATATAGGTTATATTTCCTGTCACTTCGAGAAACCGACCGCATAATAATCACGCGCATCCAGCCTGCGCATTTTCAGTAGGGGATTTCACGAACGGATTTTCTGTCCTCGAAGTGACAGAAAATATAACCTAATTGCTATACTCGATTTCCTAAAGATGCTGTTGCGGCGTAATAATAATGTTTTGGGAGGATTCTAAAATGTTCACAAATGTTTCGTAAAAGAATGAAATAGCCACTAAACATTTGTTGTCGTATAGCATATACTTAGGTTATATTTGCTGTCACATCGTGGAACCGACCACATAATAATCACGCGCATCCAGCCTGCGCATTTTCAGTAGCGAATTTCATGAAAGGATTTTCTGTCCTCGAAGTGACAGAAAATATAATCTAATTGCTATACCCGATTTCATAAAGATGCTGTTGCGGCGTAATAATAATGTTTTAGAAGGATGCTAAAATGTTCACAAATGTTTCGTAAACGAATGAAATAGCCACTAAACATTTGTTGTCATGTAGCATATACTTAGGTTATATTTCCTGTCACTTCGAGAAACCGACCGCATAATAATCACGCGCATCCAGCCTGCGCATTTTCAGTAGGGGATTTCACGAACGGATTTTCTGCCCTCGAAGTGACAAAAAATATAACCTAATTGCTATACTCGATTTCCTAAAGATACCGTTGCGGCGTAATAATACTGTTTTGGGGGGATTCTAAAATGTTCACAAATGTTTCGTAAAAGAATGGAATAGCCACTAAACATTTGTTGTCATATAGCATATACTTAGGTTATATTTTCTCTCACTTCGAGTAACCGACCACATAATTATCACGCGCATCCAGCCTGCGCATTTTCAGTAGGGGATTTCACTAACGGATTTTCTGTCCTCGAAGTGACAGGAAATATAACCTAATTGCTATACTCGATTTCCTAAAGATGCTGTTGCGGCGTAATAATAATGTTTTGGAAGGATTCTCAAATGTTCACAAATGTTTCGTAAAAGAATGAAATAGCCACTAAACATTTGTTGTCATATAGCATATACTTAGGTTATATTTTCTCTCACTTCGAGTAACCTACCACATAATTATCACGCGCATCCAGCCTGCGCATTTTCAGTAGGGGATTTCACTAACGGATTTTCTGTCCTCGAAGTGACAGGAAATATAACCTAATTGCTATACTCGATTTCCTAAAGATGCTGTTGCGGCGTAATAATAATGTTTTGGAAGGATGCTAAAATGTTCACAAATGTTTCGTAAAAGAATGAAATAGCCACTAAACATTTGTTGTCATATAGCATATAGGTTATATTTTCTGTCACTTCGTGGAACCGACCACATAATAATCACGCGCATCCAGCCTGGGCATTTTCAGTGGCGGATTTCACGAACAGATTTTCTGTCCTCGTAGTGACAGAAAATATAACCTAATTGCTATACTCGATTTCCTAAATATGCTGTTGCGGCGCAATAATAATGTTTTGGAAGGATGCTAAAATGTTCACAAATGTTTCGTAAAAGAATGAAATAGCCACTAAACATTTGTTGTCATATAGCATATAGGTTATATTTTCTGTCACTTCGAGAAACCGACCACATAATAATCACGCGCATCCAGCCTGCGCATTTTCAGTAGCGAATTTCACGAACGGATTTTCTGTCCTCGAAGTGACAGAAAATATAACCTAATTGCTATACTCGATTTCCTAAAGATGCTGCTGCGGCGTAATAATAATGATTTGGAAGGATGCTAAAATGTTCACAAATGTTTCGTAAAAGAATGAAATAGCCACTAAACATTTGTTGTCATATAGCATATAGGTCATATTTTCTGTCACTTCGTGGAACCGGCCACATAGTAATCACGCGCATCCAGCCTGCGCATTTTCAGTAGCGAATTTCACGAACGGGTTTTCTGTCCTCGAAGTGACAGAAAATATAACCTAATTGCTATACTCGATTTCCTAAATATGCTGTTGCGGGGTAATAATAATGTTTTGGAAGGATGCTAAAATGTTCACAAATGTTTCGTAAAAGAATGAAATAGCCACTAAACATTTGTTGTCATATAGCATATAGGTTATATTTTCTGTCACTTCGAGAAACCGACCACATAATAATCACGCGCATCCAGCCTGCGCATTTTCAGTAGCGAATTTTACGAACGGATTTTCTGTCCTCGATGTGACAGAAAATATAACCTAATTGCTATACTCGATTTCCTAAAGATGCTGTTGCGGCGTACTAATAATGTTTTGGAAGGTTGCTAAAATGTTCACAAATTTTTCGTAAAATAATGAAATAGCCACTAAACATTTGTTGACATATAGTATATAGGTTATATTTTCTGTCACTTCGAGAAACCGACCGCATAATAATCACGCGCATGCAGCCTGCGCATTTTCAGTAGGGGATTTCACGAATGGATTTTCTGTCCTCGAAGGGACAGAAAATATAACCTAATTGCTATACTCGATTTTCTAAAGATACTGTTGCGGCGTAATAATAATGTTTTGGAAGGATGCTAAAATGTTCACAAATGTTTCGTAAAAGAATGAAATAGCCACTAAACATTTGTTGTCATATAGCATATAGGTTATATTTTCTGTCACTTCGTGGAACCGACCACATAATAATCACGCGCATCCAGCCTGCGCATTTTCAGTAGCGAATTTCACGAACGGGTTTTCTGTCCTCGAAGTGACAGAAAATATAACCTAATTGCTATACTCGATTTCCTAAAGATGCTGTTGCGGCGTAATAATAATGTTTTGGAAGGATGCTAAAATGTTCACAAATGTTTCGTAAAAGAATGAAATAGCCACTAAACATTTGTTGTCATATAGCATATAGGTTATATTTTCTGTCACTTCGTGGAAGCGACCACATAATAATCACGCGCATCTAGCCTGCGCATTTTCAGTAGCGAATTTCACGAACGGATTTTCTGTCCTCGAAGTGACAAAAAATATAACCTAATTGCTATACTCGATTTCCTAAAGATACCGTTGCGGCGTAATAATAATGTTTTGGGGGGATTCTAAAATGTTCACAAATGTTTCGTAAAAGAATGAAATAGCCACTAAACATTTGTTGTCATATAGCATATACTTAGGTTATATTTTCTCTCACCTCGAGTAACCGACCACATAATAATCACGCGCATCCAGCCTGCGCATTTTCAGTAGGGGATTTCACGAACGGATTTTCTGTCCTCGAAGTGACAGAAAATATAACCTAATTGCTATACTCGATTTCCTAAAGATGCTGTTGCGGCGTAATAATAATGTTTTAGAAGGATGCTCAAATGTTCACAAATGTTTCGTAAAAGAATGAAATAGCCACTAAACATTTGTTGACATATAGCACTTAGGTTATATTTTCTGTCACTTCGTGGAACCGACCACATAATAATCACGCGCATCTAGCCTGCGCATTTTCAGTAGCGAATTTCACGAACGGATTTTCTGTCCTCGAAGTGACAGAAAATATAACCTAATTGCTATACACTATTTCCAAAAGATGCTGTTGCGGCGTAATAATAATGTTTTAGAAGGATGCTAAAATGTTCACAAATGTTTCGTAAAAGAATGAAATAGCCACTAAACATTTGTTGTGATATAGCACATAGGTTATATTTCCTGTCACTTCGAGAAACCGACCGCATAATAATCACGCGCATCCAG
The DNA here is from genome assembly GCA_944738655.2 of Andrena hattorfiana. Lineage (NCBI taxonomy): Eukaryota > Metazoa > Arthropoda > Insecta > Hymenoptera > Andrenidae > Andrena > Andrena hattorfiana. The sequence continues at coordinate 16,156,904 of OX122895.1, forward strand.
CCTGCGCATTTTCAGTAGGGGATTTCACGAACGGATTTTCTGTCCTCGAAGTGACAGAAAATATAACCTAATTGCTATACTCGATTTCCTAAAGATGCTGTTGCGGCGTAATAATAATGTTTTAGAAGGATGCTCAAATGTTCACAAATGTTTCGTAAAAGAATGAAATGGCCACTAAACATTTGTTGACATATAGCACTTAGGTTATATTTTCTGCCACTTCGTGGAACCGACCACATAATAATCACGCGCATCTAGCCTGCGCATTTGCAGTAGCGAATTTCACGAACGGATTTTCTGTCCTCGAAGTGACAAAAAATATAACCTAATTGCTATACTCGATTTCCTAAAGATACCGTTGCGGCGTAATAATACTGTTTTGGGGGGATTCTAAAATGTTCACAAATGTTTCGTAAAAGAATGGAATAGCCACTAAACATTTGTTGTCATATAGCATATGGGTTATATATTCTGTCACTTCGAGAAACCGACCACATAATACTCACGCGCATTCAGCCTGCGCATTTTCAGTAGGGGATTTCACGAACGGATTTTCTGTCCTCGAAGGGACAGAAAATATAACCTAATTGCTATACTCGATTTCCTAAAGGTGCTGTTGCGGCGTAATAATAATGTTTTGGAAGGATGCTAAAATGTTCACAAATGTTTCGTAAAAGAATGAAATAGCCACTAAACATTTGTTGACATATAGCACTTAGGTTATATTTTCTGCCACTTCGTGGAACCGACCACATAATAATCACGCGCATCTGGCCTGCGCATTTGCAGTAGCGAATTTCACGAACGGATTTTCTGTCCTCGAAGTGACAAAAAATATAACCTAATTGCTATACTCGATTTCCTAAAGATACCGTTGCGGCGTAATAATACTGTTTTGGGGGGATTCTAAAATGTTCACAAATGTTTCGTAAAAGAATGGAATAGCCACTAAACATTTGTTGTCATATAGCATATACTTAGGTTATATTTTCTCTCACTTCGAGTAACCGACCACATAATTATCACGCGCATCCAGCCTGCGCATTTTCAGTAGGGGATTTCACTAACGGATTTTCTGTCCCCGAAGTGACAGGAAATATAACATAATTGCTATACTCGATTTCCTAAAGATACCGTTGCGGCGTAATAATACTGTTTTGGGGGATTCTAAAATGTTCACAAATGTTTCGTAAAAGAATGGAATAGCCACTAAACATTTGTTGTCATATAGCATATGGGTTATATATTCTGTCACTTCGAGAAACCGACCACATAATACTCACGCGCATTCAGCCTGCGCATTTTCAGTAGCGAATTTCACGAACGGATTTTCTGTCCTCGAAGTGACAAAAAATATAACCTAATTGCTATACTCGATTTCCTAAAGATACCGTTGCGGCGTAATAATAATGTTTTGGAAGGATGCTAAAATGTTCACAAATGTTTCGTAAAAGAATGAAATAGCCACTAAACATTTGCTGTCATATAGCATATAGGTTATATTTCCTGTCACTTCGAGAAACCGACCGCATAATAATCACGCGCATCCAGCCTGCGCATTTTCAGTAGGGGATTTCACGAACGGATTTTCTGTCCTCGAAGTGACAGAAAATATAACCTAATTGCTATACTCGATTTCCTAAAGATGCTGTTGCGGCGTAATAATAATGTTTTAGAAGGATGCTCAAATGTTCACAAATGTTTCGTAAAAGAATGAAATGGCCACTAAACATTTGTTGACATATAGCACTTAGGTTATATTTTCTGCCACTTCGTGGAACCGACCACATAATAATCACGCGCATCTAGCCTGCGCATTTGCAGTAGCGAATTTCACGAACGGATTTTCTGTCCTCGAAGTGACAAAAAATATAACCTAATTGCTATACTCGATTTCCTAAAGATACCGTTGCGGCGTAATAATACTGTTTTGGGGGGATTCTAAAATGTTCACAAATGTTTCGTAAAAGAATGGAATAGCCACTAAACATTTGTTGTCATATAGCATATACTTAGGTTATATTTTCTCTCACTTCGAGTAACCGACCACATAATTATCACGCGCATCCAGCCTGCGCATTTTCAGTAGGGGATTTCACTAACGGATTTTCTGTCCTCGAAGTGACAGGAAATATAACCTAATTGCTATACTCGATTTCCTAAAGATGCTGTTGCGGCGTAATAATAATGTTTTGGAAGGATTCTCAAATGTTCACAAATGTTTCGTAAAAGAATGAAATAGCCACTAAACATTTGTTGTCATATAGCAAATAGGTTATATTTTCTGTCACTTCGTGGAACCGACCACATAATACTCACGCGCATCCAGCCTGCGCATTTTCAGTACCGAATTTCGCGAACGGATTTTCTGTCCTTGAAGTGACAGAAAATATAACCTAATTGCTATACTCGATTTCCTAAAGATGCTGTTGCGGCGTAATAATAATGTTTTGGAAGGATGCTAAAATGTTCACAAATGTTTCGTAAAAGAATGAAATAGCCACTAAACATTTGCTGTCATATAGCATATAGGTTATATTTCCTGTCACTTCGAGAAACCGACCGCATAATAATCACGCGCATGCAGCCTGCGCATTTTCAGTAGGGGATTTCACGAACGGATTTTCTGTCCTCGAAGTGACAGAAAATATAACCTAATTGCTATACTCGATTTCCTAAAGATGCTGTTGCGGCGTAATAATAATGTTTTGGAAGGATGCTAAAATGTTCACAAATGTTTCGTAAAAGAATGAAATAGCCACTAAACATTTGTTGTCATATAGCATATAGGTTATATTTTCTGTCACTTCGTGGAACCGACCACATAATAATCACGCGCATCTAGCCTGCGCATTTTCAGTAGCGAATTTCACGAACGGATTTTCTGTCCTCGAAGTGACAAAAAATATAACCTAATTGCTATACTCGATTTCCTAAAGATACCGTTGCGGCGTAATAATAATGTTTTGGGGGGATTCTAAAATGTTCACAAATGTTTCGTAAAAGAATGAAATAGCCACTAAACATTTGTTGTCATATAGCATATACTTAGGTTATATTCTCTCTCACCTCGAGTAACCGACCACATAATAATCACGCGCATCCAGCCTGCGCATTTTCAGTAGGGGATTTCACGAACGGATTTTCTGTCCTCGAAGTGACAGAAAATATAACCTAATTGCTATACTCGATTTCCTAAAGATGCTGTTGCGGCGTAATAATAATGTTTTAGAAGGATACTCAAATGTTCACAAATGTTTCGTAAAAGAATGAAATAGCCACTAAACATTTGTTGACATATAGCACTTAGGTTATATTTTCTGTCACTTCGTGGAACCGACCACATAATAATCACGCGCATCTAGCCTGCGCATTTTCAGTACCGAATTTCACGAACGGATTTTCTGTCCTCGAAGTGACAGAAAATATAACCTAATTGCTATACTCGATTTCCTAAAGATGCTGTTGCGGCGTAATAATAATGCTTTGGAAGGATGCTAAAATGTTCACAAATGTTTCGTAAAAGAATGAAATAGCCACTAAACATTTGTTGTCATATAGCATATAGGTTATATTTTCTGTCACTTCGTCGGACCGACCACATAATAATCACGCGCATCCAGCCTGCCCATTTTCAGTAGCGAATTTCACGAACGGATTTTCTGTCCTCGTAGTGACAGAAAATATAACCTAATTGCTATACTCGATTTCCTAAAGATGCTGTTGCGGCGTAATAATAATGTTTTGGGGGGATTCTAAAATGTTCACAAATGTTTCGTAAAAGAATGAAATAGCCACTAAACATTTGTTGTCATATAGCATATACTTAGGTTATATTTTCTCTCACTTCGAGTAACCGACCACATAATAATCACGCGCATCCAGCCTGCGCATTTTCAGTAGCGAATTTCACGAACGGGTTTTCTGTCCTGGAAGTGACAGAAAATATAACCTAATTGCTATACTCGATTTCCTAAATATGCTGTTGCGGCGCAATAATAATGTTTTGGAAGGATGCTAAAATGTTCACAAATGTTTCGTAAAAGAATGAAATAGCCACTAAACATTTGTTGACATATAGTATATAGGTTATATTTTCTGTCACTTCGAGAAACCGACCGCATAATAATCACGCGCATGCAGCCTGCGCATTTTCAGTAGGGGATTTCACGAACGGATTTTCTGTCCTCGAAGTGACAGAAAATATAACCTAATTGCTATACTCGATTTCCTAAAGATGCTGTTGCGGCGTAATAATAATGTTTTGGAAGGATGCTAAAATGTTCACAAATGTTTCGTAAAGAATGAAATAGCCACTAAACATTTGATGTCATATAGCATATAGGTTATATTTTCTGTCACTTCGTGGAACCGACCACATAATAATCACGCGCATCCAGCCTGCGCATTTTCAGTAGCGAATTTCACGAACGGATTTTCTGTCCTCGAAGTGACAGAAAATATAACCTAATTGCTATACTCGATTTCCTAAAGATGCTGTTGCGGCGTAATAATAATGTTTTGGAAGGATTCTAAAATGTTCACAAATGTTTCGTAAGAGAATGAAATAGCCACTAAACATTTGTTGATATATAGTATATAGGTTATATTTTCTGTCACTTCGAGAAACCGACCGCATAATAATCACGCGCATGCAGCCTGCGCATTTTCAGTAGGGGATTTCACGAATGGATTTTCTGTCCTCGAAGGGACAGAAAATATAACCTAATTGCTATACTCGATTTTCTAAAGATACTGTTGCGGCGTAATAATAATGTTTTGGAAGGATGCTAAAATGTTCACAAATGTTTCGTAAAAGAATGAAATAGCCACTAAACATTTGTTGTCATATAGCATATAGGTTATATTTTCTGTCACTTCGTGGAACCGACCACATAATAATCACGCGCATCTAGCCTGCGCATTTTCAGTAGCGAATTTCACGAACGGATTTTCTGTCCTCGATGTGACAAAAAATATAACCTAATTGCTATACTCGATTTCCTAAAGATACCGTTGCGGCGTAATAATAATGTTTTGGGGGGATTCTAAAATGTTCACAAATGTTTCGTAAAAGAATGAAATAGCCACTAAACATTTGTTGTCATATAGCATATACTTAGGTTATATTTTCTCTCACCTCGAGTAACCGACCACATAATAATCACGCGCATCCAGCCTGCGCATATTCAGTAGGGGATTTCACGAACGGATTTTCTGTCCTCGAAGGGACAGAAAATATAACCAAATTGCTATACTCGATTTTCTAAAGATACTGTTGCGGCGTAATAATAATGTTTTGCAAGGATGCTAAAATGTTCACAAATGTTTCGTAAAAGAATGAAATAGCCACTAAACATTTGTTGTCATATAGCATATAGGTTATATTTTCTGTCACTTCGTGGAACCGACCACATAATAATCACGCGCATCCAGCCTGCGCATTTTCAGTAGCGAATTTCACGAACGGGTTTTCCGTCCTCGAAGTGACAGAAAATATAACCTAATTGCTATACTCGATTTCCTAAAGATGCTGTTGCGGCGTAATAATAATGTTTTAGAAGGATGCTAAAATGTTCACAAATGTTTCGTAAAAGAATGAAATAGCCACTAAACATTTGTTGCCATATAGCACTTAGGTTATATTTTCTGTCACTTCGTGGAACCGACCACATAATAATCACGCGCATCTAGCCTGCGCATTTTCAGTACCTAATTTCACGAACGGATTTTCTGTCCTCGAAGTGACAGAAAATATAACCTAATTGCTATACTCGATTTCCTAAAGATGCTGTTGCGGCGTAATAATAATACTGTTTTGGAAGGATGCTAAAATGTTCACAAATGTTTCGTAAAGAATGAAATAGCCACTAAACATTTGTTGTCATATAGCATATAGGTTATATTTTCTGTCACTTCGTGGAACCGGCCACATAATACTCACGCGCATCCAGCCTGCGCATTTTCAGTACCGAATTTCACGAACGGATTTTCTGTCCTCGAAGTGACAGAAAATATAACCTAATTGCTATAATCGATTTCCTAAAGATGCTGTTGCGGCGTAATAATAATGCTTTGGAAGGATGCTAGAATGTTCACAAATGTTTCGTAAAAGAATGAAATAGCCACTAAACATTTGTTGTCATATAGCATATAGGTTATATTTTCTGTCACTTCGTCGGACCGTCCACATAATAATCACGCGCATCCAGCCTGGGCATTTTCAGTGGCGGATTTCACGAACGGATTTTCTGTCCTCGTAGTGACAGAAAATATAACCTAATTGCTATACTCGAATTCATACAGATGCTGTTGCGGCGTAATAATAATGTTTTAGAAGGATGCTAAAATGTTCACAAATGTTTCGTAAAAGAATGAAATAGCCACTAAACATTTGTTGTCATATAGCATATAGGTTATATTTTCTGTCACTTCGAGAAACCGACCACATAATAATCACGCGCATCCAGCCTGCGCATTTTCAGTAGCGAATTTCACGAAGGGATTTTCTGTCCTCGAAGTGACAGAAAATATAACCTAATTGCTATACTCGATTTCCTAAAGATGCTGTTGCGGCGTAATAATAATGTTTTGGAAGGATGCTAAAATGTTCACAAATGTTTCGTAAAAGAATGAAATAGCCACTAAACATTTGTTGTCATATAGCATATAGGTTATATTTTCTGTCACTTCGTGGAACCGACCACATAATAATCACGCGCATCCAGCCTGGGCATTTTCAGTGGCGGATTTCACGAACGGATTTTCTGTCCTCGAAGTGACAGAAAATATAACCTAATTGCTATACTCGAATTCATACAGATGTAACATACACCATTAATAGAGGACGTAGAGTCGAGATGTGCAAACATAGTTGTATTTCGCTTATTCTTGTTTTATAGCCAAAATCAACTAGGTTCTAGATTTAGGGACAATTTTTAGAACAATTGAGCAAACAGTCCGCGATAGAGTTATGAATTTCAATATTAATTTCATGATACTACTATACCCATTTTATCACAAATTGGATCGAGTTACATTTCGCTAATGCGCGGACTGTTCGCTAGCAAATGATAAGAAGCCGACTCATACCGTATTTCCTCGGATAGCAACCGCTATACGTGGAAGATGATTCTACGGATCGCGGGGTGGTTCGAGGGGTGTTCGGATCGCCAGTCGCGGCGCGCTGATTGAATATCGATCGTCTGTCACCAAGCGAACCCCACCATAATTGGCGCTCATGATCAAAACTATATAAACAAGGCTGCAGGGATAGCTGGGGCAGTCGATGGGACTCCGATAGTCAACAGAGTTTGTTATAATCGCATTTGCCTTTTTTTTATATACAGGGTGTCCCAAAAATGTCGGAGTTCCTTGGAAGGGGTAACTCAGGGGGTGATTTGAAACAACTTTTTCCTTAGCGAAAATATTGTCCGAAGCTTCGTTACGGAGATATTAACAAAAAACCCCGACCAATCAAAGCGCGCGCCTTCCGTCCGAGCTGCCGCGGTAGCGTTGGCTACGCGGTAGGCGACTGCGCTTGTACTACGAACGTACGAACAAGCAAGTCGGCATGCATCGAAGGAAACTGCGTTACACATTTTTTTTTAAAGCAGAATCTTAAATAAGAATTATTTGAAGTGAGAGGACAAGAAGTATGTAAATTTCGTTTTTAAATAAGGCATAAACGAAGAGGTAAAAATGAGGTAAAAATCCATAGTTTAATAACGGCCAACACAACTAAATTTAAACAATAATATTAGGTATATGAATAAATTTTTTCCGACTGGATTTACATAATCAGTACAAAGCTACTGAATTTTTATCGCGGTGGTATTCATAAGCTGCCAGAAAAATGAAAAAAGGTAATCAACAATAATGGAAATTATTTCGATGATTGAGTTGTTTTCATATTTTTTAAATCGAACTGTTATTGTACCCTAAAATCGGAAAGAATTTATTTCTACACCTAATAATCACCAATAAATTAAATAAAACTCACCTATTCAGACATTCCTTTCCTTCCTATTCGGAAACCTGTGTCACTGGGTCACTGTACCGATCCTGGTCATCGGTGGACGAAAAGATTAATGGTAGGGTAGCGCCCAGTGCTCAGCTGATCGCAGGTATTCGCAGGACACCACCCGAAGGTAAGGGTCGCAATGTCAAGTGCGTCCGGGTTAATGTACCGAATATTCACTTCACTGCACTGATACTAACACTGATCACTTCATTTATTTTTCACGGAACGTGTTGTACCTACGTTATAAAAATTGGTGGCCCCGAAAGGGGCCGATTAATGTTAATTGAGCAGTTGCTCAATGTGGCCACCCTCAGCGTCTATGCACGCCTCCGCACGTACAGCCAGCTGCCTTTGGACGGCTCGCAATGTTTGTGGCGTTATGTTTGGGACCGCAGCATGAATGCGCACGACTATGTCTTCCAGTGAATCCACTGGCTGACGGTACACCTCATCCTGAAATGATTGTTGTACAACAAATACAAAACGTAAGTAAAAAAAGAATACCTATAAAAAATTAAGAGCACTAATGAAATTACCTTCAGGTAGCCCCAGAAGAAAAAATCCAGCGGGGTCATATCCGGTGACCGTGGGGGCCACGCAACATGACCGTCGCGGCCGATCCACCTGTCCTGGAAGGTTTCATCAAGGTAGTCGCGGGCAATTGTGGCGTAGTGAGGTCCAGCCCTGTCCTGCTGATAGACCATGTTCTGTCGGACCTCATTTGGAATATGGGCCATAAGACCCGGCAGAACATGCTCTAAAAAGACTTTATACGCTGGACCGTCCATCCTGTCTGGCAGCATGTACGGCCCAACGATAAATTCGCCACAAATGCCCGCTCATACATTAATTGACCAACAGACTTTTGCTGCGCGTGTCCGAAGCGCTAGCGGATTCTCGTCGCTCACAAGAGTACAAACACGTGCTCCAATTTCAAAACAAAAGCACGCGTCGACGTATTCCATGCGAGAGAAGGTGGGCCTTGGCAAGGAGATATTGCTGTGAAGAGGGCCTCTTCAGGACAGTGGCCATTTGGGAGGGATGCAGGGCATGTACTCAGCCGAAGAGTATTACGCGATGTTCTGGGTGTACGCGCGGAATAACGGGGACACAAGTGCTACCGTGCGAGCGTTGACACTGGAGTACCCGCGCATCGAAACACCGAGCGAGGGAACGATTAGACGTTTGGCGTCTAGATTATACTCGACGGGGTCGATGATGCCGCGAGGCAGCGACGGGGTAGACACCGAGCTGCGCGGAACCTTGCGGTACAAGAGAACGTCCTGGAAGCCATCGACGAGGACCCGACCGTCAGCGTGCGCGACTTGAGCCGCCGCCTAGAGTAAGCAATTATTAATTAAGGGAAACAAATGTTATCTAATAATGGATGTTTCTGCATTTTCTTCTAGTGCCAGCAGAATGACGGTACACCGAACTCTGAGGGAAAACATGTTGCACCCGTACATAGCGGTACGGGTGCAACATTTGCGCCCCGGGGATGCCGACCAGCAGGTTGAGTATTCAGTGTGGCTGTTGGGAGAAGTGCAGCGGAATCCGTCGTTCTGCAAATACATATTGTGGACGGACGAAGCAATCTTCAAGAGGGAAGGCTGCTTCAATTCCCGCAATCGGCATGTGTGGAGCGACGAGAATCCGCTAGCGCTTCGGACACGCGCAGCAAAAGTCTGTTGGTCAATTAATGTATGAGCGGGCATTTGTGGCGAATTTATCGTTGGGCCGTACATGCTGCCAGACAGGATGGACGGTCCAGCGTATAAAGTCTTTTTAGAGCATGTTCTGCCGGGTCTTATGGCCCATATTCCAAATGAGGTCCGACAGAACATGGTCTATCAGCAGGACAGGGCTGGACCTCACTACGCCACAATTGCCCGCGACTACCTTGATGAAACCTTCCAGGACAGGTGGATCGGCCGCGACGGTCCTGTTGCGTGGCCCCCATGGTCACCGGATATGACCCCGCTGGATTTTTTCTTCTGGGGCTACCTGAAGGTAATTTCATTAGTGCTCTTAATTTTTTATAGGTATTCTTTTTTTACTTACGATTTGTATTTGTTGTACAACAATCATTTCAGGATGAGGTGTACCGTCAGCCAGTGGATTCACTGGAAGACATAGTCGTGCGCAATCATGCTGCGGTCCCAAACATAGCGCCACAAACATTGCGAGCCGTCCAAAGGCAGCTGGTTGTACGTGCGGAGGCGTGCATAGACGCTGAGGGTGGCCACATTGAGCAACTGCTCAATTAACAGTAATCGGCCCCTTTCGGGGCCACCAAATTTTATAACGTAGGAACAACACGTTCCGTGAAAAATAAATGAAGTGATCAGTGTTAGTATCAGTGCAGTGAAGTGAATATTCGGTACATTAACCCGGACGCACTTGACATTGCGACCCTTACCTTCGGGTGGTGCCCTGCGAATATCTGCGATCACCTGAGCACTGGGCGCTACCCTACCATAAATCTTTTCGTCCACCGATGACCAGGATCGGTACAGTGACCCAGTGACACAGGTTTCCGAATAGGAAGGAAAGGAATATCCGAATGGGTGAGTTTTATTTAATTTATTGGTGATTATTAGGTGCAGAAATAAATTCTTTCCGATTTTAGGGTACAATAACAGTTCGATTTAAAAAATGTGAAAACAACTCAATCATCGAAATAATTTCCATTATTGTTAATTACCTTCTTTCATTTTTCTGGCAGCTTATGAATACCACCGCGATAAAAATTCAGTAGCTTTGTACTGATTATGTAAATCCAGTCGGAAAGAATTTATTCATACACCTAATATTATTGTTTAAATTTAGTTGTGTTGGCCGTTATTAAACTATGGATTTTTACCTCAATAACGAATTACGATCACATGTCGTACATTTTCTGCTACATTACCTTTTCGTTTATGCCTTATTTAAAAACCAAATTTACATACTTCTTGTCCTCTCACTTCACATAATTCTTATTTAAGATTCTGCTTTTAAAAAAAAATGGGTAACGCAGTTTCCTTCGATGCATGCCGACTTGCTTGTTTGTACGTTCCTAGTACAAGCGCAGTCGCCTACCGCGTAGCCAACGCTACCGCGGGAGCTCGGACGGAAGGCACGCGCTCTGATTGGTCGGGGTTTTTTGTTAATATCTCCGTAACGAAGCTTCGGACAATATTTTCGCTAAGGAAATAGTTGTTACAAATCACCCCCTGAGTTACCCCTTCGAAGGAACTCCGACATTTTTGGGACACCCTGTATATATATAAATGTAAGTGCATAAATCAATAATATTTATCTCGATCGTTAAAAACACATTGTAATCCGCTTCATTTTACACAACTAAGGTAAGACCAACGATCTTATTGTTCCATTCCAAGTAAATCAGTTTATTCCCAAAGAAAATTGATAATTAATAAATCCCTCCCTCGATTAACAAGTTAGTCTAGATTAATCATTGGGTGGTGGACGTTAGAGGCCGTGTATTCGACCTGACGAGCTACCCTCAGTGCCGAACCTGTTAAATTGTCATTTCAAATATTCCCGCCATTATTCGCAAAGCTTCCATTACCCAGGACGTGACACAGATGCTGTTGCGGCGTAATAATAATGTTTTAGAAGGATGCTAAAATGTTCACAAATGTTTCGTAAAAGAATGAAATAGCCACTAAAAATTTGTTGTCATATAACATATAGGTTATATTTTCTGTCACTTCGTGGAACCGACCACATAATAATCACGCACATCCAGCCTGCACATTTTCAGTAGGGGATTTCACAAACGGATTTTCTGTCCTCGAAGTGACAGAAAATATAACCTAATTGCTATACTCGATTTCCTAAAGATGCTGCTGCGGCGTAATAATAATGTTTTGGAAGGATGCTAAAATGTTCACAAATGTTTCGTAAAAGAATGAAATAGCCACTAAACATTTGTTGTCACATAGCATATAGGTTATATTTTCTGTCACTACGTGGAAACGACCACATAATAATCACGCGCATCCAGCCTGCGCATTTTCAGTACCGAATTTTACGAACGCATTTTCCGTCATCGAAGTGACAGAAAATATAACCTAATTGCTATACTCGAATTCATACAGATGCTGTTGCGGCGTAATAATAATGTTTTAGAAGGATGCTAAAATGTACACAAATGTTTCGTAAAAGAATGAAATAGCCACTCAACATTTGTTGTCATATAGCATATAGGTTATATTTTCTGTCACTTCGTGGAACCGACAACATAATAATCACGCGCATCCAGCCTGCGCATTTTCAGTAGCGAATTTCACGAACGGGTTTTCTGTCCTCGAAGTGACAGAAAATATAACCTAATTGCTATACTCGATTTCCTAAATATGCTGTTGCGGCGTAATAATAATGTTTTGGAAGGATGCTAAAATGTTCACAAATGTTTCGTAAAAGAATGAAATAGCCACTAAACATTTGTTGTCATATAGCATATAGGTTATATTTTCTGTCACTTCGTGGAACCGGCCACATAATACTCACGCGCATCCAGCCTGCGCATTTTCAGTACCGAATTTCACGAACGGATTTTCTGTCCTCGAAGTGACAGAAAATATAACCTAATTGCTATACTCGATTTCCTAAATATGCTGTTGCGGCGTAATAATAATGTTTTGGAAGGATGCTCAAATGTTCACAAATGTTTCGTAAAAGAATGAAATAGCCACTAAACATTTGTTGACATATAGTATATAGGTTATATTTTCTGTCACTTCGAGAAACCGACCGCATAATAATCACGCGCATGCAGCCTGCGCATTTTCAGTAGGGGATTTCACGAACGGATTTTCTGTCCTCGAAGGGACATATACTCCTATATACTCGATTTCCTAAATATGCTGTTGCGGCGTAATAATAATGTTTTGGAAGGATGCTCAAATGTTCACAAATGTTTCGTAAAAGAATGAAATAGCCACTAAACATTTGTTGACATATAGTATATAGGTTATATTTTCTGTCACTTGGAGAAACCGGCCGCATAATAATCACGCGCATGCAGCCTGCGCATTTTCAGTAGGGGATTTCACCAACGGATTTTTTGTCCTCGAAGGGACATATACTCCTATATACTCGATTTCCTAAATATGCTGTTGCGGCGTAATTATAATGTTTTGGAAGGATGCTCAAATGTTCACAAATGTTTCGTAAAAGAATGAAATAGCCACTAAACATTTGTTGACATATAGTATATAGGTTATATTTTCTGTCACTTCGAGAAACCGACCGCATAATAATCACGAGCATGCAGCCTGCGCATTTTCAGTAGCGAATTTCACGAACGGGTTTTCTGTCCTCGAAGTGACAGAAAATATAACCTAATTGCTATACTCGATTTCCTAAATATGCTGTTGCGGCGTAATAACAATGTTTTGGGAGGATTCGAAAATGTTCACAAATGTTTCGTAAAAGAATGAAATAGCCACTAAACATTTGTTGTCATATAGCATATAGGTTATATTTTCTGTCACTTCGTGGAGCCGACCACATAATAATCACGCGCATCCAGCCTGCGCATTTTCAGTAGGAGATTTCACGAACGGATTTTCTGTCCTCGAAGTGACAGAAAATATAACCCAATTGCTATACTCGATTTCCTAAAGATGCTGTTGCGGCGTAATAATAATGTTTTGGAAGGATGCTAAAATGTTCACAAATGTTTCGTAAAGAATGAAATAGCCACTAAACATTTGTTGTCATATAGCATATAGGTTATATTTTCTGTCACTTCGTGGAACCGACCACATAATACTCACGCGCATCCAGCCAGCGCATTTTCAGTACCGAATTTCACGAACGGATTTTCTGTTCTCGAAGTGACAAAAAATATAACCTAATTGCTATACTCGATTTCCTAAAGATGCTGTTGCGGCGTAATAATAATGTTTTGGAAGGATTCTAAAAATGTTCACAAATGTTTCGTAAAAGAATGAAATAGCCACTAAACATTTGTTGTCATATAGCATATAGGTTATATTTTCTGTCACTTCGTGGAACCGACCACATAATAATCACGCACATCCAGCCTGCCCATTTTCAGTAGCGAATTTCACGAACGGGTTTTCTGTCCTCGAAGTGACAGAAAATATAACCTAATTGCTATACTCGATTTCCTAATTATGCTGTTGCGGCGTAATAATAATGTTTTGGAAGGATTCTAAAAATGTTCACAAATGTTTCGTAAAAGAATGAAATAGCCACTAAACATTTGTTGTCATATAGCACACAGGTTATATTTTCTGTCACTTCGAGAAAGCGACCACATAATAATCACGCGCATCCAGCCTGCGCATTATCAGTAGGGGATTTCACGAACGGATTTTCTGTCCTCGAAGTGACAGAAAATATAACCTAATTGCTATACTCGATTTCCTAAATATGCTGTTGCGGCGTAATAATAATGTTTTGGGAGGATTCGAAAATGTTCACAAATGTTTCGTAAAAGAATGAAATAGCCACTAAACATTTGTTGTCATATAGCATATACTTAGGTTATATTTTCTGTCACTTCGTGGAACCGACCACATAATAATCACGCGCATCCAGCCTGCGCATTTTCAGTAGCGAATTTCACGAACGGATTTTCTGTCCTCGAAGTGACAGAAAATATAACCTAATTGCTATACTCGATTTCCTAAAGATGCTGTTGCGTCGTAATAATAATGTTTTGGGAGGATTCTAAAATGTTCACAAATGTTTCGTAAAAGAATGAAATAGCCACTAAACATTTGTTGTCATATAGCATATAGGTTGTATTTTCTGTCACTTCGAGAAACCGACCACATAATAATCACGCGCATCCAGCCTGCGCATTTTTAGTAGGGGATTTCACGAACGGATTTTCTGTCCTCGAAGTGACAGAAAATATAACCTAATTGCTATACTCGATTTCCTAAAGATGCTGCTGCGGCGTACTAATAATGTTTTGGAAGGATGCTAAAATGTACACAAATGTTTCGTAAAATAATGAAATAGCCACTAAACATTTGTTGACATATAGTATATAGGTTATATTTTCTGTCACTTCGAGAAACCGACCGCATAATAATCACGCGCATGCAGCCTGCCCATTTTCAGTAGGGGATTTCACGAACGGATTTTCTGTCCTCGAAGTGACAGAAAATATAACCTAATTGCTATACTCGATTTCCTAAAGATGCTGTTGCGGCGTAATAATAATGTTTTGGAAGGATGCTAAAATGTCCACAAATGTTTCGTAAAAGAATGAAATAGCCACTAAACATTTGTTGTCATATAGCATATAGGTTATATTTTCTGTCACATCGTGGAACCGACCACATAATAATCACGCGCATCCAGCCTGCGCATTTTCAGTAGCGAATTTCACGAACGGATTTTCTGTCCTCGAAGTGACAGAAAATATAACCTAATTGCTATACTCGATTTCCTAAAGATGCTGTTGCGGCGTAATAATAATGTTATGGAAGGATGCTAAAATGTTCACAAATGTTTCGTAAAGAATGAAATAGCCACTAAACATTTGTTGTCATATAGCATATAGGTTATATTTTCTGTCACTTCCTGGAACCGACCACATAATAATCACGCGCATCCAGCCTGCGCATTTTCAGTAGCGAATTTCACGAACGGATTTTCTGTCCTCGAAGTGACAGAAAATATAACCTAATTGCTATACTCGATTTCCTAAAGATGCTGTTGCGTCGTAATAATAATGTTTTGGGAGGATTCTAAAATGTTCACAAATGTTTCGTAAAAGAATGAAATAGCCACTAAACATTTGTTGTCATATAGCATATAGGTTGTATTTTCTGTCACTTCGAGAAACCGACCACATAATAATCACGCGCATCCAGCCTGCGCATTTTTAGTAGGGGATTTCACGAACGGATTTTCTGTCCTCGAAGTGACAGAAAATATAACCTAATTGCTATACTCGATTTCCTAAAGATGCTGTTGCGGCGTAATAATAATGTTTTGGGAGGATTCTAAAATGATCACAAATGTTTCGTAAAAGAATGAAATAGCCACTAAACATTTGTTGTCATATAGCATATACTTAGGTTATATTTTCTGCCACTTCGTGGAACCGACCACACAATAATCACACGCATCCAGCCTGCGCATTTTCAGTAGCGAATTTCACGAACGGGTTTTCTGTCCTCGAAGTGACAGAAAATATAACCTAATTGCTATACTCGATTTCCTAAATATGCTGTTGCGGCGTAATAATAATGTTTTGGAAGGATGCTAAAATGTCCACAAATGTTTCGTAAAAGAATGAAATAGCCACTAAACATTTGTTGTCATATAGCATATAGGTTATATTTTCTGTCACATCGTGGAACCGACCACATAATAATCACGCGCATCCAGCCTGCGCATTTTCAGTAGCGAATTTCACGAACGGATTTTCTGTCCTCGAAGTGACAGAAAATATAACCTAATTGCTATACTCGATTTCCTAAAGATGCTGTTGCGGCGTAATAATAATGTTTTGGAAGGATGCTAAAATGTTCACAAATGTTTCGTAAAGAATGAAATAGCCACTAAACATTTGTTGTCATATAGCATATAGGTTATATTTTCTGTCACTTCGTGGAACCGACCACATAATAATCACGCGCATCCAGCCTGCGCGTTTTCAGTAGCGAATTTCACGAACGGATTTTCTGTCCTCGAAGTGACAGAAAATATAACGTAATTGCTATACTCGATTTCCTAAAGATGCTGTTGCGGCGTAATAATAATGTTTTGGGAGGATTCTAAAATGTTCACAAATGTTTCGTAAAAGAATGAAATAGCCACTAAACATTTGTTGTCATATAGCATATACTTAGGTTATATTTTCTGTCACTTCGTGGAACCGACCACATAATAATCACGCGCATCCAGCCTGCGCATTTTCAGTAGCGAATTTTACGAACGGATTTTCTGTCCTCGAAGTGACAGAAAATATAACCTAATTGCTATACTCGATTTCCTAAAGATGCTGTTGCGGCGTAATAATAATGTTTTGGAAGGATGCTAAAATGTTCACAAATGTTTCGTAAAATAATGAAATAGCCACTAAACATTTGTTGTCATATAGCATATACTTAGGTTATATTTTCTGTCACTTCGTGGAACCGACCACATAATAATCACGCGCATCCAGCCTGCGCATTTTCAGTAGCGAATTTCACGAACGGATTTTCTGTCTTCGAAGTGACAGAAAATATAACCTAATTGCTATACTCGATTTCCTAAATATGCTGTTGCGGCGTAATAATAATGTTTTGGAAGGATGCTCAAATGTTCACAAATGTTTCGTAAAAGAATGAAATAGCCACTAAACATTTGTTGTCATATAGCATATACTTAGGTTATATTTTCTGTCACTTCGTGGAACCGACCACATAATAATCACGCGCATCCAGCCTGCGCATTTTCAGTAGCGAATTTCACGAACGGGTTTTCTGTCTTCGAAGTGACAGAAAATATAACCTAATTGCTATACTCGATTTCCTAAAGATGCTGTTGCGGCGAAATAATAATGTTTTGGAAGGATGCTAAAATGTTCACAAATGTTTCGTAAAATAATGAAATAGCCACTAAACATTTGTTGTCATATAGCATATACTTAGGTTATATTTTCTGTCACTTCGTGGAACCGACCACACAATAATCACACGCATCCAGCCTGCGCATTTTCAGTAGCGAATTTCACGAACGGGTTTTCTGTCCTCGAAGTGACAGAAAATATAACCTAATTGCTATACTCGATTTCCTAAATATGCTGTTGCGGCGTAATAATAATGTTTTGGAAGGATGCTAAAATGTTCGCAAATGTTTCGTAAAAGAATGAAATAGCCACTAAACATTTGTTGTCATATAGCATATAGGTTATATTTTCTGTCACTTCGAGAAACCGACCACATAATAATCACGCGCATCCAGCCTGCGCATTTTCAGTAGGGGATTTCACGAACGGATTTTCTGTCCTCGAAGTGACAGAAAATATAACCTAATTGCTATACTCGAATTCATACAGATGCTGTTGCGGCGTAATAATAATGTTTTGGAAGGATGCTAAAATGTTCACAAATGTTTCGTAAAAGAATGAAATAGCCACTAAACATTTGTTGTCATATAG
The DNA here is from genome assembly GCA_944738655.2 of Andrena hattorfiana. Taxonomy (NCBI): domain Eukaryota; kingdom Metazoa; phylum Arthropoda; class Insecta; order Hymenoptera; family Andrenidae; genus Andrena; species Andrena hattorfiana. The sequence continues at coordinate 16,175,074 of OX122895.1, forward strand.
CATATATGTTATATTTTCTGTCACTTCGTCGAACCGACCACGTAATACTCACGCGCATCCAGCCTGCGCATTTTCAGTACCGAATTTCACGAACGCATTTTCTGTCCTCGAAGTGACAGAAAATATAACCTAATTGCTATTCTCGATTTCCTAAAGATGCTGTTGCGGCGTAATAATTATGTTTTGGAAGGATGCTAAAATGTTCGCAAATGTTTCGTAAAAGAATGAAATAGCCACTAAACATTTGTTGTCATATAGCATATAGGTTATATTTTCTGTCACTTCGAGAAACCGACCACATAATAATCACGCGCATCCAGCCTGCGCATTTTCAGTAGGGGATTTCACGAACGGATTTTCTGTTCTCGAAGTGACAGAAAATATAACCTAATTGCTATACTCGAATTCATACAGATGCTGTTGCGGCGTAATAATAATGTTTTAGGAGGATGCTAAAATGTTCACAAATGTTTCGTAAAAGAATGAAATAGCCACTAAACATTTGTTGTCATATAGCATATAGGTTATATTTTCTGTCACTTCGTGGAACCGACCACGTAATACTCACGCGCATCCAGCCTGCGCATTTTCAGTACCGAATTTCACGAACGCATTTTCTGTCCTCGAAGTGACAGAAAATATAACCTAATTGCTATTCTCGATTTCCTAAAGATGCTGTTGCGGCGTAATAATTATGTTTTGGAAGGATGCTAAAATGTTCGCAAATGTTTCGTAAAAGAATGAAATAGCCACTAAACATTTGTTGTCATATAGCATATAGGTTATATTTTCTGTCACTTCGAGAAACCGACCACATAATAATCACGCGCATCCAGCCTGCGCATTTTCAGTAGGGGATTTCACGAACGGATTTTCTGTCCTCGAAGTGACAGAAAATATAACCTAATTGCTATACTCGAATTCATACAGATGCTGTTGCGGCGTAATAATAATGTTTTAGGAGGATGCTAAAATGTTCACAAATGTTTCGTAAAAGAATGAAATAGCCACTAAACATTTGTTGTCATATAGCATATAGGTTATATTTTCTGTCACTTCGTGGAACCGACCACGTAATACTCACGCGCATCCAGCCTGCGCATTTTCAGTACCGAATTTCACGAACGCATTTTCTGTCCTCGAAGTGACAGAAAATATAACCTAATTGCTATTCTCGATTTCCTAAAGATGCTGTTGCGGCGTAATAATTATGTTTTGGAAGGATGCTAAAATGTTCGCAAATGTTTCGTAAAAGAATGAAATAGCCACTAAACATTTGTTGTCATATAGCATATAGGTTATATTTTCTGTCACTTCGAGAAACCGACCACATAATAATCACGCGCATCCAGCCTGCGCATTTTCAGTAGGGGATTTCACGAAGGGATTTTCTGTCCTCGAAGTGACAGAAAATATAACCTAATTGCTATACTCGATTTCCTAAAGATGCTGTTGCGGCGTAATAATAATGTTTTGGAAGGATGCTAAAATGTTCACAAATGTTTCGTAAAAGAATGAAATAGCCACTAAACACTTGTTGTCATATAGCATATAGGTTGTATTTTCTGTCACTTCGAGAAACCGACCACATAATAATCACGCGCATCCAGCCTGCGCATTTTTAGTAGGGGATTTCACGAACGGGTTTTCTGTCCTCGAAGTGACAGAAAATATAACCTAATTGCTATACTCGATTTCCTAAGTATGCTGTTGCGGCGTAATAATAATGTTTTGGAAGGATGCTAAAATGATCACAAATGTTTCGTAAAAGAATGAAATAGCCACTAAACATTTGTTGTCATATAGTATATAGGTTATATTTTCTGTCACTTCGAGAAAGCGACCACATAATAATCACGCGCATCCAGCCTGCGCATTATCAGTAGCGGATTTCACGAACGGGTTTTCTGTCCTCGAAGTGACAGAAAATATAACCTAATTGCTATACTCGATTTCCTAATTATGCTGTTGCGGCGTAATAATAATGTTTTGGAAGGATTCTAAAAATGTTCACAAATGTTTCGTAAAAGAATGAAATAGCCACTAAACATTTGTTGTCATATAGCATATAGGTTATATTTTCTGTCACTTCGTGGAACCGACCACATAATAATCACGCACATCCAGCCTGCCCATTTTCAGTAGCGAATTTCACGAACGGGTTTTCTGTCCTCGAAGTGACAGAAAATATAACCTAATTGCTATACTCGATTTCCTAATTATGCTGTTGCGGCGTAATAATAATGTTTTGGAAGGATTCTAAAAATGTTCACAAATGTTTCGTAAAAGAATGAAATAGCCACTAAACATTTGTTGTCATATAGCACACAGGTTATATTTTCTGTCACTTCGAGAAAGCGACCACATAATAATCACGCGCATCCAGCCTGCGCATTATCAGTAGGGGATTTCACGAACGGATTTTCTGTCCTCGAAGTGACAGAAAATATAACCTAATTGCTATACTCGATTTCCTAAATATGCTGTTGCGGCGTAATAATAATGTTTTGGGAGGATTCGAAAATGTTCACAAATGTTTCGTAAAAGAATGAAATAGCCACTAAACATTTGTTGTCATATAGCATATACTGAGGTTATATTTTCTGTCACTTCGTGGAACCGACCACATAATAATCACGCGCATCCAGCCTGCGCATTTTCAGTAGCGAATTTCACGAACGGATTTTCTGTCCTCGAAGTGACAGAAAATATAACCTAATTGCTATACTCGATTTCCTAAAGATGCTGTTGCGTCGTAATAATAATGTTTTGGGAGGATTCTAAAATGTTCACAAATGTTTCGTAAAAGAATGAAATAGCCACTAAACATTTGTTGTCATATAGCATATAGGTTGTATTTTCTGTCACTTCGAGAAACCGACCACATAATAATCACGCGCATCCAGCCTGCGCATTTTTAGTAGGGGATTTCACGAACGGATTTTCTGTCCTCGAAGTGACAGAAAATATAACCTAATTGCTATACTCGATTTCCTAAAGATGCTGTTGCAGCGTAATAATAATGTTTTGGAAGGATGCTCAAATGTTCACAAATGTTTCGTAAAAGAATGAAATAGCCACTAAACATTTGTTGTCATATAGCATATACTTAGGTTATATTTTCTGTCACTTCGTGGAACCGACCACATAATAATCACGCGCATCCAGCCTGCGCATTTTCAGTTGCGAATTTCACGAACGGGTTTTCTGTCTTCGAAGTGACAGAAAATATAACCTAATTGCTATACTCGATTTCCTAAATATGCTGTTGCGGCGTAATAATTATGTTTTGGAAGGATGCTAAAATGTTCGCAAATGTTTCGTAAAAGAATGAAGTAGCCACTAAACATTTGTTGTCATATAGCATATACTTAGGTTATATTTTCTGTCACTTCGTGGAACCGACCACATAATAATCACGCGCATCCAGCCTGCGCATTTTCAGTAGCGAATTTCACGAACGGATTTTCTGTCCTCGAAGTGACAGAAAATATAACCTAATTGCTATACTCGATTTCCTAAAGATGCTGTTGCGTCGTAATAATAATGTTTTGGGAGGATTCTAAAATGTTCACAAATGTTTCGTAAAAGAATGAAATAGCCACTAAACATTTGTTGTCATATAGCATATAGGTTGTATTTTCTGTCACTTCGAGAAACCGACCACATAATAATCACGCGCATCCAGCCTGCGCATTTTCAGTAGCGAATTTCACGAACGGGTTTTCTGTCTTCGAAGTGACAGAAAATATAACCTAATTGCTATACTCGATTTCCTAAAGATGCTGTTGCGGCGAAATAATAATGTTTTGGAAGGATGCTAAAATGTTCACAAATGTTTCGTAAAATAATGAAATAGCCACTAAACATTTGTTGTCATATAGCATATAGGTTATATTTTCTGTCACTTCGAGAAACCGACCACATAATAATCACGCGCATCCAGCCTGCGCATTTTCAGTAGGGGATTTCACGAACGGATTTTCTGTCCTCGAAGTGACAGAAAATATAACCTAATTGCTATACTCGAATTCATACAGATGCTGTTGCGGCGTAATAATAATGTTTTAGGAGGATGCTAAAATGTTCACAAATGTTTCGTAAAAGAATGAAATAGCCACTAAACATTTGTTGTCATATAGCATATAGGTTATATTTTCTGTCACTTCGTGGAACCGACCACATAATAATCACGCGCATCCAGCCTGCGCATTTTCAGTAGCGAATTTCACGAACGGATTTTCTGTCCTCGAAGTGTAAGAAAATATAACCTAATTGCTATACTCGATTTCCTAAATATGCTGTTGCGGCGTAATAATAATGTTTTGGAAGGATGCTAAAATGTTCACAAATGTTTCGTAAAAGAATGAAATAGCCACTAAACATTTGTTGACATATAGTATATAGGTTATATTTTCTGTCACTTCGAGAAACCGACCGCATAATAATCACGCGCATGCAGCCTGCGCATTTTCAGTAGGGGATTTCACGAACGGATTTTCTGTCCTCGAAGGGACATATACTCCTATATACTCGATTTCCTAAATATGCTGTTGCCGCGTAATAATAATGTTTTGGAAGGATGCTCAAATGTTCACAAATGTTTCGTAAAAGAATGAAATAGCCACTAAACATTTGTTGACATATAGTATATAGGTTATATTTTCTGTCACTTCGAGAAACCGACCGCATAATAATCACGCGCATGCAGCCTGCGCATTTTCAGTAGGGGATTTCACGAACGGATTTTCTGTCCTCGAAGGGACAGAAAATATAACCTAATTGCTATACTCGATTTTCTAAAGATGCTGTTGCGGCGTAATAATAATGTTTTGGAAGGATGCTAAAATGTTCACAAATGTTTCGTAAAAGAATGAAATAGCCACTAAACATTTGTTGTCATATAGCATATATGTTATATTTTCTGTCACTTCGTCGAACCGACCACGTAATACTCACGCGCATCCAGCCTGCGCATTTTCAGTACCGAATTTCACGAACGCATTTTCTGTCCTCGAAGTGACAGAAAATATAACCTAATTGCTATTCTCGATTTCCTAAAGATGCTGTTGCGGCGTAATAATTATGTTTTGGAAGGATGCTAAAATGTTCGCAAATGTTTCGTAAAAGAATGAAATAGCCACTAAACATTTGTTGTCATATAGCATATAGGTTATATTTTCTGTCACTTCGAGAAACCGACCACATAATAATCACGCGCATCCAGCCTGCGCATTTTCAGTAGGGGATTTCACGAACGGATTTTCTGTCCTCGAAGTGACAGAAAATATAACCTAATTGCTATACTCGAATTCATACAGATGCTGTTGCGGCGTAATAATAATGTTTTAGGAGGATGCTAAAATGTTCACAAATGTTTCGTAAAAGAATGAAATAGCCACTAAACATTTGTTGTCATATAGCATATAGGTTATATTTTCTGTCACTTCGTGGAACCGACCACATAATAATCACGCGCATCCAGCCTGCGCATTTTCAGTAGGGGATTTCACGAACGGATTTTCTGTCCTTGAAAAGACAGAAAATATAACCTAATTGCTATACTCGATTTCTTAAAGATGCTGTTGCGGCGTAATAATAATGTTTTGGAAGGATGCTAAAATGTTCACAAATGTTTCGTAAAGAATGAAATAGCCACTAAACATTTGTTGTCATATAGCATATAGGTTATATTTTCTGTCACTTCGTGGAACCGACCACATAATAAACACGCGCATCCAGCCTGGGCATTTTCAGTGGCGAATTTCATGAACGGATTTTCTGTCCTCGAAGTGACAGAAAATATAACCTAATTGCTATACTCGATTTCCTAAAGATGCTGTTGCGGCGTAATAATAATGTTTTGGAAGGATGCTAAAATGTTCACAAATGTTTCGTAAAAGAATGAAATAGCCACTAAACATATGTTGTCATATAGCATATAGGTTATATTTTCTGTCACTTCGTGGAACCGAGCACATAATAATCACGCGCATCCAGCCTGCGCATTTTCAGTAGGGGATTTCACGAACGGATTTTCTGTCCTCGAAGTGACAGAAAATATAACCTAATTGCTATACTCGATTTCCTAAAGATGCTGTTGCGGCGTAATAATAATGTTTTGGAAGGATGCTAAAATGTTCACAAATGTTTCGTAAAAGAATGAAATAGACACTAAACATTTGTTGTCATATAGCATATAGGTTATATTTTCTGTCACTTCGAGAAACCGACCACATAATAATCACGCGCATCCAGCCTGCGCATTTTCAGTAGGGGATTTCACGAACGGATTTTCTGTCCTCGAAGTGACAGAAAATATAACCTAATTGCTATACTCGATTTCCTAAAGATGCTGTTGCGGCGTAATAATAATGTTTTGGAAGGATGCTAAAATGTTCACAAATGTTTCGTAAAAGAATGAAATAGCCACTAAACATTTGTTGTCATATAGCATATAGGTTATATTTTCTGTCACTTCGTGGAACCGACCACATAATAAACACGCGCATCCAGCCTGGGCATTTTCAGTGGCGAATTTCATGAACGGATTTTCTGACCTCGAAGTGACAGAAAATATAACCTAATTGCTATACTCGATTTCCTAAAGATGCTGTTGCGGCGTAATAATAATGTTTTGGAAGGATGCTAAAATGTTCACAAATGTTTCGTAAAAGAATGAAATAGCCACTAAACATTTGTTGTCATATAGCATATAGGTTATATTTTCTGTCACTTCGTGGAACCGACCACATAATAATCACGCGCATCCAGCCTGGGCATTTTCAGTGGCGAATTTCACGAACGGATTTTCTGACCTCGAAGTGACAGAAAATATAACCTAATTGCTATACTCGATTTCCTAAAGATGCTGTTGCGGCGTAATAATAATGTTTTGGAAGGATGCTAAAATGTTCACAAATGTTTCGTAAAAGAATGAAATAGCCACTAAACATTTGTTGTCATATAGCATATAGGTTATATTTTCTTTCACTTCGAGAAACCGACCATATAATAATCACGCGCATCCAGCCTGGGCATTTTCACTAGTCCAATTCAACGTCCAACACAATTTTATATATAATGTTTGTTCATAACTGCTTTCTGCATAGGACGTGTAATAAGTGTATTTCATGTTCTGTTTCGTTGCTTTGCTAATAAAAAAATGTCTAACCTAACAAACTTCATTTTCTGTGGACATCACCTCTTTTATTTTCCGTTTTCACTCATATTTCCTTACTGCTAACGTAGAATATTTTAGCATAAGCACATTTTAAGTAATTAAAATGTACAATGAATTTTCTACGTTTGCAGTACCAGCCGACTTTCCGTTTAAATTTTTATAAGTACAACGCAAGAGCTGAGAATTTCTTTCCTTATTCAGAATAGAATACGGAAATAGCAAACAGCCCCCTCTCGCGTCACCAGGTAGCCGCGTATTTATGGGTATAACTATTTCTGTGCAGAAAAAATCTGCTGTAATACCGACCTGCCAAATCGGCCAGGTCACGTGACGTGTCTACCCCCTTAACTGATTCTATGTGCGTGCTGCGGTGTCTCGTGGAGTACGAGGGTTGCGGAAGAAAAAAAATTAAAAGAATATCAGAATAGGAAGAATTAGAGAGGGTTTAATAGAACGAGAAGAGAATCACAGAAAGAAGAACAGAGAGGAACAAATACCAATAGGGAAAATTAGAATAGCATGAATACCAGTGCATAAGGGAGTAACGGGTAATGAAAAAGCGGATATAAAGAGTAAGGAGTCGACTAATGGCAGACCGAACAACCAAATCAAGATCCTACTGGAAGATGTAAGGGTGACAATAGCAGATTAGGCATGGGAAAAATCAGCACAAAACATGAAAACAGAAGGATACGAGAAGGGGATAAAATACTTCAATTTGAAAGCAAACAATGAAGGCAAAAGGAAACCGTGGTTTAATAAGCTACACAATACGGAGAGAGGTTCTATCATAACACTCAATAGGCTATGTGCGAAACACTATAACTTAGCTGAATCCCTACACAGAAAGGGACTGATAGAATCACTGAATTGTGATCGTGAAGAAGGGGTCGAGGATATCAATCATATATTATGGTGATTCAAAAAGTATGAGAACGAAAGAGAGGCACTCAAGGGGAAGTTAGGAAAGGGGGGGGGGGTGAAGGAAGGAGAGGACACCATAGAGAGGATCAATGAAAAAGAACCAGTAACAGGATGGATTTTTAAATAACATCAAACGCAATATATAAAGGATATAAGGAAAACGTATGAATAATGAAAAGACTGATAAATTAAGGATATCGGAACAGGGGTACAAGTGGGAGTAGGTAGTAGTAATACAGGCATAAGTTTGGAATTAGAATTAGGAGATTAAGAATAGGCAAGATGTAAGTAAAGACTAAGAAGGACGAAACCAAAACCTGGGATAACAGGGTGACAGAAAATGTGATAATAGGCACTAGACATTAGATCTCTGTGCAGAAAACTAGAGTAAGTGTAAGTTATGCTCATCTACGTGCAAATTTTCAAGTATGTAAGAATAAGAAATAAGGACAGAACGACAATAAGTACAATAGGTGGAATATAAGGAATAAAGTACAAGAATTCAGGAAATACAAAATGAATATGTGATGGTATGTGATAAGCAGAGTGGTAGATGGAATGAAGTGTATGCATGGGATATAGATAATAGTGAAGCAATATAATATGAATGAGAATGAGAGACTATAAACAAAAATATGTAATAGATAGAGAGTAGAATGACCAATGTTCGTAGGGCTATATAGGACTATGTCCTGAAGTGCCATCTGTTAGGATTACAAGAAACTGTAAACTAAGAGAAAATAAAAACCTATACCTATACATAGGTTAAGAGGACTTTTTCTTTTTCAGTCCCGCCTCTCATTATTCTTGTAGGCAAGCCCTGAGTTACCTACGCCCAGCGCGAAAGTGATATTTAGTTTCGATCTCATCAACACATCATAGTTAGTTACTGATTGTTCGAAAAATCGACCCACTATGGCCATCTGCCGTGCCCGGACACAAGCCCTGTCGTCTCATGGGGTCCGCGGCCTGCTTGCTTATGTGGAGCGGCGAGCAGGGACCCCTTCCATAGATCGTCGATCGCTGCAAGGGGAAACGCGTTCGCTTCGCGGAAATCAATGACGATTTCTGCGGATTGCTAATTAGTCGGACGTTAGGAATCTCGCTATACGTACGCTTTTCGCATCTTCTGTAATCGGGCTGCGAATATTTTCGAAGGTAAGGCACTCCGCTACATTTCGCCTGCCGTGCTTAAAGTTGCCGCTGCTAAGTGCTGCTTCAATTGTGCTAAAGTCTATCGCGCGCTTTGGTTGCAGATTAATAATTCCGTATTATCTAGCTCATTACCACCGCTTAACGCTTGCTAAAAAAAGGGTACACACGCGCCGTTCGCAGCTCAAGTGATCGCTATTGTAAACGCTTTTTATTGTACATAGTGTAAATACAAACTTAAATTTAAATTCAGTGGCCGTTTCTTGAAAAGGGGTTCTTGGCATCCTGTGTCCCCGCGCTAAACGCAAATATTCTGAACACTGATCCTCACGCGTGCGCGCCACACGCGTCGTGGTTCTTCCGTTTTCTTCTTCCTTTGTAAGTTAATCGTAATAGCAACGCCTGTAACGACGAACGTCATTAAAGCGTTCTCTCATCGAAATTCAATGTTTCATCGAAGAATATTCGCCGACCCGTTTCCGAACACGAGTAATCTTAACATGTATGACTCGCGTTAGATTCCGCAATGCGTGTACTTTCAAATTTTTTGTACGTTTTCCAGCGCGCGAACAGAACCGCCGTCGTTGTGGAAAGCGCAGCGCATGGTGTTCGCGACCGACATCGATTTCAGATTAGGCAAATAACTCAAAGTTATTTTTATTCGAAGCGCCTCAAATAAGTTTGGTAATTATGTAGAAAAGGTGTTTCAGCACCGATTTCAATGATTTTTTAATATGTTCTCGGGGATATGATTCTATGCAACTTTTTCCTGTACATGTTACCGCCGCTCGACCTTCGTTGCCCAGATATTTGTCAAAAACTTCTGTTGATTTATTCCGACGCAACGCATTCCACTTTCCAACTTGTCCCGGGTATTAGTATTGGGGCTAGATTAGCGCGGGGGCGCGTAAAGCATGGTAGGGAACCGATGTGAGTTTAGAGATTTGAACCAGAAACTTGCGAATGCCCGTCAACACCCTGACTCTGTTCGGCGGTGCTGACGCCGCCGGTGATTAGGATAACTCTGGTTCTAAAACATAATTTTTTGCAAGAAAGAGGGTGCCTTCGAGAGCACCTGTTGGGTGTGTGGAGACTCCCGTCAACACCCCAACTTACATCGGTTCGCTACCATGATTTACGTGCCCGTGAGCGGGTGCGCGCCCCCGCGCTAATCTAGCCCCAACCAATACTAATACCCGGGACAAGTTGGAAAGTGGAATGCGTTGCGTTGGAATAAGTTAAAAGAAGTTTTTCGCAAATGTATCACAAACAAAGGTCAGCTTCGTCATTAGTTTTGCCCCATGCTGGCGCATACGCTGCCACGAACGTGTACTGTAGGTAGGTTTACGGCAGAATACATTGTAGCAGTAGCAGCAGTTTTTCGAGAATATCTTGGAAACGAAGGTCGAACGGCGATAACATGTATAAGAAAAAGTTGTTTAGATTCATGTCCCCGACAACATATTTAAAAATCTTTGAAATCGGTGCTGAAACACCTTTTCTGCATAATTACCATAACTTTTTTATTCGACGGGATTCATTCGACGGCCACGCATGATTTCATTCGTATTTTTATTCGAAAGTTATTCGAAGTTCGAATAACTTTGGGCGAGCCTCGAGCGTTTTGACCTTCCGAATCTTATACAGGGTGTCCGCGGGAAGAGTGGACAGCTGGATATCTCCTAAACTATTGGAGACAAAAATATTTAAAAAAATAGGGAATTGCATGGTTCGAGGGGGCCAACTTATTAGCGCGGACGAATTTTTTTTTCGATTATTATTTTAAAAGATACGATGGTCAAGTTCGGTTTTTTAAATGGAACAATTTTTTCTGAAGACCTGAGTTGATAGAGCGTTCTAAGACAAATTCAATAAGCTTTAATGTATACACTTGATTTCCACTGGTTTTTGAGATATTGCGCTTGCAAATTTACTGATTTTCCCTGGAAGAAAACTCGCTGGAATAGCAAGGACCGGGGACGGTCTTGCTGGCGCCACGGGTGGCCTTGCCTGTTGAAACAGATACCTACCTGCCAAAGGTCTACGCCAGGAATGGCAGGCCCAAAGGCTGGACAATTCTTTTCCGTCAGAAATGCTACTTAGGTAGGTACATCTGCGGTATCGAGAAGCGCACCGTTACTTTTATTTCGCACTTGCTTCTACGCTCGGATGGCCGGTTCTTTTGGGAGGGATGTAGGTTCAATTGGTTAGGTTAGGAGGTGTGAAAGTTGCTAGACTAAATTTCAACCATAGGGAGCAGATTATATTAGATCCAATCGAATTTGCATCCCTCACAAACGGCTGCTCTCTTGAAGAGGCCCTCTTCACAGCAATACCTCCTCCCCAGTGCCCACCTTCTCTCGTACAGAATACGGTGACGCATGCTTTTATTTTGATATTAAAGCTCGGGTTTATATTCGAGAGGACCACGTGTCGATGGATTCCTTGGGGTTTTCCGATGAAAATCATTTCAAATGTCGTGTAAATCGGACAACTTTTACATAGGGAATACAAATAGCTAGTGTCAAAGTAGTCTGATTTGCATGATATTTTGTATGATTTTCATCAGAAAAACATAAGGAATCCATTGGCGTCACTTTCATTTCGATATGATGAAGAAAAGAATTTCTTAATACGCTGTAAGGGATATTTCACCCTCGACTGCGGGGGCTCGACCTCAATTCGCTACGTTCGACCCAGAAACATACCTTTTTCCGAAGCAAGCCATAAAAATCGGGTGAGGCAATGCGAAGGCCTGTCCTCGCCACGGAGTACCAGGCCGCAACTTTTTGACGGGCGTAGCTCCAGAATCATCCTGTACCTGCCTGTTTCAGAAATAAAATAATTCTTTATTCTTTATCGTATGGATATGGAAGTGTCGCCGATGGATTCCTTGTGGTTTTCCGATGAAAATCATTACAAATGTCGTGTAAATCGGACAACTTTTACATAAGGAATACAAATAGCTTGTGTCAAGGTAGTCCGATTTGCATGATATTTGGTATGATTTTAATCGACGGAACGTCAGGAATCCATTTCCGCCACTTCCCCTTCGATACGATGAAGAAAAGATACAAACATTTGAAATCCTGAACAGTTCTCACTTCCTAATGATATTCCAAACCCTTCGAGGGTCGAAAGCCATTAAATTCAGTGAGGCACTGCGGGGTGTTGTCCTCGCCACGGCAGCAGCACGAGGTTGCTTTGCAAAGTGACCAAGGCGAGCTAAGGACTCTCCAGACTTTTCACTCCGCGAGGCACGCCTCGCGCTGCAGCCTCGCAACATCTAGACGCGGCTTATCATTTGTGCAGTGTGTGACTTGACTACCCTCCGTGTAATCGGTCTGCGCGAAGTAGGGCGCAAGTTCGATGATTATCAGTACTCCTTCCCGAGAGGAATACGATTTACTTTAATTATAGTACATGTGTGTTTTGTAATAAAGTGTTTCTATCGTCTCCTGAATTCAATAACTGGCATCCAGACATCTACGCTCCTACAATCCACCGTCAATACGCCTCGTAGAGAGACACGGGAAGAAAAATGGTAGCCCGCTGTTGACACGTGGTCCTCTCGAATATAAACACGAGCTTTAATATCAAAACAAAAGCATGCGTCATCGTATTCTGTGCGAGAGAAGGTGGGCACTGGGGAGGAGGTATTGCTGTGAAGAGGGCCTCTTCAAGAGAGCAGCCGTTTGTGAGGGATGCAAATTCGATTGGATCTAATATAATCTGCTCCCTATGGTTGAAATTTAGTCTAGCAACTTTCACACCTCCTAACCTAACCAATTGAACCTACATCCCTCCCAAAAGAACCGGCCATCCGAGCGTAGAAGCAAGTGCGAAATAAAAGTAACGGTGCGCTTCTCGATACCGCAGATGTACCTACCTAAGTAGCATTTCTGACGGAAAAGAATTGTCCAGCCTTTGGGCCTGCCATTCCTGGCGTAGACCTTTGGCAGGTAGGTATCTGTTTCAACAGGCAAGGCCACCCGTGGCGCCAGCAAGACCGTCCCCGGTCCTTGCTATTCCAGCGAGTTTTCTTCCAGGGAAAATCAGTAAATTTGCAAGCGCAATATCTCAAAAACCAGTGGAAATCAAGTGTATACATTAAAGCTTATTGAATTTGTCTTAGAACGCTCTATCAACTCAGGTCTTCAGAAAAAATTGTTCCATTTAAAAAACCGAACTTGACCATCGTATCTTTTAAAATAATAATCGAAAAAAAATTCGTCCGCACTAGTAAGTTGGCCCCCTCGAACCATGCAATTCCCTATTTTTTAAATATTTTTGTCTCCAATAGTTTAGGAGATATCCAGCTGTTCACTCTTCCCGCGGACACCCTGTAGGATATATAATTTGAAAAATGTAATTCGTCGTATCAATATGAAAGTGACACCAATGGATTCCTTGCATTCTCCCGATTAAAATGACAAGAAAATTATTTAAATCGGACTACTTTTAACGAAACGGGCTTTCAATGCTGCAAATTAATTTTATGCCTAATATCGTTAATTGTAATTCAAATTGTGTCAGGTTTGGTATCATTTTCGTCGAGAAAACACAAGGATGCGATTGATATCACTTTTGTGCAGATTCGATGAAGAATCTGATTTCACATTTTTCCGTTCTTAATGGCTAGTGCTATCTATGTCTTTATGGCCCCGTCGTTCTCGGCTGTCGAGCGCTCGCTTCTCAAGGGTCCCAGATCTTAACACGGTCAGGCACGCATTTCAACTGCAATACTTATTGGTAATACCGAAGATTCTAGGGCCTAGAATATTGGCTTCGTATTGCAATGTTCTTAACCAGAGTTTCGCATCTATCAATTGAAAAAAAATGGATTGGTCAACTAAGTAGTTACAATCAATGAATTGTGCATGATTTTAATGACGCGTAATTTAATTGCACTTAAAAACTGAATTACTACTTGTAATTAAAAGAATACTTTTCGACGTGTAACACGAATTTTACGTCCGCGCATCATAGGATCGAATGAGGTTGCGTAATTTGCGCGTATAGGGATAGGCAGACAAAGAGAGAAGGGGGAGGAGAGGGGGAGAGGGAGGGAGGGAGGGAGCGAGGGAGCGACGGAGCGAGAGAGAGAGAGAGAGAGAGAGAGAGAGAGAGAGAGAAGCTGTTGCGGCACGATTAAATATATGCAATGCACACTGCAAAACACACTTGAAGGGGTTGATTTTAATTGGTCGACGCGCAATGAGGAAACCTCGTCGGGATTGTCGGGAAAGACCTACCCACCACACTGTTTTGCTTTCTCCCTGCAAACGAGGACCTTCGGGCCCCGGTAGACCGCCCCTTGACAGCCGAGAGCAATAAAACCAACGGGCCATACAGAATGTTCATATTTTTTGTAAGTGTTGTTGAAAATGATACCAAACCTAACATAATTTGAATTATAATTAACGATATTGGGCATAAAATTAATTTGCATGATTGTAAGCCCGTTTCGTTAAAAGTAGTCCGATTTGAATTTTATTTTATCAATTTAATCGAGAGAATGCGAGGAATCTATGGGTGTCACTTTCATATTGATACGACGAAAAATAAAGAAATTCCGTTTCTGTATAATCGATGACACATTGCTGAGGAACTCCGCGCTGCAGTTTGTACGGGTGAAGGATAGTTACCCGTATAGTTACGATACAATGACGCTCGGCTCGAGAAGCCGACTTCGATCAAAGGCTCTCGAGGCTCGCCTAAAGTTATTCGAAAGTTATTCGACGTTCGAATAACTTTAGGCGAGCCTCGAGAGCCTTTGATCGAAGCCGCCGGCTTCTCGAGCCGAGAAGGATTTGAAAAATACGAATGAAACTGAGAAAATCATTCGAAGCTTAAAATGAATTGCCGTCGAATAAAAAAATCATGCGTGGCCGTCGAATGAATCCCGTCGAAATATAAAAGTTATTTGGGGCGCTTCGAACAAAAATAACCCAAAGTTTATTTTTACTCGACGACTAATAAAAATAAAGTCTCTTTTATTTGATACGTTATTTAAAGAATTTTTTATTTAAATAATGCTCATCTCTGGGCACGACTATATTCTCATAGTAGTCGACGGTGTCGGGTGTGTTCCCACAATAACACTAGAAAGACTCCACTATAAAATTCTTATGTAAGGTGGTCCCCTAAAGTCAAAAATCGACAGGAGACGAAATCCTAATGCAACGCTGTCCAGCGTAGGGGCCCCTCATGCGCCTGCTTCCCCTTCCAAACTTTCTTTCGTGCAGCCTGACTTGTTGTCAAAGAAACCTCGCGACGCTAAAAAGGATACCGTGACAATTCCGCAGACAAGGAAGCTCTGATGCCACACACGACATCGACGTTCACTGTTACTTTGACTCGGCGGCGTCTTTGCGCCATAGCAACGGCGGACGATGGTGGGAACGGCTTTTGCCTCTCAGAAGGCCAGTTGGACAGCGCTGTCCAAAGGATACGTTTTTGAAATATCGGCAGATAAATATTTTGGTAATTTTTTAAGAAGACGACCCGGCGTTTTTGGGCCATATCTGGCGTTAGAGTTTCCCATCGGACCAATAGTTTAGGCGTAATCGACCGAAACTTAAGAAAAATGTCATGTTTTCGGACCGAAATTGAAATCGAAAATTCACTACATAACCTGGAAGACATAAAATTTATCATGTGACGTCCAGTTTCTTATTTTTTACGTGGAGCACGCACGCTTACGAAGAAAACAAGCCCAACCTGAGCAAAGTCCATGCACAAATAAGGAAGTTACGGGCCATAAAGTCGGAGTGCCTATTTTCAACATTTTCCCTATTTTTGCATTTCTTCCTGTTTCTTGGCGAATGTAACTACTTACTGGTCGTATAGCTAACTCGGTTCACACGATACGCCCATAGGGGGCGTATATATAGATGCGAGACTGTCACCGTGGGGTATTAGTCAGTAAGAGGTCCACACTCCCTGGGACCCTGCTCTAGGGGGCCAAGGCGCCCGATGCGGATTTCCTCACGTAAAAAAAATAGAAGCTATGACACTTACTTTGTTTTATGCCCGTTGATATATCCTCTGGTAAATGTAAATACTCTTGGCCATTAGAATCGAGGTACGTTAGGTACATGTTTTGAATGTCATTATATAAAGTACATTCTGCTTTCGCGCTCATATCTGGGTTTAGCATACGCTTACTGAGATCATCTAAAAATAAATAAACAGAATAATATTCAGAAAATAGAATAGGTTAGACAATTGTAAATAACGGCATTTGAAAAGGTTTACCATTGAACACGCACGAAACCTTGATGATTCAATCGTTCGCAAATCAGTCTTAACTTATAAATTAGATTTAACTTAACGTATAAGATAGTATTTAGTATAGTCAGTAGTAAGCTAGAGTTTAAGATCACAGGCACATGTATTTACAGCACGTTCACTAAACATTACAAAATGCGTTTACTTATAATCTAACCATTAAGAGACACAGAAACTTATTTAAACCCGCGCGGAAGCACGCAAGGAACCGATCCCGAGCTCGGAATAGTTCCCGAATGACGGTTACACACGAGTCGCGGCACAGCGTGTCGGTTTAGACTTTTCGGTAGCGAAATCGATTAAAAGTCCGCACGAGTAGTTGGTAATGCTAACCCTACTTGTGGTTATTAATCTCAATCAGTGTAATCGAGTAATCCGAAATATCCGGAGTAGCAGAATTAGAGGGAACGTTCCAGAAGACGCGAGCTCGCGACTATAAAGATGACACCGTGTTGCTTACTCAACGATTTGCAGAAGAAGAAGGGCGATCGCGGTGATAAATCGGCCATTTCGCCGAACTCTGTGATGTCAGCACCCCACAGCTGTTCGCCCTGAGTCAGACAAGGATCGCGCCGGCGAAACAAAGCTAATTAGCTGGGGTACGCGTCAACAGATGGCCCGACCGATCCCATCACCGCGATCGTACATGCCGCAATTTGGTCGTGTTAGGCTGGATTCACACTATTGGTCCGGTTACGGTCCGGTGTCGCTCAAAATTACATCCGTGAGCGCCCACACTATCAAGCCGGCGAGTGTGGACGCTCAGGGATGTGAATTTGATTGAGACCGGACCGTGACCGGACCGATAGTGTGAATCTAGCCTTAGCGGCTTCAAAACGCATGCCGGAATCGGCAGCGAATCCGCGCCGTATTGGCCTGTGATCGTTTGGGCCAATCCCAAGCAACCATAATCATTGTTCATACATTTTTATAGTATCTAATTAACCAACGTTTTCTAAGTTTTTTTTAAAATTGTCATATTCGAACGATGTTTAAAAAATTCTAGTCCATAGCACTTGTGGGCTGTACAAAATTTCATCTTATAAATAATAATCATATTTTTAAATTTCAGATGACTCTTATTCATACAGGGTGTCTCAGAATTGAGGGACAATCCGGAACATGTAATATCCTGATGCAAGATGACATCGAAAAGTCCTTTACCGTGTCGGGATCCGAGACTTCGTTTTCGAGATGTTAACAGTTGAATATTAGCGGTTGGAATATCCGGGCCGTGAGGTTTCTAGTCGAGTCAGTTGAGCGCACGGTGCACAGTGGGGCACGTAGCATAGGATTCGCGGAAAAAATGTCATAACTTCGGTGTCTCTCAATATTTTTGAGTACTTTTTTTTTTATATTATTTGTTAATAGCCAAAGATTATATGGACATGAACATTAATAAAATTTAAGCATTTTTAACCAATGAAATAGTAATAAACCCCGTAAACATTCGGTATACAAAAACCATATATGATAATTATGTACTAATAAATATGTAATATTACATAAACAATGTATTAATTATTTTCGAACAGTATGAAACATAATAGAGAAAGAAAATAACACAATTGAATTATAACATATAACATTAAACGACGAAAATTACATAATAAAGTAATGTTAATAATATTCTGTATTGCACTATAATAAATGGAAAAATTGCTGAAGCTATAACTAATATTTTATCATTTTTGTTATTAATAGAATAAGACTTTTAGAAATGAACATGCGCATGTACACTTTATAAAATAATTGATATCTTATAACATTTACAACTATTTACATAAAAGATTCATTCACGCTAATGTACAGACTCATATGTATCACTCGTATTCACTCATATTACACACACATTACTATTTACAATGAACCAATATTATACTTTCTTATGTAGAAAATACACGTAACATTTTAATATTTACAAACCGCGTAAAAATGATATTATTGTAATAATAATTTTGCTTCCGCGCTAAGTGGAAGCGATTTATGTTTCGGTTCTGGTCTTAAGTGGCTGATATATGGATCTGACGATATTTGTATGAGGTGAAAAATGTCTTCATTTGATGCCAATCGGGAGAACTTCCTGCTGTGGTGAATCCTGTACTGTTTATAATCTTTATTCCTGCCTTCCTGGGCCTCTTCTGAAAGTGAACCGATAGGAAAAGCAGCACACTCTATAATATCTTTGCCATGTATCAGAATTTTGTGTACAGTGGCCGGCATGTAGTACCAGGGGTATAATGAAATAGCCAAATTTGCTGTGTCTTGAGCATATGTTGCAAATTTTATAGCATCGATCGCTAAACCGCTACAAATTATTTCTAAAATAACGGCAAGTCGTTTTATTAATCTTTCATCGATTTTCGTGATTTCGGCAGTTATTGTAGAATTTCCAAAAAACCTTCTAGATGTGTTTCCATTATTCGTTGTCCCCGTACCTTGTTTTACCATATCAACGAGAATTCCAATTCTCGTTCTGAATTCGTTTTGGACCCTTTTTTTTGTCTGTTCTCTAATAGGTTTTGTTGTTTCTGTGGTCCTCCATGCTTTGAAATCTAAATTGTAGCTTAAATGTAATATGTATTCCATAAATTTTATTCGAGCATGTAATGTTGACATGCCTAATTTTACAGCTTCCTCGTTTAATGTTTTACTCCTTTTTAATATCTTTGGCATTTTGTTCATCTCTGAAGGTTTTATTCCACATATAGCGCAATTACTTGCCGATGCTGTATTTGTTACAACCTGAACAACTTTCCCATCTATCATTGTGAAATACAGGATGTGTTTAATTTTAAAAACTCGTCCACGAAAATTTATTTTGCTTTCGTGTAGATTTTTTATTTCTTCGTCTACGCGATTTTTTTCCGCTCTTATTGCATCCGGAGTCTCCTTTGTAAATTCAAATTTTAACACTCTACAATATCTTGTTGAAGAAGGCCGTGTATTTTTCCAAACATGTTCCGTATCGTTTTCTGTTAGTGTCATTTGTAGTGGAACAATTGACGTCATAAATAAGTTTGAGTCTGAGTTATTTAAAGTGTCCGAAAATTTTTGTGCATATTCACTTTGGCCTGATGCTCCATCACAGCCCCACTTTGTATATAATGTGAAATTCTCTTGTTTTATGTTTTTGATTTCATTTTCTGTTTTTGTTTCAAGAATTCTTTTCGCGGTATGGTCGAGTAACTCCTGCAGACCGACCTTTGCCATTGTTTCCGTGACAATAATGTCATCAGGATAACATTTTTTTTTTGGACTCCGCTATTTCCTTATAAGTGGGAAATATATTATGATCAATATCCTTAGTTGCTTTCCTTAACATTTCGTACTGGTACTTAGATAGTCCTGCTTGCGTGATTAGTGCTAAGGCAGAATCGGTATTGAAGGCTCGCTGAACTTTCGGCGCATTTGATGCAGCAGCATCAATCACATCTTGAGAATACGAATCTTGCACGTCACGTATTTTGTACCTCTTCGCTCGGTTACTGCAGTTACTGAAGCTTTTGCTGGGTCTTCCTCTATGATTTGATGGCCCCGGAGTTTCCAAATTGTCACTGGTAAAGTTCACTGTGAATACATTTTTCAACCAGACACCATATTTTGTATTAAATTGTCCTCTAATACGATGCACCGATTTTAGTTTCACATTGAAATGGGGCAAAGTCTCTTATTAATATCGGATATTATTTTACACACTTGATTGTCCTCCAAAGTGGGGTATGTTTCCCGTAAACCCCGCTCCAATGATCTGCTACGGTCGAAGAAAAAATCGCACAAACTTGAATACTCAATTGTAAAATTGCTCATGGCGATTGCGTGCAGTTAAAGAATTCTGGGAGCTGTTTTCGTTCGAATGTCTAAGAAAACTATGTTTTAGGTGTCGCTATAAGAAATTGCAAGTCAGCTGGGATTTCTCCCACCAAAATATTTTTTAAGGGTTGAAGTGCAAGGCGGGGGTGTAAAGTCACCAATGCACATTTTTTGGGCGTTTCCTTAATTTTATATATGTCCTGCCCACGTTTATTGCAGGAGGTACGCAGGTATGTAATGCACAGATGTTGAACACGTGAAATTTTTGGAAAAGGGCACTCGCGATGGAACGGTACACAAGGGTACCGCGATCGTTTTCTGTGTTTACGATACGGCCATTATTATCGAGGAACAGCGAGAAGCACCGAGTCGTCAAGAATACCGTTAGAATTAGGAGTTTTTACAACTCATAAATTAATAAAATTGCTGTAACACGGTGTTGGGCACATGGTTCACGGCTCCTTTAAAATTCGTAAAAGTCACGTCCATATCATAAATCCTTATCCACGTTAAGACCCTTAAGAAGATGTTTGTTCAACACATGTGAAAAGGATTCAATACGATAGCTAATCTCTACTAAAAACCATCATATCAGAATGTGTAATTTATATGATTTTTTACGTCATCAGATCTATGCATTAACCACATAAGTCCACAGCCGAAATATAAATCATAGCCAGCTAACGAAGAAACACAATCGGTATTAAAATAGTATCATCAAGGCAATTTAGTTATATGTGAATCTACAGGCAATATACAAATCAAATGAAAACACAATGTTTAAAATTTACGAGTACATAATGCATGCAAGATTCATTAATTTTAGACGGTTGTTAGAAACGGAAATATATACATTATTTTTTGAACTTCAAGAATTATTTAGCACCAATATCTTTTACAGCCGTGTACGCTTTTCGCTTTATAACTTCTATTGTTTCATATTTTCTAGCATTCGAATATTTTTGACACCTTAGACAATAGGCAAAGGTCCCCTTAGACAATAGGGGGCAGGGACTACCGACCCACCCAATAATAGGGTCGTAAACCCGCACCATCGGCAGACGCTCGCGACTTCGGCGCGGCCAAGTTAATCCTGGACATCACATATTTATTACTTTCACGCGTACGTATCACCGACTAAGGAGTGTCTGATATCCAAATAAAATTCATTACTATTTGGAAACATGGTTACAACTATGGCTTTCACCGTATTACTCTAACCCGCGTTAACCGGATTAACCAGGTTACTCGAGTTATACATATCTTGCGTTACCCGGTTAGATGGATTATTCTACGATACTGAGTACCGAACCGGGTACGGGTTAGGGTTCCTATCCCTGGTTATAAGCCTAAATATCTTAAAATCTTAAAATGTTAATTTATAATGAAAAAAGGAATGTTATTTAAGTATTGGTAAATAATTATGAAATATGTTTTTTCTGTATCGATTATAGTAACAATACTTTACTTATAATTTTTATTGTTATTTTATTGTTTTTTATTATTTAATGATCATAATATTACATGTCCATACAAACTAAAACTATAAAAAATAATAGAAAATAGAAACTGTGCAAAAATAGCGAGAAATACCGCTGTGATGAGTTTCTGCGAAATCGCATGCACAGCGCACTCGGGTGATTATGTATTAATAACAGCCAAACTTGCAAATATATGCAGCCAATTTTTGGAGGGCTGTTAGTAGATGGTATCTGCTTTCAATTAGTACTATCTAGAGCCCGGAGGAAGGCGGAGCTTTTTTTATAAACCTAAAAGAGTTAATGAAAACTTGAAATACTAGGTAGCTTCATTTGAAGTTGTATAGTGGGATTACGGTGAAGAATTTTCGAAAAGTATTTATGTCACAAATAAGCTGAGACTATACACATTCGAAATACATGCGGTAAAAAAATAAAAATATCTAGAGGAATTCAGAAAAAATTCGACAATCTGGTACGAATATAGACACGTTTCCCGTTAGAATACGAACGGTCAACTTCAGACCAATTTTTCTTTGCAATTAACATGAATATGACATATCTGTCATATAGGTTAGATACGTTGGTCTATTGGCTATCAGGATATAGTGATGGATACATAAAAATACAACTTTTATTTTAAGACTTTTTTCCTCTCCAGCCCCACTGTGCGGTGTCGTATACTCACACGCACACGTAGGTGGTGCGAATATGTAGATGCAGGTTCACAAGAGTAGAGCCGTCTGTTTGGTTCACACCGTGAAAATGGGTCTATCTCCGCGTGTGTCCTACGTGTGCATGTTAGGGGTCACTGCTCCGCGTCAGCTGTTTCCGCTTTGAACATCGCAATCTGGACGTTGCATCGTATCCAACTGTAAATATCTCGAGAACGAAGCTTCGGATCCCAAAGCGGTAAAGAACTTTTCGATGCTTTCTTGCATCAGGATATTGCATGTTTCGGATTATCCCTCAATTCTGGGACACCCTGTATATTGATGTAGCAGAATGTACAAGAGCCATATCCTACATTGCCCTAATTGTTGAAGTATTTGGAAAATTAATTTTTTGTCGACAACAATATGCTGCATACATATAAAAAGTGCAACACTATTTTGCTAGTAAACTGTACTTACGAAAAATAATTTGCGTCATGTAATTCTATATGTCAATCACACAGTCACTATCTCATATTACACATTAACAATCACTTTCCAGAACGGAATACTGCGTTCCGTTCTTTTTTTTTTTAAATTTTATAATGAATATCATAATACTGAAGATAAAAGAATTATTGTTCATATAAAATAGAGTAATGTAAATATTTACCAATATCTAAGCAGAATTGAAAAAGATTCATAGGTCCAGACTCCTTGATATGTTGCATGAACTTATATAACAATCGAGGGTCATTTAAAACTTCATCTAATGAGGGCTTCAAATGATTGTGTGTAATTTTTGGTGCCGGCGGAATCGTCATCCAGCACTGCAGCATCGGTACATTAACTGTACGTATATGATTAGGAACTGAACCGTCGCGATGAGTTGCCAACATTACCAATGCATTTATATTTTCTGGATCAGCAATTGCATCTATTGCGGGTAAAAGAATCCAATTTGCCAAAATTTCACGCAGTATGACCTAAAATTAAAAAATGGTGATAAAATGTAATCGTTTAAATAAAAATATGTGTTAAGTTAAATAAAAAAATGTATTATCTTTTATTAACCAACTACCTTTACAGAAAATGTTGGGTTCTAATGTTGAAGTTTGGCTTACTTTCAATACACTTCAGTTTAAAAGTTTACACGTTAAACCACAAGTGCACAAAGAGCGAAGTTAAGAGCCAGAGAACTCTGCGATTCTGGATGCCAAAACAGAGCGAAGCGTGGAGCTGTTGTGTTGCTAACCACGGCTTGACTTGGGAGGGGGGGGGGCTGCAGTAGTGTACGAGCTTGCACGCACACACATGTTTTTTTCCACCCATGCTCTGGTTAGCAATGTAACAGCTCCACGCTCTGTTCTGACCAGGTGCCTAGAATGGCAGAGTTTTCCGATTGCAGTTTGTGCACCTCTGGGTTAGACTATACCTGCACAATTAGATACCGCGTGGATATGTGTGTGCATGGATGCCCTCAGGCAAAGTTAATGGGCAAGTTTACGAGTAAGTGACAGTAGTGGCAAATGAGAATTGGGGAGCTTCTCGAAACCTTTGCGGAACTTTAGCTTTATCTGGTTACTAACAAAATTCCCGCGCTTTCGCTATGGTAGAATAATTAAAAGGAATTACCTTTATATCTATTTTTTAAGTAATTTTGGTTGTTTATATAAAAGAGGGCACACCTCACTCATTTTTATGACATTGAAATATGCTATCAGGGGCATGATTTTGAACAACTTTTTCCTACACATGTTACCGCCGCTCGACCATCGTTTCCGAGATTCATGTAAAAATATAGTCATCCTAATATCCGGCGGCGTCAGTACCGCTGAACAGAGTTGATGGACCCCCCCCCCCCCCGCACACGCGGAAGGTGCTCTCGAAAGCACACTCTTCCTAGCCAAAAAACTGTTTTAAAACCAGTTAAGCTTAACTAAGCTTTGAACTAAAACAATTTTTTCTTAGCAAGTAGGGGTATTCCGCCACCTCCCTCCCTCAAATTAGACCCAAACCTACCTCGGAAATGATCAACACACGGTAAGCTGATTCCGAAAAAATACCAAAATATTTGTATGAATATCTCAAAAACTGAACCGAGCGGCGGTAACATGTATAGGAAAAAATTGCTCAGAATGATGACTTGACCATGAATGGTGGCGAGCACCGCTCTGCGTGAAAGAGATTGCGCGTGACGGTTGCCCACACAGTGATGGGGATGCTGAGTCACATCGTTAGCTGTTCTGTGAGCGCTGCGATTCACGCAAATCTTGCTTCACTAAAATCGTCCCTGCTCGGCTTCTTTTTGTCACAGGTTAATGTTGCATACACTTAAACCTTTCTCGAGAAATGCTCTACAAAACGGCGAAAACCGCATCGCAATCCATCTAGTGGTTCTCGAGATTAGCGCGATCAAACATACAGACGCCTACTGGGGACTTTATTTTATACTATGTAGAGATTCGCCCGCTCAACACCCTCCAGTCTTCCTGTTTTCCTCTGTCCCCTCCATCCCTCTTACCAAAAATCCTTACAAACTCCTCTTTCCCCTCCACTGTCCAATTCCCCCTCACTGCCCCTCTTCACTCACCCCTTTTCCCCTTCCTATCCCTTCCCTCCATTCCCCCCTCAGCCATACTACCGCCAGGTGATGGTCAGAGTGTATTCTTTCACCTACTTCCATCATCTCCACTCTCTCATATGTGCCCTCATTCCCTAGTGAATAGTTAATGACCGAATTCCCTCTTCCTCCTATGTATGCCCACTCCTTCTCCTCGTCCCCTTCTACATTTCCGTTCATTATCCTCCACCCCCTCTCCTCCAAATATTTGCATAACCTCCTCCCCTCCCTATTCACTTTTCTGTCCTTCGATCTTCTACTTTCGAGGCCCCACTATTCCTCATCTCCCCCATATCTCCCCCTCCACCTCCTATCCTCGCGTTAAAGTCTCCCCCTATCACCACCCTTACTCCCTTCTCACACCCCTCCATCCGCTCCTCTAAATCCTCCAGCTTCCTCTGTAAATCCTTATTCATATACACTCCCACCACCGTCCACCACTCTCCCTATCTTCACCTTCTTCATCATTATCCCCACTTTCTCCCCCTCTTCCCCTTCTCTTGCTTCTATGTCATTTCTCACGCCCATTATCATTCCGCCCATTGCCCTCCCTTTCGTAAGGTCGATTTACACTACACAGCACGAACCGGCAACGGCGCGATCCGTCACCGGCATACAGGGTGTTCCAAAAATGCTGCGGTTCCTTGAAGGGGGTGACTCAGGGGGTAATTGCAAACAAGTTTTTCCTTTACGAAAATGCTCACCGAAGTTTCGTTAACGAGATATTAACAAAAAGCACCGGCCAATCAGAGCGCGCGCCTTCCGCCCGAGCTCCCGCGGTAGCGTTGGCTACGCGGTAGGCGGCTGCGCTTGTACTATGAACGTACGAACAAGCAAGTCGGCATGCATCGAAGGAAACCGTGTTACATAGCTTTTTTGTTAAAGCAGAATCTTAAATAATAGTTATTTGAAATGAGAGGACAAGAAATACGTAAATTTGGTTTTCAAATAACGCATAAACGAAAAGGTAATGTAACAGAAAATTTACGACAAGTGATCGTAGTTCCTTATTGAGGTAAAAATCCGTAGTTTAATAACGGCCAACACAACTAAATTTAAAAAATAATATTAGGTGTATGAATAAATTCTTTCCGACTGGATTTACATAATCAGTAGGTACAAAGCTACCGAATTTCTAGCGCAGTGGTATTCGTAAGCTGCCAGAAAAAATGGCAAAAGGTAATTAACAATAATGGATATTACTTCGATGATTGAGTTGTTTTCATATTTTTTAAATCAAACTGTCGTTGTACCCTAAAATCGGAAAGAATTTATTTCTACACCTAATAATCACCAATAAATTAGTAAAAATTCACCCATTCGGACATTCCTTTCCTTCCTTTTCGGAAACCTGTGCCACTGGGTCACTGTACCGATCTTGGTCACCGGTGGACAAAAAGATTTATTGTAGGGTAACGCCCAGTGCTCAGCTGATCGCAAGTACATACTACACCACCCAAAGTAAAGGGTCGCAACGTCAAGTACGTTCAGATCAATGTACCGAATATTCACTTCACTGCACGGCTACTAACACTAATCACTTAATTCATTTTTCATGGAACGTGTTGGTCTAACGTTATAAAAATTTGTGGAAATGAATTTTCACTTGTCGTTCGGAGCTGTGGGTATTCCCTCGCAAATACTTGCGCAGCAGCCCTTGCGTCTCCGTTGTTCGGGGGGTACACCCAGAACATCGCGTAATACTTTTGAGCAGAGAACATTTCCGCGACGTGATTGCTAGCTGACTGACAAGATTTTTTCCAAACAACTTCCTCTACCCCCAAATAGTTTCTCTCGTTCCATTATGAGTTAACTCCCACCAGGCCAAGAGGCTTCAGGTAAAAAGAAGCCATCACATTTTCGAAACACACGTGCTTCGCAGAAGTGCAACGAACGAACTCGTACACTTTCAAAAAAGCCGGTTTATGACCGTATTGTCCCGCGAGTCGGCGATAGAGAACGGTTTCCTATAGTTTTGGGTAATTTATGGCTTAGCTGGTTCTGCCTCAAAGCAGACGCGAACTCAGGGTATCGGAAAAGGGAAACAGGAAACAGGAAACAGGATTTTCTTCGTTATAGCAACTCTAAGACTTTCTGTTTCTCTTCTTTTCGGACCCTTTCGAACCGAAACAAGTGGTGTCTGCTGCCTATCTCGAAGCAATGGGTACATTAGCAGTAAAGGGACGGAGCAAAGGCTTTTTTGAAAGTGTCCGATGGTTCGTTCGTTGCACTTCTGCGAAACACGTGTGTTTCGAAAATGTGATGGCTTCTTTTTACCTGAAGCCTCTTGGCCTGGTGGGAGTTAAGTCGTAATGGAAGGAGAAAAACTATATGGGGGTAGAGGAAGTTGCTTGGAAAAAACGTTGTCAGTCAGCTAGCAATCACGTCGCAGAAATGTTCTCTGCTCAAAAGTATTACGCGATGTTCTGGGTGTAACCCACCCCACCCCCCCCCCCCCCTCGAGCAACGGAGACGCAAGTGCTGCTGCGCGAGTATTTGCGAGGGAACATCCACGGCACCGAACGCCAAGTGAAAATTCATTTCCACAAACTTTTATAACGTTGCAACAACACGTTCCATGAAAAATAAATTAAATGATTAGTGTTAGTAGCCGTGCAGTGAAGTGAATATTCGATACATTAATCTGAACGCATTTGACGTTGCGATCCTTTACTATCATGGTGTCGTATGTACCTGCGATCAGCTGAGCACTGGGCGCTACACTACCATAAATCTTTTCCTGGTCCACCGATGACCAGGATCGGTACAGTGACCCAGTGACACAGGTTTCCGAATAGGAAGGAAAGGAATGTCCGAATGGGTGAGTTTTTTTAATTTATTAGTGATTATTAGGTGTAGAAATAAATTCTTTTCGATTTTAGGGTACAATGACAGTTTGATTTCAGAAATATGAAAACAACTCAATCAGTGAAATAATTTCCATTATTGTTAATTAACTTTTGCCATTTTTCTGTCAGCTTACAAATACCACTGCGATAGAAATTCGGTAGCTTTGTACCTACTGATTATGTAAATCCAGTCGGAAAGAATTTATTCATACACCTAATATTATTTTTTAAATTTAGTTGTGTTGGCCGTTATTAAACTACGGATTCTGTTACATTACCTTTTCGTTTATACGTTATTTGAAAACAAAATTTACGTATTTCTTGTCCTCTTGCTTCAAATAATTATTATTTAAGATTCTGCTTTAAAAACTAACTGTGTAACGCGTGCTTGTTCGTACGTTCGTAGTACAAGCGCAGCCGCCTACCGCGTAGCCAATGCTACCGCGGGAGCTCGGGCGGAATGCGCGCGCTCTGATTGGTTGGTGCTTTTTGTTAATATCTCGTTAACGAAACCTCGGAGAGCATTTTCGTAAAGGAAAAACTTGTTTGCAATCACCCCCTGTGTCACGCCCTTCAAGGAACCGCAGCATTTTTGGAACACCCTGTATAATAGTATGCATACATCTGCACTGCTCCGGCAAAAGTCCGGCAGTTCACGTTTAACAGTCGAAATGAGCGGATCAGACAGTGACGAGGAATTGGTTCTTCTAGCCTTACTTTTAGACGAAGAGGATGCCGCAGCAAAAAGAGCAAAAAAGCGAGATAGAATTTGCGTACATCCAATATTAAAAAAGAGAAAAGTCGAAGAGGAGTATTGGACTTTATTCAAAGAGTTAGTAAAATACGACGATAAGTTTTATCAATACTTTAGAATGCCGCAATGCAAATTTTTTGAATTGCTGAAATGGATTGAACCTGGGTTACAAAAACAAAATACGTCGTTCATTGAAGGAATTCCACCCACAGAAAGACTTGCAGTTTGTTTAAGGTAATGATTTTTTATTGTACATATTTACATTTTCATATACTCTGTACATGGTGTTAGTACATTACTCGAGTACAGAGTACGTTAGTACAGTACTCTGTACATGCTCAAATGTGGCATTGAAATTATCGCTGGAAAATCATAACCTGATAGTGATGGTGTTGGAGTTGGGACCATTGATGATGAAGGACTCGGAGCTGGTGTTGTAGATGACGATAGAAACGACGGTGGTGATGGTGATGGTGAAAGATGTGGTACAGTGTACGGCCCAGTGGGACATGATTCCCGAGATTGCAGGGGAATTGTTCTTCGTATTAGTGCAGAGTGTTGACGTTGTGTGGTTGTGTTGGGTACCAAAAACGGTTGCTCTTGCATAATCTGTTTCATTTCGAGTTCACTGATGATTGAGAATATTTGGGACTTCGCTATATTTTGATAATAGGGAGAAAAATTGTTGACCGTTGCTACAATACTCGAAAAGAAGGTGTCTATTGCACTGGGTTGTGGAGTCGGTGGAGTTATTCGTGCATTAGCAGTTCTTTTTTCCAAAAAATATTTCACCATCATCATGCCTTTCCGATTGCGTTTGACATTTATTGCTACTATTTCTAGTTACTTTGGTGATAACATTCCTTTTGATTTCTTTCTGTTTCTTCTTTTTTTCATCCTCAATAAGTGACTCAGTCACATCCTCACCATCGGGACATTCGATGCGAACTCGGACAGATTTCGGACCAAGTTTTGGTATATTGCTGAAATTTGAATATGTTGTTGTCTTTAGTGATATTTAAACGTACCTCAAAGGATTTTTCAAAATTTTGGAAAATGTCGATTTTACAGCTGCTTGAAGTTAAGTGCTAACTTTTTTTCAATACATTATAGCTATGGCAGTAGTAAACGGATGGAGATGAGCTTTACGGTGCTCATAGAGAAGACATTGATGTTTTAAGAAAAAGTTATTTCAGTTTAAAGAAAAATAAAATTCAAATCACTTTTGTGCAATTATTTTAAACAAATGCAGGTTTTTAACATTGGGCGCGATTTTAAAAATCTGAAAAAAACGGAGAATATAGTTCTATCCTTCCCCTTGATGGACAAATTTTCAAAAATATGGACACTTTAAAATTGGCCCTGTAAAAATTGCCGAAAGTTGACGCTGCGTCAAATCACTCCGGCTCGACTGGCTGAGCCGTGCGGTACTCGCAGCGGCCAAGCGGCTATATCTGCTATTCTTATATAGTGTTCTCGAATATGGTAAGTATTTGTAAAAAACTGAAGAAGGAAAACTTTTACTCTTTTTTATACACAACATAATACGGTAGCTCAAATTTTGGTGTTCGCAATATTTTTCTTGAAACGAAGGTGACCCTCAGCTTTTTAAATGGAATGCTATATATTTGATTATCCAATATGAAAGCGACTGTCAAGACAAATTCAACTATATGGTATACTATGACCTTCAAGGTCACACATGGTGAGGAACGAAAGATGAAATTCAATCTACTAGATAGATAGTTCGATATATTTATTTCATTTCTAACCATGTGTAGCCTTGAAGATCCTAGTATACCATATGGTTGAATTTGTCTTGACAGTCGCTTTCATATTGGAAAATAAAATATATAGCATTCCATTTAAAAAACTGAGGGTCACCTTCGTTTTAAGGAAAATATTGCGAACACCAAAAATTGAGTTACCGTATTATGTTGTGTATAAAAACAGTAAAAATTTTTCTTCTTCAGTTTTTTACAAATACTTACCATATTTGAGAACACTGTGTAAAAATCAGGGAGTCGAGACCGATAGAATTTCGTTCGACATAGAGTTCGATAGAGACGTTCGACACGGTATTTACGGTTCTCTCGACCGACCCCGAGAGCGACAATCGGTCTGAAGTTTTCTCTCAACCGATAACCGAGAGAGAATTTTTCTCAGACTTACGGTCAACCGAAAGTCTAGACCGGTCAGGAATACAGTCGCGTTAATTTATGGAGAGGTTGGAGTTAATGTATGGAGAGGTTCGCAAAACGGTCAACCGAGAGTCTCGACCGATTGCAATACGGTTGACGCAAAGTCGGGAGAGATAAAAATGCGGGCAACTAGAACTCATCACATCATGATAAATAGGAAGAAAATAGAAATACCCCCGATTAAAATTTGTGAAACAAATTGTTACTATCCCTGTTGTGAATCGCAAATCGTGACTAAAATTAATTAGTAGGTTATTTTAATTATTTTTTATCACGTTAGTAACCTGGCCTTGCATCTTTTGCAATCCACAGCGAAATACATAGTATAAATAAAACAAATTTATAATAATAAATAAAATCAATTAATTTAATTTATATATAAATTCTTAAAAATACATTTACGTCTTTTTCTAAATTTATTAAATTTTATAGATAATTTTATAAACATCTACTTTAACTATTTTTATAAATGAAAGATTACTTTCATAGTCGCAATGAAATATTTTTATAAACAATTTTCAGAAATAATTTATATTTTTATCAATAAAATGTTTAGTTATAAATAAACAAAGTTAACGATAGATCAAGGATTAACAATTTGTTTTGGAAACAACAGTCAATTTTCAAAAGGTTGCACGCTGATAACGCCAAAGATAATATTAATAAAATTGTTACCATTTATAATGTGTCTATTAGGGTGTCCCTTATATGGGCGAAATTTATCTTTTTTTAATTATCAAAACGCATAGCCTCTAATTCTGTTTAATATACTAATCTTTACTCAAATACAAAATTTCAACTTCCTACGTTTATTTTAAACCGTGCCGACAGGGTACACAGTTTTAGAAAATAGCTGTTTTTGACCATTTCTTAATATGTGAGTAGATCATCGCAAATATTTATAAGTTAGGTACATATTCATGAAAACACAAATTTAGGTAATGCCTTTCTTTAATTATTCAAAAAAAAAAAAAAATACATTACTACTTGGGATACTTCCTTTTTAAAGTCTCTTTTTTACAATCTGGATACATCTTTCTATGTTCTTGCACACAGCGTAATAGAAATTGCTTTTGTTCTTCATCTGCAGTTATTAAACCATGGAAGTCTTGCAGTAGTTTAACAGCTCTTTCAGCTGTATCATTCACTGCTTTCAAGCTGAAAACCTTCTTTTTAGCTTCCACAAAGGCGGCATTTTCTTCCCACGAAGACACATTTTCTTGAAGGAAACAGCTATCAATTTTTAATCGTGAAAATAAATCTTTGTTCTTTTGAGACACGAAATCACTCAAAGATTTTTCTAAAACAAAAAAAATAGCTATAGTATGCATAAAATAACTTTTAAAATAACTGATGAAATGCCACCTACCATATGTAGAGACAGACATCTCTTCCTTCGATGGAACATACCTCTTTTCATAATTGCAAAAGCTTTCTCTTTGTAAGTTTGCTACAATGTTCCGTTTGGTTTGTTCATCAACTTCGTCATCAAAAATTTATTGGACGACTATTTTCTCCGTTAAATACCATAAGTGTTGACTAAATTTGCTTAAAGCTGTTTTGGAAATTAATTTGTCAACTGCTTCATAATCTTTCAGCGTCTTCAAAAAACTAAGATCTTGATTCGGCGCTTTTACCGCCAAACTGCATCCAAGCCAGGGCTTCACATAAACTGCCACAATAAATAAACAAACTTCTTGTAAAGCTTGTTTGTCTTTAACGCTCATTTTAAATTGAGATTGCAGCAAACATATTTTCATGGAGTAAATAGCTCTTGCCATCCATCGCGCTTGGTGCATTGCGCCTAGAGGTCTGATTTTAATTTTATTTTCGTAATCACCTCCCAAAAAATAAAGCGAGTTCGATGAGTTCTCGATAATCGTCGCGTACAATCGATTTTTCCAGTTGGTTGTTAAAAAACGTCACCAAGTCATTAATGATCGCGTCACAGAGATGTTGTTTGACAAAATCAGTGCATCGTTCAATTGCATTAGGATTAATATTCTTCCAGTTTTCTCTAAACTTTTTGAATAGTGGGATATCGGGACTCTTAGTGATTTGTTGGATCTTTGATTCAAATACACTTTTCAGCACCAGTTCATAAACATGATGGCGACAAGCAAAGAGTAACAATTCTCTTTCTAGATTTTGTTCTAAAAGCACACAAGCGCCATTCAAGCGGCCTGTATTAGATGCTGTCGTATCACAGCACAGTATTTGTACGTTATCAGTAAGGTTCCAATCATGAAGCGCGTTTGATACTGCTTGCGCTTGATTTTTACCGGAAGACCTTTCTAATTTCGGTACTGCTAGAAGTTGTTCCTTCTCCCCAAATGAGATAATAATTGGCAGGCGTTCTTCTGTACAGCTTCTCACATCCAGGCCAGGTAACAGTTTTCCATCCCAATGAACTGTAACTACTTCAGGTACGTTATTTTGAAAATCGGATTTTATGGATTCTGCTCTATCTTTTCTCATTTGTGTTCGAACGCGTTGAAGAGAAGATTTGTTGATTGGGTAATCATCGCAACTAAGACCTAGTGCTTCTACCACAGCCTGAATTATATAAACAGAA
Source organism: Andrena hattorfiana (assembly GCA_944738655.2). Taxonomy (NCBI): domain Eukaryota; kingdom Metazoa; phylum Arthropoda; class Insecta; order Hymenoptera; family Andrenidae; genus Andrena; species Andrena hattorfiana. The sequence goes on from OX122895.1 coordinate 16,208,572, forward strand.
TCTCTGATGCTTAGTTGACATCTGTCTAAAGTTGCAACTAATTTAGACGTGATAAAATCTTTCCTTCCTCTTTTTGTCGTCGTAACTAAAGAACCTACGGATTGAGATGTGGAAGGCAAAGGTTCTTCCAGACTTCCTTCAGAGCTTGTAAATTGATCTTGCAATTCTTGAGATGTTGTATAGCTGTGTGAAGTAACAGATGTCATTAAGCTCTCTAAAGGCATTTGCTTTAATCTTTTTTTTTCTTCTGCTAGTTTTCTTAGCCTTGCCCTTTCTTCCATTTCAGCTAACTTTTTGTCTATACCCGCTAAGCACCCCGGGCGGCGTGGCTCTCTCTGTTTTTGTAAGAAAACTTTATCTTTGTCTATTTTAATTTTTTCGAGAGCATTTGCGTGTGCGACATCGAATAAATTATCCAAATCCTGTTGAAACTCCTCCTCGCGGCGGCTATGAAAATCCTGTGTCTTCTTGCAATTTTTTGCAGGTCTCGCCAGACATGATAAAGATCCACGAGCTTCTTAACGCAATTAGGAACAGCTCTCGTAGGTATTCTAGCTTTTTCCCAGAATATAATGCACTCCCTAATGACAAGATTTGCGCTTTCACTTACAGTCAATTTAACTTCGCGTATGTTAAAAAATAGAACTGCGAGAACTTGACGATTAGACGGTAATTTTGCACCCGTTATTTGGTGATTTACCTCACCAACCCAGAAAATACTTTTTTTATTGCTTCTTAATTCCACTGACATCTTCGAAACACAAAACAATCCGCGTTAATTACCCGACAAGCCGAGACTGAATGACAATAACAGCGGGCACGCGCCGCACTTGTAACGCAACTTGTTTGAACATATTTCCGCGCATGTCGGCACGGGTTGCACTGCACCAAATAACGTAAAAAATTATTTTCTAGTATTTTGGGGAACAATAAAAAAATTTAGAGCCTATGCGTTGTAAAATAAAAACTTTGAAAAATAAGGGACACCCTAGTATCTATGCATATTGTACGAGAAATGGAATTTTTGGACCAATCGATATAACGAATGAAATTGCAAACATTTATGATGTTTCCAATATTACAAACACAATACTATGTGTTTTTATTTTTCGACTAACATAGCAGGAAGGTCACCCCACTCGATCACTTTTTGACGTCGTTGTCAGGATTTTTGATCAAAATGAAACATGATGTACATAGTCGATGTGAAATTAGAGGGAGCTAATTATTATTTTGGTGGTTCCGAATTTGTTTCAGAACCACAGTTGTGATTTGATTACTTTTTGCATATCCCTTTTTGAAACTACGCTATACTTATAAACTTTTATCTTTGGCACTATTTATCGTATTGCATTCATTTTTTTCTTTTTTAATTTAGATTATTTTGCCTATTCACATAATATTTTAAGAAATTCATTTTTGTAACGTCAAAAAATGTAGGCAAATTCTTATTTTCCCAATTTTGCCTGCCACATGGTATGTTTTTAAATTCTGAATAAGTATGATCATCTTTCTAAGCTACTGTCTACAAAAAAAGGTTTTTCGTAGGATGGTATGTTCGAAGGCAGGGGTGCTCCCCGTTTCAGGTAAGCGAGCCGCGCGCTGCACTATTGCGGACGGTTTACCATACCACCCGAACCCCCGTATTACTTCAATCAGGTCAGAACATAAAATCGACTGGTCTCGTATCCCATAATCGTGTCATTTATGCCTGCGGAAAAGTTTCTTTAATTGCGTTTGTTTGAACTTCAATAGGGGTTAAGTATACCCAAAAGTCCCTGTTCCATATAATATTATGGTTCAACGCAAATACAGGGTGTTTTGTCCTCGCCCTAGAGAAAATAAAACCTTGGAATGATCCATGGACAAAATTTCAGGATGCGTCCTTTCGTTGGCGAATGAGGGTCTATGGTATAACAATAAAGTGCAGTTTACGAGTGGCTAAATCGCGACCATAAAGCCCTGAGTAAAATAGCAATTATTGAAAGCAATTTGAAATTTTTAACGAAGCTAGGACTACATTTTCCATGTTAAGAATGGTGTGGTAAACTACGAAGAGTTGCTTTTATTTTAGTTTTAGGCGTTCTCGACAGCCGAGTTGTTCTTCCCTATGAAAGCTCAAGGGTCGTCGAATGAAAGCGTTTTAAACATCTTACAGAAACGCACCGTGTACTCCCTTAAAAAAGCGAAATTGTTTCCTGAGTTGCAGATAATTTCTAACTTGGACGGGGATTCTTTTCTACGGGTCATTTCACGCTAATTCGATCACTTTTGGATCTTCTTAATGTAGTGTTTCAAATACAACAATGCCTCGGTACATCGGCGCAGTTTGGGACTGACAGTGTCAGAGTAACAAATAACTGCAACAGTCTGCTTTCACAAATCCCGTCACGAGAGAGACAAACAATGAGAGCGAAATGAACAGCATACATACCTTCCCGACCTATTCAGCTAGGTCGAACTGAACCGAACCCACCCGAACTAAACCGAGCCGGAGCCCTAATCAGTCGGCGGACCGCTTCATACATTAAGTGGTGACCGATCTACCGACCGGTCCCCGTTCGTCTCAGAACTACGGTCCCCCATTCCCGACCGAAGTGCAATTGGTCAGGAGCTTCAGTTCTCTTTTGCAACCTCTCGCTACTACGGTCAGAAATCTCTCTACTTTCGTTACGGTTACTGGTTACTTGACCGATATGTGACCGGTCTGAATTTCGGTTTCTGCTTCCGTCTCGACTCCCTGGTAAAAATAGCAGATATAGCCGCTCAGACAGTCGAGCCGGAGTGATTTGACGCAGCGTCAACTTTCTGTAATGTTTACAGGGCCAATTTAAAAATGTCCATATTTTTGAAAGTTTGTCCATCAAGGGGAAGGATAGAACTATATTCTCCGTTTTTTTCAGATTTTTAAAATCGCGCCCGATGTTAAAAACCTGCATTTGTTTAAAATAATTGCACAAAAATGGTTCGAATTTTATTTTTTTTAAACTGAAGTAATTTTTTTCTTAAAACTTCAATGTCTTGTCTATAAGCACCGTAAAGCTCATCTCCATCCGTTTACTACTTCCATAGCTATGATGTATTGAAAAAAAGTTGGCACTTAACTTAAAACAGCTGTAAAATCGACATTTTTCAAAATTTTGAAAAATACTTTGAGGTACGTTTAAATATCACTAAAGACAACAACATATTCAAATTTCAGCAATCGACGAAAACTTACTCTGAAATCTGCTCGAATTAGCATGGAATGTCCCCATCAATACCATCATCCTTGTTATCGTCTTTATCATCGCTTCGGTCATCACCTCCGTCTTCGTTTTTATCGTCATATTCTTTTTCATTTGGTCCATCTTCATTAACCTCAGCACTGATGTCTATCAAATTAGTACATATGTCGTGCATGTATTGTGTCACGAACGATATCTCTTCCTCAAACTTCCATTTCCTATTTTTTAAAGCAGCCTGTCCACTTTTTGTTTCGCGCCTTTTATCCAACGCTTTTTTAAAAGAGTCTCTACGAGTGGTCCACGTTTTCTTACAAAGAGACGCTGGAAAAAGGAAATAATATTTGTAGAGAAATTAGCAAAATATGAATGCTATAATTTATACGAAGAAAGAAAGTTTTAAAAAATTGAAGGCGTTAAATAATTAGTTATCATTGTCTTCGGTAAAAGATTGAATGAGTGATATATAAGGTTTTTATTAGAGATGTACCGACTAGGGTTTTGACCGACTATCCGACTAGCCGATTAATCGTCCCCCAAGACGCCGAATAGTCGGCCGTAAGCCGACTAAATAGTTGGTCGTTCATTTTCGTTCGTTTTCGTGTGTTATCGGATCACCCGGCATGCCAGCCATGATGGACCTGTCGTTTCGTTTTTGTATTCTGTATTTGCCGGCTGCGTGTCGTTATTCTCCGTGTAAGCAAATAAATAAAGATTGTGCCCACTATGTCAAAAAGAAAATCACGTGTTTGAGCATTTTTCGATGAAATAGAAGGTGACCGGTGCAAAGTAAGGTGTAACCAATGCCAATCAGTGATTTCTCGTGGTGGTATTGGAAAAGCGGCAAACACCACAAGTATGACAAATCATATCAAGTACAAACATAGTAACCTTATGCCTCAATTGTCAGCTGTGATAAAATAGTGTGATTCAACTGAACCAGTTTCCTCTGAAGCTGAACCATCTTCCCCCTCCCAGATATTGTTGACGCCGATGTTTGAAAGTAATTCTCAACAATCTCAACAAAAGATAGAAGATTGTATGGCTGTTGTTACATTCGGAACGTAAAATAATTTTTCTTTTGGTCAGGGTATGCATCAACAACGCTTAGCGTTATGGGAAATCCCTTGTTGATCATACTCCTGCCTATTAATTAATAATATTTTTAGTAGAACAAAACCCCTTTTCTTAGAGCGTCGTCGTCTCGACATATTGCCGTCCCGCGATAAGGATGAGGCGGTGCTGACGCAGCGGCGTTCTCACCAGAGAGTCGCGTTCGAAAAGACCCAGTGGTTCTCCTGCTGTGCCGAATCCGCTATGTGTAAGCGGCAGGAGTGCGCTTCAACAATGCCTTACAGCATTGTAGGAGAACCCTCGTTGAGAGCACCTCTGACCGTCGCGCTAAACATTGTAACATAATCAGTAACGGCTACATCAGGAATGCGTGGACTGGGTTGCTTCTTAGAAGATTGACGGAATTGTATACTCAACATCCGGCGCAGGGAACCGCGCCTTCCCACGGTCTCATTGCACGTTTCGGAGCATTAACTAATTCGGAATTATTTTGTTTAAATTAAATACCCAACACAATTTCTGATAGTCTAAAGACTGTGGGATTCCCCTAGTCAGAAAATGTGCATATGAATATATGAATATTGGGGGGATGGCCCTCAGCTGTGTGAAATTGTATGGTTGTCGAGATGTGGAATGTCATGTTTTCCTGTACGTGCGAATCTTCCGTAAAGATCGAATATATATTGTCGGGAGTCAGATGGATGGACGCGAACACACACACACACATGCACCGCCTCATTAAGTAGACGGGCCCACGGTAGCGCGGCCGAGCGAAAAAATGCAGCGTAAGCATTTTCGGAGCGGACCCACTCTGGTCGCTGCCGAGAGCATGAAGCTGCGACACTCTGTGACGGTAAATCGTGAGGTGCGTGTCATTGGGTCCGCGAAGTGTTTTAGAGATAGAGTTCTCCGGTCTAGTGTAACCGCGCGGAAAGACTCAACTTTGCGAAACAATTCATTCTAATAACTTTGAAACATTAATTATATTAACTTTGTGAAATAATTTATTCTTTTAAACGATTTATTCTAACTTCTAATAGTACTTGCTCAGTTACATTTACGGTCATTTCTGTTCCATGTCATAGTTCAATTTGCGTGTATTCTATCTATAATCAAGTGTGTGCGTGTTCGCGTCTTATTCCTCTTTCTGATTCAGGTATACCGGCGATCAGAATTATCCAAACTCCAAAAAGGAAACGGAATCCAAATTATATTGTCATTACATTATTGTGACTGTCTGGTGAGTTACACCCCTTACTTCTACTGTACATTTCGTTCGTCTCTGTTAAAATTACAGCGTATTTATCGACAATTTCTGACAGTCAATCGACTGTGGGATTTCCCCTAGCCAGGAGTTATGTCTAAAAACACGAGTACCTTATATTTGTAAAATGATCGATTGATAATTTCCATACTTTATTTCTGTCATGTCATTTGCTTCCATCAAATAGTCAACATTAAAGCTTTATTATTCATTTAATTATACTCATTCATTACATATCTGATTCCATTGAAAAGACCCGTATGGGACTAGAGCGTCAACGATCCCAAAATCTACCCCTTATCCTTCTGATAAGGTACATAGATATTTAAAATTTAAAATAATTGACTGTTACGACTGCGGCGAGCTTCCTTGCTCTTCTCCAAAATAAACCCAGTAGCGCAACTTCTGATAGTCCAAAGACTGTGGGATACCCCTAATCTTAATTTGCGTATACGAATCGTGCCGCTCGAACACTAAAGGCCGCGGCACGTAACACTGTGCTGTGGTCAAATGATGACTCGAGATTGAGAGAAATTCATATTTCTGTTGGTAAGATGATTGCACTTGATAACCAACCCATCTCTATTGTCGAAAATACGGGCTTCGCTACTTTGATGAAACAATTGAAACCAAAATATAATATGCCCAGTAGAAAATATTTCGCAGACAATATTATACCCCATATTTACAATGAGACAAAAACCGAAATAAGGAAAGGAATTTTCGGTGCCGTCGCAATTTTCGTCACTACTGATTTATGGACAAACACCAACAATTTACAAAGCTTTTTAAGCTTTACTGCTTATTGGTTAGACAACAACTTTAAATTTCGACATGCAGTATTGCAAATGAAACATTTTTCAGGACCTCATACCGCTGAAAATATAAAACAATATTTAGAAGAAATCCCCACTCTGTGGGACATCACTCAGACTAAAATCCATGCTATTGTGCGTGATAACGGCAAAAATATGGTCAAAGCCATAAATGATTCTATTTTCCCAGCAGTTCCATGTTTCATACATACAATGCAATTGGCAATTAATGATGCTCTCAAAAGTGAGAAAAGTATTACGCAAGTTATATCGAAGTCGAGGCGCATTGTTACTCATTTTAACCATTCTGGATTAGCCCAAGATAAACTCCACAATATTTAGAAAGAACTAAATTTACCCAATCATCAGCTTCTTCAAGATATTTGCACCAGGTGGAATTCCACATACTATATGTTATCTCGCCTCTTAGAACAAAAGCGAGCAGTTTCTTTATACATATCCGAAAATAGTGTCAACTTCGTTAATTTATTCATCTATGAATGGGATCTCCTAGAAAAATGCATTGCTTTACTAAAACCATTTGAGGAGGTGACCAAAATCATTAGTTCTGCCTGCTCGTCGATATTTGAAGTCATTCCACACCTTAAGACTTTGTTAAAATACTTGGAAACTTATGTTGATGAAGATGCGGAAATAATGCAAATGAAAACTGAATTAGAAAACAGCTTAAAAAGGAGATTCGACTTAGAAAAGAATAAAATATTTACACTTGCAACTTTGCTAGATCCCAGATATAAAGTACAATTTTTCGAAGCAGAAAATGTGCATACCGTGAGGTCGCAGTTCTTATTGGAAGCGCTGAAAATTACATTGGCCGAAGAAGAAGATAGTGATTCTGAAAAAGAGAACAGAGAAAACAATTCTCCCAGTAACGAAGATAGCCCAAAAGATAGAATTCACCATAATTTTTGGGACTGTTATCAAGAAATAGTATCGAAGAAAATTGAAGATAATGAAGGAAAATCCTCTTCAGCTCACGAACTCCTGGCATATTGTGCATTATCTGTCATAAATCGAAATGAAGACCCGTTCAAGTGGTGGCAACAGAACAGAGCGAGATACCCAGAAATGGCAGCTGTAGCCAAAATATACCTGTGTTGTCCAGCCAGCACAGTATATAGTGAAAGGCTTTTCTCCGAGGCTGGCAATATATACGAGACTAACAGAAACCGCCTCCTTCCTGACCGAGCAGAAAATTTAACATTCCTTCATCACAATTTGCCTTTGATAAATAAAAACATTTCGTAATAATAATATAAAATAGGTATGTATAATTAATTATAATTATGTTACATACTAATATTAAAAAAGATTAAAATTATATTAATGAGTCATTAGTAATGACAGAAAAGGAAGGACATTATATATTTATTTCTATGCCTTATCAATTCATCATTAATACTAAAAGATTTTTAGTAAACGTTCAAGATCGATCAATCGGCCTTTTTTGCCGACTAGTCGCCGACTAGTCGCCGACTTCAAAAGTGGCCGGATAGTCGGCTTAACCGACTAGTCGGCCACTAGTCGGTACATCTCTAGTTTTTATCCTCTGCTGTGCAGTACAATTTTTTAAAAGGTTACAATCACAAAATTTATATTTCGTGGGTTCTTAGCTACTGGTGATTCGTTTAGCACAATAGCTACCAGCTATCGACTCGGACATGCAACAGTGCAAAAAATTGTCATTCAATTATGCGAAGCAGTAATAGAAAAATTGATGTCCGTAACAATCTCACAGCCTACAACGGATCAATGGAAAAAATTGCGGAAGAATTTTGGGATATTTGGAAGTTTCCAAACTGTATAGGCTCTCTCGATGGGAAACACGTCGTCATTCAAGCTCCTGCAAATAGTGGATCAAATTTTTTAACTATAAGAAAACGTTTTCCATTGTCCTGTTAGCATTAGTGTATGCACATTAAAGTAAACTGGGGAAACATGGGCAGCACGGGGTAATATTGGCATACGCCGGATTTACGTTGTTTTACGTCAGATTAGTAAAACTTAACCTGTTAATGCGATTTATATCATGTGCCAATGTTACAAGTTCAGTTTAGTTAAGATGTAAAACATAAAATGAAATAAACAAATTTAAGTTTACTGACCTCAGATTAGTAAAACATAACCCGTTAATGTTATTTACATGATGTGTAAATATTATCCCGGTACACTAACGTGTTTAACATGTATTAAAGAAGGAAACCACACCAATTTTATGCATTGTGACAATTTTAGTACAATCACAAAAGATGCAATGTTATGATAGGATACTTAATGCAAATGTAAACATGTTAATTTTTACATTATATAACAAAATGTTTCAAAAACCTGCCAATGTTCCCGCAGTTTACGGTACAGATTTATCGTAGTGGACATACGCGGGTATGGTAGGAGTAGCGATGGAGGCCTATTTGCCACTTCTACATTGGGTAAAGCACTCGAAAGAAATAAATTGAAGATACCGAAAGACAATGCCTTATGTCATAGTTGGCGACGAGGCATTTCCCTTAAAAAAATATTTATTGAGACCATATCCTGGTTCGTAAATTTAGGGAGACAGATCAAAAAGGATTTTCAATTACCGCTTCTCACGCGCGCGAAGAGTGTCTGAATATGTTTTCGGAATACTGAGCCAAAAACTTCAGACTTACAATCGAAGATTAAAGTTAATGCCAGGAAATGCCGATAAAATTATTTTGACTACGTGCATTTTGCATAATTATCTCCGAGATCACAATATTAATGTACCAGACAATGCACAGAATCAGAGTAATGACACTGGTTTGCAAAACTTATCACGACAAGGGGGCACTGCAGTAAGTGCTGCATTTAATGTTCGAGACACATTCAAAGAATTTTTTATTACGAAACAAGGCCGTGTTGAATGGCAAGACACAATTATGTGGAAACCACGTTAGAAATATAATATGTAATTCATCTTACCTGGCTGATTCAGTTCCTTCCCAATTTCCCTCTATTTTCCTTGAATACACTATCGCTGTACTTCGGATTGTCCGTTGCATACAAGGGCACACACACCTTCACATGTTCAATCAATTTTTCACAATTCATTCTTTGCTGCGTGCGGTCTCTGTTGTTTACTGATTTACACTGGCAGAACAGCGACGACACGTCTTGACACGGACCGTCACGAACCAGCAAAACATTCTTCGCAACCATGTCGACCGGCGTCGGTTCGTGCCGTAGACGAAACATTGCAGATCGGTGCCGGATAGTGTAAACAGTCCCATTTGAAACGCATATTATAATGTTTTATCGTGCCGGTGACAGACCGCGCCGTTGCCGATACGTGCCGGTCCGTGCTGTATAGTGTAAATAGACCTTTACTCTCCCTCTTGGCCCATTGCTTACCCCACACGTACTCCTTTGGCATCTTATTCCTCATCCCATCCCAGTCTCTTTCCTCTACCCACGGTTCACATAACACCATCACATCACATTCCTCCAATCCCTTCTAGAATTCTCCATCTTTATTTTTGATCCCTGCCACATTACAGAACGCTATCTTATAGCTTCCTTCCCCTGCATCATCCTCTCCCCCATCTAAGCCCTCTCCCTTCCCTCTTTCCTCCCTTTCCGTTTCACTGTTCCTCCATCCATTTCTCGCCTACCTCATCCCACCTCTTCATCCTCCCGTTCACCCACATTTTCATGTACCCTATCTGCACATTCATCCCCGCTCCCCTCGCCCTCTCTGCCACTCTCCCTATCTTCCATCTCCCTCTTTTCTCATTCTCTGTGAGGTCATCCTCAATCCACTCCATCCCGTCCTTCAACTTTTTCCTCGCCTCCATTACTTTCCTTTTCTCCTCTCTTCCCGCCAATTTTACCACAACCATTCTGCGGCCTCCCGCTCTTCCTACCTTTGTCACTTCCTTTATATCTCCCCTCTCCAATCCCATCCTCCCCCGAAGCTTGCACACCCCTCCGCTACTTCCCCCCTTCTATATCCAATCTCCTTATCACCACGTTGCTCCTTCAGCACTCTATTTCCTTTTTATCCTGTTTCACCTCCAACCTTCTCAGCCTCATTCTCATTCCTCCACCTGTCCTTCCTCCACCACTCCCTTACCATCTCTTGCCTCCTGTTCCCAGCTCTCTATCCTCTCCATCACCTCCTCCATCTTCCTATCCCTTTCTTCCAACCTCTCCAACTTTTCCTCTGTACTTTCCCTCCTTGCCTTCTCCTCCTTCATCCACTCCTCCCACTTCCTTCTTTCCTCTCTTCATTCCACCTCCAACCTTTTTCTTTCCTCTCTTTCCTTCCTCATCTCCTCCTTCCTTTCCCTTATCGCCCTTACCAACTCCCTCATCACTCCTTCCACCCCTACCATCCCCCTTTCCCCTGCTCGTCACCCTTTTTGCCTCCATTTTCTGGCGATCTCGCCGTTTTCCCACCCCTCTTGAAGTCTCCCCTCCTCTCCTCCTGCATCGCCTCTGTCTCCTCATCCGTCTCTCTCTTTTTCTCCACGCTACTACCACTGTCCTTCCAATACCTTTTCTTTATCTTTGCGCTCCCCTTCCCATTCTCAGCCCCATTCCACCATCTCCCCATTTGCCCATTTCCCATACCCCCCCTCCATCACATCAACCTTCCCTTTATCCATGCTCCTAATTACTTTTTCCCCGTCCAAGAATTCCCGCCTTCCTACCAACAACTCTACCTCCTCTCCTCTCCGACAGGTGTCTCCGCGTTGCTCTCTATCTGTTCTTTCCCACCACACTTCACCTACTTGTAGCACCTAACCTCCAAGCCTTCCCTTAACCCTCCTGTTTCCCTGCCACCCTCAACCCTCCCTCACCCTCCACACTCTATGACCCGAAACGGAAGTCCGCCCTCTTCTATATAATTACCGTATTTTTTATGTAATTTCTGTAAAGTTACCTTTGTATAACGAACATTTATACATGTACATATTCATTCGCATCTACTATTAAAAAATTAAGACGCCCCAATTCAATCTACACTTAGTACGACATGTTATAAACAGATATGTTACCCAGATCCAGGTTCAACCTTTTAAGGGTTGATTAGGGCAAAACTTAGAATTTGTTTTTAGGCATTTGTGTTGCTAGGGTAAAATCAAGTATCGATATATAGCTGTGCCAAAGAGATTTTCAGGAATCCGTGAAAACACATTTTAACCTTTTTCACCTCCTTAGGGGTTCATTAGGGCAGGCTTGGGAATTAAGTGAACTTATCGGCCGAGTTTTTGAAGCAATGCCCTCTTTCACCTGCCGCGCGTCTTGGCCCACGCGGCGGCCTAGCCGCTTGGAGCGCGCGTTATGGCGACATTGTATCAATAGGTTTCCACAACGTCCCAGAGAGCACGATTGTCGATGCGTTTTTGTTTGTCAGTGGTATCCTCTGTAGGCCTATTCCACTAAATTTCAGATTTACCCAGCACGTTTAAACTTGCGCGAAAATGTAGTTTTCACAAACATGTTTAAAATTTTCATAGAAAAACGCGTTTTTTCAAATTATTTTATATCACGCGACACAGTAAATGGCTGTAAATTGTAAACTGATAAATAGTGTAAATACATTTCTAACTCTCTCATTATTTATCCTATATCGCAGGTATTATACTGTGATATAACGAGTATTTAATTTTTTTTATCAAGATATCACAAATAAAATTATGGAGTTTTGATTAATCACATTACGCGCAATGACGAAAATGTAAGGAGAGGGAAAAAAAATAAAAACCATCCACCATTACAGGATTCGAACTCTAGAGTTCTTGGCCCGTAATGCGGGATGCTTGCATCGGTGCAAATGCGGCTGTTGTAAAGTACTTCACCACAAGCCTAGTTAACACTATTCGTATCGGACCGGTCAAGTTGACCGGTTTCAGACTTTGGCGTACAATTTCCCATATACAACGTTACCACATCGCTATTTATCTTTACGACTTTTCTTGAAATATGCATACAATGAATCATTTATTATTTAATTCAGTGCCAAATTGACTAGTATCTACGTACAATTGTAAAAAATATAACTCTTTAGTAGTAAGGCTAGGACAGTTCTAACGCAGGTCCTCTGAGGGGAGCGCGGGGGAGCGCGGCAGAGGGAAACCTGGGCGCGGGGCCTGCGGGGAGTGGAAGAGCGGTTGCGCGCGCACGAGCCGCGGAGTGGGGGAAGCCGTAACCGTGGAGGGGATCAGTCCGGGCCGAGCCGCCGCGGAGACCTGACCCACCGTCGGAAATTTTTCAGAGGGAGGGAATGACCCCCGAAAAGTCTTTTTCAGACCTTGACCCACCCCGAAAATTTTTTCAGACCTAACCCAGGGAGGGGACGGCCCCCGAAAATTTTTTCCAAACCAATATGCAGCAGAAATTGTTTAATAATTTATTTTTTATCCGAAATTGTTTCGGACGATGTCGGGAAAGATCGGGAAAGATCGACGTTCTTTTCTTTTACGAACCACGTCTTCGGGACGGAAAGAGAGAGAGAGCAATACTTCGTTATAAATCTAAATTCGGAGGAGGGAGAGAGACAGCACTACATAGCGGTACAATCGCAGATATTCTAAAATTTTTGAATCAACGATTTACAGAACCATTATGTAGCAAGCATTCTAAAGCTACCAATTTTTCCATAATGTGTTTCAATCTTAACGTCGCAGCATATCGCACGATCGCATGTAACTTGAGCCTCATCCTCAAGGATGAATGTAATATAATACCTGTGGAAGCGCAGAATCTTAGAATTATGCGGTGTCAGCAGAAACTGTGTCAGATAATTTTGCGCGCTAATTCGTCATCATTCGCTAATCATAGAAAGAATTATGCTGTATCAGCAGAAACTGTACAGAACCATGTTAGGACGGAACGTCGTTTTTTTTGCATGCGGTGCGTTCGAGGGAGGGGGTACGCCAAAAGAGTTAGACAGAGATACCAAATCGTGGTATCAGTCATAAAAGCACGCTCCGAACTGCACAAAGTCTCAAATCGTTGCAACCTGTTGCGCGTAAAAGACGTTACATATACAGTCCATTTACAATCATGGAATTCGCGCACGTAACCCGTCAATTATTGGATCAATCTGCACGATTGATTTCACGGGAAGAGTACCTCGCGTGGGAAGAACGATGCAACGAGTGTATCGAATCGTTGGAAGAACACAGCCGAGTGAAACGCCCGCGATTATCGACCGGTGTTCAACAATCGCTGATTGCTCGAATTGCGCGACTCGAAGGACTGAAACATTCGTTAGGCGGCCGTTTCGTGCGCGAAGGTGCCGGACATTCGAGCGCAAGACTTTTGTGGCGCGAAATAGACACTGCGTTCGATAGCCGCGTATTAACTGGTGCCGTGCTAAATTCGAACTATATCGAGCCGCGCAACTTCCTCCAAGATGCGGTGACCATTGTGTTGGAGCACGTGCGGGGCGCTTTGAGGAAACGTCGAAACCTCAAAGTGAACACGGTGTTCAATGGCGAATTTGTGGCGGGTGATAAACATGCTTGCAAAAGCATCAACACCCGGAACTGCGAACTCTTCGGCACATCTGATCTGCAGGAGTGGTACCAGCGTTGCGTCGTCGAACCCACCCTGGCATCGCTGGAAGAGTTCCAGGAACGCGACAGCGGATGGGCATTGACGCGAATCCTCAACCTGACCGTCAATGTCAATAAGTACAATCCGCTGCGCGCAGGGTGCCACCACAAGTTGCCGCGGGAAATATCGCTGAAGAAGGCAACGATCAGTGTACAATCCCCGGACAATGCGTGTTTCGCGTGGGCAGTGGTCGCCGCTCTTCATCCTGCTGAACGAGACACCACGCGCCCAAGTTCATATCCGCCATATGCTTCCGTATTAAATCTCCAGGGCATTGAGTTTCCAATGTCCCTGGAGCAAATTGGGAAGTTTGAGCGGTTGAACGAAATCTCCATCAACATCTATAGCTTCGAGGCGGAGAAGACGAAGACCGTCTTTCCGCTGCGCCTCACCAGCCAAAAGAGGGATCGACACGTAAATTTGCTCTACATACCGAATGATGGAGATGTAGGGCACTTTGTTCTGATCAAGAACTTATCCCGGCTGGTGAGCATCCAGTTGAGCAGGCATGATGGAAAGAAATTCATCTGTGATCGGTACGTATAGAAACATATGAAATGATGAAATGTCTCGCGAAAAAAATTAAATAAAAAATTTTTTGGGTTTACAGATGCATGCACTACTTCAGATCTGTCGAGACGTTGGAGATTCATTCGCTGGACTGTGGCATGATGAACGACTGCGCCATCCTGCTGCCCAGCGAAGGAAACAATCTCCTAAGGTTCAACAACCACAACATGAAGGAGCGGCTCCCCTTCGTGGTGTACGCCGATCTGGAGTGCATCATCGAAAAAACAGAGGACAATCGAACGGGTGATAATAAATTACACACGTATCAACACCACGAAGTTCATAGTATAGCCTATTACATGCATTGCTCGTACGATACATCGCTATCGACGTATCGATGTCGCCGCGACGCGGATTGCGTTTCATGGTTCGTCGATGAACTAAAAAATTTTGCAAATTTCGCCAAACCCATCCTGACCAGCAATGTTCCCATGCTTGATTTAACCGCCGAATAGTTGAAGGCATTTCGCGATGCAACACACTGTCATATTTGCGAAGAACCGTTCGAGGCTATCGATATACGAGTCCGCGATCATTGTCATCTATCCGGACGGTTTAGAGGTCCAGCACATTCGGAGTGCAATTTAAATTATAAAAATGCGTTTACATCCCCATAGTTTTTCATAATTTATCAGGCTACGATTCGCATTTTATTATCGAGGAAAAAGCTACCGCTTTTGAAGGTCACGTCGACGTATTACCCATAACTAAAGAAAAATATATTTCATTCACAAAAAATGTCGAAGATACGGCTGACTCAGACTCGCAAAATTATATTAAATTGCGATTCATCGATTCGTACAAATTTCTCAACACCAGTCTCGACAAATTAGCATCTTTTCTTAGCACAGATCAATTAAAAATTTTACGATCCCAATTTCAAACATTATCCGTCGAGGATTTCAATTTATTGACGCGAAAGGGTATCTTTCCGTATGAATATCTTGATTGCGCGAACAAGCTGCAGGACTCATGCTTACCACCGCGCGAGTCATTCTATAGTTCGTTAAAGGGTGAAACTGTATCCGAGAGCGATTACGCACACGCCGAGACTGTCTGGCAGCGTTTCGGCATTAGAACCTTGGGCGAATACAGCGACTTGTATTTGAAAACAGATGTCTTGTTATTGGCAGATATTTTTGAAAATTTTCGCGAAAGTTGTATCAAGAGTTACGGATTAGATTCGGCACATTATTATACTTCACCCGGTTTCACGTGGGATGCCATGCTAAAACATACCAAAATTACTTTCGAATTGCTCACTGACGTCGATATGGTCATGTTTATCGAACGCGGTATACGTGGGGGTTTAAGTCAATGTTCCGGAAGATACGCACATGCCAATAACAAGTACATGCCATTTTACGACGCATCGGAAGAGTCATCGTACTTGATGTACTTTGAAGTGAACAATTTGTATGGATGGGCAATGTGTCAGCCTCTGCCATATGCTAAATTTCAATGGGTCGAAGATGTTGAAAAATTTGACGTGTCTTCGATCGCGGTCGATTCGCCCGCGGGATACATTCTCGAGGTAGATCTGGAATATCCACAAGGTCTGCACGACGCTCATGCCGATCTACCGTTCTGCCCGACGCGTGCCAAACCACCTGGCAGCAGACAGGACAAGTTACTCGCGACGGTATACGATAAGCAGCGTTACGTCATCCATTACCGCAACCTGCAGCAGTGCACGCGTCACGGTCTTCGTATTACAAAGATACACCGCGTGCTTCAATTCACTCAATCTCCCTGGCTCCGCGATTACATCGAACTCAATACACGGTTTAGAACAGGTGCGACAAAAGACTTCGAAAAAAATTTGTACAAATTGATGAACAACGCGGTATTCGGTAAAACTATGGAAAATGTACGAAATCACGTGGATGTAAAACTTTGGACTCATTGGGAAGGGCGATATGGCGCGGAGGCAATGATCGCGAAACCGAATTTCCATAGCAGAAGTGTTTTTTCGGAAAATTTAATAGCTGTTGAATTGCGAAAACTCGAGGTGAAATTCAACAAACCGATATATGTGGGTATGTGCATTCTGGACATATCAAAAATTTGTTTGTATGAATTTCATCACGAGTACATGTCTCCCCTGCACGGACCAAGTTGTAAAATTCTATACACAGACACGGATAGCCTCATTTACCACATTCGATGCGACGACATCTACGAGACCATGAAACGCGATATCGATAGATTCGACACAAGCGATTATCCTATCAACAATCCATATAATATGCCCCACTTAAATAAGAAGGTTCCAGGGCTGATGAAGGACGAAAATAACGGTGCGATAATGACCGACTTCGTAGGTCTTAGAGCGAAAATGTATGCACTCCGCGTAGACGGCAAAAAAGATACGAAAAAGGCGAAAGGCGTCAAGACCAACGTCATAGCCAGAACGATAAATTTCGACGACTACGCGCAGTGTTTGCAAAGGGAGATCGAAATGGTTCGCAGACAATCGTGCATACGGTCTAAATTGCACAAAGTTAACACCATTTCGGAATCTAAAATCGCTCTAAGTCCGTACGACGACAAGCGGCATATCGTACCCGATTCGACCGACACTCTGCCCTGGGGACATTATAAAATACCATTGTAAAAAAAAAACTATTGTATTTATTATAAATAGTGAAATTGGGTAATAGAAAATTGTTCACTCATGCATAGAACATACAATTATATTTATTGTGTAATATAAATGGTGGAATTAATGTGTAAAAATAAAATTGTTCACTCATTTACATATATATATATATATCATTGTATTTATTGAATCGTGTATTATTATGTTACAATACATTATTTTTATTTATTATACATTATATTTATCCAAGAACTGTGTGATTTATCAAACCCCAGCCACTTGACGTATACCTTATCCCCCTTTCTACGCAACACTTTTTCCACTAGATATACATCAGGATCGGTGACGCGTTGCAGCTCGTGTTCATAGAATCCTCCGGCAACAGGTTTTCCACAGGAATCGACGAGCAAACACGTCGCGGGATTAGTTGCCTGTACTTTGGCTATCTTGAACACCTCTGTTGTCCAATTCGGCGTATAGCCTTTATCGAAGATGGTTTTAAATTTGCTCACACGCACAAACTCGCCCAACTTGAATCTCGCCGGAGCAGCGATCTTTATGTTGCTGTATACGGTGGAAAGCAGCTTGTCGGCGATCGTAGGGGTAACATCGCGAGGACGCGTTCCGATGGTTCTATGTTTTCGCGCGTTATACTCTGTAAGTAGACTTGGTAGTGCATCTGTCCATCTGTAGGTTCCATTGAGCGTAAACATTTTCCACATATTGTTCTTCAAAGTTCGATTGAAACGTTCTACGACGGAGGCCTTCATCACCGAATACGTCGAATAATAATTAATGTCATGTTTTGTCAAGAGTTTCTGCACATCGGCGTTGTAAAATTCTTTTCCTTGATCGGTTTGCAAATTTTTCGGATATCGATCTCTAAATATCTTTGCAAACGCTTTAGTCACCTCAGCAACACTTTTAGTCTTGAGCGGCACCGCCCATGCATACTTGCTGAGCACATCGATAACGGTGAGTATGTAGTGGTGGCCTTGGTTGAATCGCGAGTATGGACGCAATTCTACAACGTCAGCTTGCCACAGATCGTCGTATCCGTGCACTATGACGCGCCTCCGCGGGAAATGTCTTCGAGCTGGAGCATGCAATTCCTCAACAAGTTGTCGCTTCTTGGGACCATGGTTTTCTTTACTCTTGGATTTCGATACTGGCTGCATGTTTGATCGCAGAGGTGTCTTTGACACGAATGATGCGATAATTATCGTGTACATGCATTAAGTGCTCCCAATCGGCCCGGGGACAAGTTCAACCGTCTCGCATGATTCTCCTTCGCAGTGCTGCTGCGGGATAGAATTCAACGCCTGCGATAACTTGTGAACGCTGTTTTGCAACGTCAGCATATCTCTTTGAAACACGACCAGCTTCCTCTCTAATTCTTCTTGCTGCTCTCTCAAAAGTTTAATGCTCTTTTCCATGTGTAGTTTATTGACGGCATCGGTATCAGCCACCGGCTGAGCTACGCGTCGTATCTTG
Source organism: Andrena hattorfiana (assembly GCA_944738655.2). Classification (NCBI taxonomy): domain Eukaryota; kingdom Metazoa; phylum Arthropoda; class Insecta; order Hymenoptera; family Andrenidae; genus Andrena; species Andrena hattorfiana. The sequence goes on from OX122895.1 coordinate 16,227,223, forward strand.
CGTGATTTTGCATCAAAGTCGACACCGGTCATGCAAAGAGCGTTATCTCGCATATAATTTCGAAGCAAACCGCTCCATTTGTAATAGTCCATTCTAGCTGCTCCACTCTTCTCGAGCGACACCCCAAATTTGTTGATCGGCATCTCGATGCATACTGCGCACATCATCAGCGTGTGGTTTTATATAATGAGGCCTACCTCGCGGAGTTCCTCGTAAATAGATAGAATTTCGGGATCGTGGGAGTTGTTACCCGCCTGACGCGACGCTTCAAGCAAACGCAATCGATCCACCAACTCGTTGGGATCGTCCCAGTGCACGTAATCGATCTTGTTATCGTTTACCATCATCGCTAGCGGTGTCCTTAGACCTTTTCCTGCTTTACTCGTTGATGCGCGGGGGACTAGTGGTGCAATTACATGTTTGTACTTGTATCCCTTGTTGCCCAATATGGGTTTTTGAGCACAATGACTGCGTCTGTAGGCATTCGTCGCCAGCAGTATACTTTTGTATTTTTGTTTATCAGCATCGGTGTACAGGGCATCGTCGGGAATTCTCTTGAAAATCAGTTCGTAAAGGCCGGGCGTTCCTTTGTATTTTACACCACCGATGATTATATTATCATCCTTGTCCATATCGAAAGCCTTATCTCCAAGCATCATTCCACTATTGCCAAAGTATACGCCGTACACATAGTCAATTGCTGTATCCTTATCCATACTTAGGATGGCGCTCATGTATTCTTGCCCCAGCGGACCGAAATGGTTGCGAAACGTTTCTTGTCCCTCGGATGTTTGAAGTTGCTGTCTAATAGATGTTACAAACGACTCATCTGGACTAGTTTCGAAAACGTCGTCATCATCATCCTCGGTTGCAAGCAATTGTACACTGGGAAATGTATTTATTGGTGTGGGAGCAACCGAGGAATCGTTTTGTCGTTTTCGCTTCGATTGAACTGGTGTGGAGGTTATGAGTGAATATTCCGATGATGTGTGTCGTTTCTTCTTTGTCTTGCGCGATGTGCTCCATTTCGACTGGATTTTTGTTTTAGGCGTTAATGTTTCATTCTCTTCAACGCCTATGCTCGTCAGCGGTGATGTGTCAGCTTCTGCCGCTGTGGTATTTTCCACGATATGTTTCAAGGGTTCGACGATAGGTTTAAAGTATCTCTCCAACGCGATATCTTCCTCCATCTTGCCAGACTTCAAAGCCTGATGTTTCTTGCGAATGGCTTCGCTGGTTTTTGCAATTTCCTTCGCTATTCTCTCGCGATCCTTAATCTCCAGACTATCGATATCAATCATCATTGTGCAGCAGACGTTGCTTTCTCACCGACGTGTTGACGACAATTGACCATCTCACGGTACGGCAAACTCGTTAAATCCCTTTCTATAACGTCCATTGGGCATCGCGCTATGCTCGTCTATTACCAGGAAACCATACTCTCGTTGCCAACAATTACGACACAAAGCGCAGAAATCCTCGTAAGACATATCAGTGTTTACGTGATCGTCATACACATGTTTCAAGTTGGTACCATCAATCCGTTGGACGCAGCGTGTCGCGAACACGATATTGCGTATTCGCGCAGTAACAACCTCGGCGAAAGGCACGCGGCAGATAACGTACTCGCTAACAAAGCGCAAAAAAGCATCGTTGCGCGAGACTCGACTCTGGGCGAAAGAGGTGCTGCTACAGCTATTTGGGCAGCTATGAAGGCCAAGACGAAAATCGGATTGGTGATGAAAGCAAAATTGCGCAAAAGGATTCCAAAGAGAGCACCGAAAAAGCGGATTCTTCCGATAGCAAAACGGGGTGGTATATTACCACTTCTCCCGCTGCTAGGTGTTCTCGGATCATTAGCTGGCGGAGCGGCCGGGATAGCCAAGGCGGTAAAAAATAATAAGGTGGCGCCACATCAGCTGCAGGAAATGCAACGTCATAATCGCTCCATGGAAGGTCGTGCACTTTATCTCGCACCATACAAGCGCGGACAGGGAATATCGAAACGAAAAAAAAACGTCGAAAAGAAACTAAAAATGCCCGCGGGCGTAACTACCGACGCGCAATTGGAGGAGTTTGCAAAACGTATGCGTATTCCATTCTTTAGAGGTGTTTTTATGCGTAACGCGCTACCAGCCGGAGGAGTACGTCGAAACGAGAGCGGTATCGTAAATTTGGACAATGTCGAGGGGCCGGAGACTCATTGGGTGGCGTATGCGAAGAGAAGGTGTCGAGCTATATATTTCGACAGCTTTGGAAATCTTCAACCGCCTAAGGAATTGGTACAATATCTGGACAAAGATGTCGTGAAAATCGAATACAATTGAACGGCTTATCAGAAGTACGATCAGAGCAATTGTGGACAACTATGTCTACGCTTTCTACAAACGATTGGCATCAAATTTAAGGATCGACTTCCCACCATTCTGATTCAATACCAGTCCAGTCGTACAGCTCGGAATATGTCGTTAACATTCAGTCTAACCGGCAAGAGTAGCACCCTCGCGGTAAGCTACTTTCCACCCATAGATTTGAGCGATGATGGTTACGAGCTTGGTCGAACAACCTTTGAAACTTATCACACAATACCAAACATCGACTCGAGCAACGATAAATTCTACTTTGTCGTAAACTATGACATCAGCAACAGCGTCGACACCACTCATGAATACATCACGATTCCCCACGGCTCCTACGAACTAGACGCCATTGCCAAGTATTTGAAGCAGCGATTACTCGAGCGGTATCCTCAAAATCTCGGTGGCACCGATATCAATGATGGTGGTGGTGGTGACAACGATGTGTATCCTATAGTGTTGCGCCCCAACAATAACACCATGAAAAGCGAGCTGTACTGCTCGTTCGCCGTGGACTTTACAAAGTCCAATAAGGATCGCTACTGGGATTCTCGACGAATCAGATATTAGAACCAGGACGGTGGCATGAATCGAACGATCCAATTAATATCATGAACGTGAACATTATTCGCATAGAATGCAGCGTGACCGCTGGTGCGTACAACAATGGGAAGCGCGGACATACGATACATGAATTTTCTCCGAGAGTCCCACCAGGATATAAGATATCGGAAACGTCCGCGCAGATCATTTACCTTCCAATCACCGCACGGGTCATTACGGATCTAACGATACGCGTTGTGGATCAAGACGGACGGTTGCTCGATTTTCGAGGTGAAGAGATTACCATCAGATTGCACGTACGACGACGACGACGATAATACATGTGACGTGACCGAAAGAGATGCTTGTGCTGAACGACTCCAGAAACCCGTTTCTTCCAAATGAAATTGTATTGTTACGTGCCGGTTACTTTTTCCCTTTTATAATTCCGTATGGAACGTTTTCTTTCTTGGAACTTATTCGTCCTTTTGGAATAACTTCTGTCTTGTATATGAAATTTTGTACTCTCCTTTGCTTTTGTACTCTCTCCTTGAACAGTCAATTCACAGATGTCGACGACTGATTCAACCATCACGTGTTATGGGAACTTCCCTCAATCAATAGTCGCTTGTCTGTGAAAATTCTTAATAGTTATAATTTAATTCTGCTTGAAGCCTGTCACGCCACGGCATATTCTCATGGAAGATTACTGTCAACGATCTCCAACGCCGTCGACGTTCTTGGAACGCGCGTTGTGATAAGCATTCCGAAACCTGAACATTGTAGTAGGCCACCTTGTGTTCCTTTCTCTGTTAAATATTGTTACACCATCATTGACATCTGATCCTACCATTGAGTGTTCTGGGAGTTTCCCTCGATCGATTGTCAATGATTTACAAACCAAATTATAATAGTAGTTTTATATAAGCTGCTGCGCCACTGCATTCTTCCATGCGAAAATCTGCCAACACCGTCGACGTTCTTAGAACGCCGGACGCGATAACAACCTAGGCACTGAGATGCTGGGAACCTTCGAGCGACGACGGTTGGGCCCGTGTGCATGAGGTGCAGAGTCAGCAATTTTGGCGCTCTTTGTTCAAAGTCCCAAGTGCTCGGGTCTACCCTGCGATCGCTCGGTGCAGTCGGCTAGCAAGTCGCGTAGTGCGCAGACGTTCTGTCCGAGGGACATTGCTATTTGTGTAAAATAGTCCTTGAGCTAGAGTTCCATCGTGAATAGTTAATACTTAACGTGGAAAGACTCAGTCCTCGTAAAGACTCGATTATTACGTTATTCATTATCTTAAATCATTATAATTTTCTCGTTCTAATAAATAAAAGTTAAACCGTTACTTCAAATCCGACATAATCAAAAACTGTTAACACTATAACATCAGTGTACTGTTCGACGTATCCTGCGCTTCAACATCTTGTACCGGCGCCCAGCACTCCAGGTCGCGCAGAGACAGAGACAGAGAGAGAGAGAGAGTGAGCGTTCAAGCGAAAGAAAGAAGGAGAGTAATAGGTATTATAGCCTAACCGTCTACGTGTACGAGGTCGGTGAGTGCTTTAGAGTACGTTACTATATATGTGAATTGTGGGCACTGTTTGAATCTTTCAATCTTATAAAAATCGTTTTTGTCTCTTTCGTTACCCATGTACGGAGGGGGCAGTTGATCCAACCAATGTGTGTTACGGGAATTCTCCCTCGATAAACTGTCTTACCTTCCTTCCGCGGGTACCGCATTTTTAAATCATTTTCAATTAGAGAATGTACAAAACCAAGCACTCGCGTGATAATTGATCCATTGCGTGTTACGGGGTTTTCCCGCGGTCAATTATTGTCGATTAATTATTGTCCGTCAATTGTTGTCTATCGACTGACGTTCGAGGCCGTATACGTCGTACGCTGGCTCTAGAATCCGGTTTAGAATAACTGTAATCTCCGAAACCGCACCGAATATTGCAAAACTCTACATACCGGGATTTAACCTTGTATTGTTATTCATAACGCAAATCCATGTAAATTCCCCATTTTTGTACCACCTTTCGATTTTCCTTTTGCTATTTATTGTAATACATGGTAATATTTACTTAAATCTGTCTCATTCTGTTCGAACCTGTCTCTACCAAAGTACCACATCCCGACTGGTCAACCTGTATTGGTTGTAGCAAGTACGTATCCCAAAAACAAATATCTAAATTCGTTAAGCGTTACGTGGAAGAAATAAGACACACCCGCTCGGTCATTTAAAAATTACCGCCTCACGTAACAGTATACAACAACAACAACAACATCAACAACAATAATAACAACTGCAACAACTGCAACAGCTCTGATTGTGCTAAAAAGAAGAGGCTCAGTGCTGCGAACATTGCATTTTTGAAATCATTGGGATTCATTGTGCGCGGTTAAGTTGAAAAAGAAATGGTTGACATTCTAAGCATTGGAGGGAAGCCGACGTTCGATGATCGCATCGTCAAGCTCGAGACTCACACATACAACCCATACGTCAACTCAACGTTTGGATACAGCGATGAAATAAGAATACCCATACAATAGCAGGATTTATACACATTGCCGTGTGAAAGTTTCCTCTACGTGGAGGGAAAATTGAAGATAAATAAGCCAAACGATACATTAACGGTGACGTTGGGAAATAATTGCATGGCGTTCTTATTTGATGAGATTCGATACGAGCTGAATGGTGTGCAGATTGATCGCAACAGAAACGTTGGAATAACTAGCACCCTTAAAAACTATGTATCGTTGACATCTAGCGAAGACAAAAATATGGAGAATGCCGGATGGGGCTTGAAACGACGCGAAGGGTCAATATTGAAAAATCATTTCAATTTTTGCATCCCACTCAAATATTTGCTGGGATTTTGTGAGAACTACAAACGCATTATTATTAATGTGCGTCACGAATTGATTTTAATACGATCGCGCAACGACAATAATGCTCTAATAGGATCGCCGATGATGGAACCAGAAATTGAATTACTTAAAGTGCAGTGGCAGATGCCTCATGTGACGCTGAACGACGTTAATAAGCTATCCTTGCTACGTGCTTTGGAACGTGGGCAAAACCTGAGCATTTGTTTTCAATCGTGGGATCTGTACGAGTATCCTCTCTTACAGAATACAACCAAGCATTCGTGGGCCGTGAAGGCATCTGCACAGCTGGAGAAGCCGCGAGTTATTATCCTTGCTCTACAGACTGGTCGAAGGAATGTGATGAGCGAAGACGTTACTAGGTTCAACAACTGCAAATTTACCAATGTAAAACTTTTTCTCAACTCGGAATTTTACCCATACGATGATATGAACTTGGACTTTGACCAGAATAAACATGCCATCTTGTACCACATGTATACGCAATTCCGTAAATCGTATTATGGACATAGTTGCAACGAGGCATTATTGACCGTGGCCGAATTTTTACAATTTGGTCCACTCGTGGTAATTGATTGCTCGCGACAAAATGAGTCGATCAAGAATGGCACAGTGGACGTGCGCATAGAATTCGAGTGTAAAGGGAATGTGCCGATAAATACTACGGCCTACTGTCTGATTCTACACGATCGGGTGGTTCAATACAATCCGCTGACAAACGTGGTGCGCAAAATCAATTAAATTGCCACGCCCTCTCCTGTGTCAAATTCATACCAAAAGAAAATTTCATCGTGAAAATCGAGATGCTTTACGAGAAGGACTGCATTCTCCCGTCTGTCTGGGAAGTGAGCGGACCTCTAAATTGTATCGATAATGGCCGTGCCAACATTTGTTGACCTGCAAGGATTTATCGTCGATGGAAGATTTGTCGTCAAGGAAGTGGCTGTCCTACGAATGGGAACAATTCTCTCGCACTATATTTTTGGGAGTTCGATGCCACAATATCTTCTTACGAAATCCGACAAATCGAGCATTCGGTGGTTGGTGGTAAAACATCATGGACTACGGTGGGACGATGGAGACGTTTCATACTGTATGGCTAATCGGCTAATTACGAAAGCTGTAGCTGATGCGATCGACGAAGAAGATGACGCATCCCATATCGTATACGTTAAAGGGTTGTAGAAACGCGACTGGCTTGCGAATTTCCTCGATGAAAATACCAGAGCGGACGTGGTCATCGAGACGCTGGACATTGACTACGAGGATATCAAATCTCTAAATAAGCTAAATGTAATTAATACTCTGCGATGTGGCAGACACGCAAAGCACTGTGCCATGCAAAATGTATTTAAAATATTCAACTGGTGGTCTAAACGCCAGAGAGAAATGCTTAAATAAAATATAATCAATTTTAATGTATAAAATGTTATTCTTCGCCCTCTCCAACCTAATCTCCTGCACATGATGTATGCTAGATTAAGACGATAGTTATAATTATGTAGAAGTGGTTTGATACACGTTCAGAGTGGTATGATAGACGTTGAAAGTTACCATACACGTACAATACATGATCAAAGTGGTACCATACACGATCAAAGTGGTTCGATTCATGTTGAAAGTGGTTCAATTGATGTTGATAGTGGTTCGATTGTGGTTGAAAGTGGTTCAATACACGTTCGATACACGATCAAGGTGGTTCGATTCATGTTGAAAGTGGTTCAATACATGTTCGGAGTGGTTCGATTGATGTTGAAAGTGGTTCGATTGTGGTTGCAAGTGGTTCGATTGATGTTCGATTGATGTTGAAAGTGGTACGTTTGATGTTGAAAGTGGTACGATTGATGTTGAAAATGGTTCGATTGTGGTTGAAAGTGGTTCGATTGATGTTGAGAGTGGTACCATACACGTTCAAAGTGGTTCAATTGATGTTGAAAGTGGTACCATACACGTTCAAAGTGGTTCGATTGATGTTGAAAGTGGTTCGACTGATGTTGAAAGTGGTACCATACACGTTCAAAGTGGTTCGATTGATGTTGAAAGTGATACCATACACGTTCAAAGTGGCTCGATTGATGTTGAAAGTGGTTCGATTGATGTTGAAAGTGGTACGATTCACGTTCGATTCACGTTCAGAGTGGTACGATTCACGTTCGATTCACGTTCAGAGTCGTTCAATACCCGTTCGATTCACGTTCGATTCACGTTCGATTCACGTTCGATTCACGTTCGATATACGATAAAAGTGGCTCAATACATGTTCCATACACATTCAAAGTGGTATGATCTAGTCGAATAATGTGTCCAAAGAAAAAGGGAAAGGAGATGCGTGGGAATAAGGAGAGGATGGTCAGCGAAAATGAAGGTAGAGAACAACAGCATCTTACTTTTGCAAAGCTACGCACTTCTCGATTTCATGATAGGAGTTTATACGTGAGAGCTTGGAGATGCAGCGAGACCAGTTATCCATCAAACGTTAAAGACATCAGTCGTTTTGACATTTTTTTTGTGCAACTTTTTGTGAAAAGTCTGTGTGTAACAATGGGTGTACAACGCATCGCCCCGGAGTGTGACCCTGAGGTATGTACTTTTAAATATTTTGACATTTATCGCGTTTAACATTTGAAACCGAGTGCTATTAAATCAGACGTTTGTGTAAATATTATATTGCTAATTATCTTTTAGAACTCGCTAACACCATCACCGACGTGGTCGAGCGACAGGGGGTCGCCGCAGCCGTCGCCGCAGCCGTCGCCGCAGCCGTCGCCACCTTCATCGCCGCCACCGCCTCCAGTGGTATGTAATACATTGCATTGCTTTATACATTTGATGTTTATTATGTTTAATGTGTCAAAATTATATCGACGTTTGTGTCTATGTTCTAGGACCTACCACTACCTGATTTGAGGGTCTGGCTGGCGGGCCTGGAGGACCGTGCACTCCAGGTTGCACCCCGAGGGGTGCAGATGCGGCGGTCGGGGCCGGTGATCGGTCCTGTCATTGCCGCGCGGGTGCGGCTGCAGCGGCCGATGGTCCAAATACCGCCGCAGCCTGTTGTATTGAGATGGGCCCCGTATTGGGTGTCGCGCCCCCCATCGCCCCCCATCGCCCCCCGCGCCTCCATCTCCACCATCACCCCCATCGCCCCCCGCGCCTCCATCGCAGCTTTAATAATTTCTTTTTTCTATTTATTAGTTTTTCTTTTCTTTTCTTTTATATATTTTTTATATTTTTATTTTCTATTTATATTGTATTTTTATATATTTTTTATAGAGACTTCCGTTTCCGGTCGCGTTGGGTGAAAGGTGTGTTGGAAGCGAGTGGTGTGTGTGGTGTGGAGAAAGAGTAGAGAGAAGGTGAAAAGGGGAGTGGAGTGAAAGTGTAGAGGTGAAGGGAGAGGTGTGGAAAGGATAGGGATAAGAGGGAAAGGGCTAGGAGTAAAGGTGACAGAGATATAGAAGGGAGAAGGGAAGGCTTGGAGGTTAGGGATAGTGATGAGAGAAGTGTGGCGGGAAAGAGCAAGGATAGGTGCAAGGGGCGACACCTGTCGGAGAGGAAAGGAGGTAGAGGGGTCGGCAGAGAAGGCGGGAATTTTTAAACGGGGAAAAGGATAGTAGGGAATGTTGAAAGGGAGTTTCGGTAGGATTGGGGCGGGAGGGTCGGGGGGAGAAGGGCAATTAGGGGGAGAGGTGAGGAAGGGGGGGGAGGACAAGGGGAGTGAAGCGATAAAGCAAAGGAATAGGAAGGACAGTGGAAGTAGTGTGGGGAGCAGTATAGGGAGCATGGAGAGTGGTATGGGAAAAAAGAGAGAAAGAGAGGAGGAGATGGAGAATACAGAAGGAGAGGGGTGGCGAGGGTTTAAAAAGAGTGGAAAAACGGAAAGGTCACCGGTTAAAGGGGGCAAAGGCGGGAAAGAGAAGGGGGGAGGGGGTATGGAAGGAGTGATGTTGGAGTTAATAAGGGAGATAAGGGAAATGAAAGAGGAGATGAGGAAAGAGAGGGAGGAAAGAAGAATGATGGAGGAGGAATGGAGAGGGGAAAGAAGGAAGTGGGAAGAGTGGATGAGGGAAGAGAAGGTGAGGAGAGAAGGCTTGGAGGAAAAGTTGGAAAAGTTGGAAAGAAAGGACAGAAGGATGTTGGAAGTGATAGAGAAGGTGGAGAGCTGGGAGAAAGTAGGAGTACAGGGTAAGGTAGGGGTGGAGGAGGGACAGATGGAGAAATGGAAAATAAGGATGAGAAGGGTAGAGGTAATGCAGGATAGGAAGGGTAGAGAGGGAAGGAGGAACAATGTAATAATAAGGGGATTGGGGTGGGAAGGAGGGGATGTGGAGGAGGGGGTGAAGAAGCTTTGGGAGAGGATGGGGCTGGAGGGGGTGAGTATGAAGGATGTGACAAGGATAGGAAAAGCGGGAGGGGTGGGAAGTGGAATGGTGTTAGTGAAGTTGGCGGGAAGGGAGGAAAAAAGGAAAGTTATGGAGGCAAGGAAAAAGCTGAAAGTCGGGAAGGAGAGGATTGAGGATGACCTCACGGAGGAGGAGAGAAGAGGGAAGTGGAAGATAGAGAGAGAGGCAGAGGAGGAGAGGAGGAAGGGGAGGAATGTGCAGGTGGGGTACATGAAAATGTGGGTAAATGGGAGGATGAAGAGGTGGGATGAAATAGGAGAGAAATGGATGGAGGATCAGGGAAACGAGAAAGGGGGGAAAGGAGGGGGGGAAGGGTAAGGGAGGGAGGGGATGTAGTGGGGAAAGTAATATATAAGGTGGCTTTCTGGAACGTGGCAGGGGTGAAAAATAAGGACGCGGAGTTCTGGAAGGGGTTAGAGGAATGGGAGGTAGTGGTACTATGTGAGACGTAGATAGAGGAAAGAGACTGGGGAAGGGTGAGAGATAAGTTGCCAAGGGGGTATGTGTGGGAGAAGCAGTGGGCAAGAAGGGAGAATAAGAAAGGAAGGGCAAGGGGGGGAATGATAATGGGGGTCAGGAAGGAGATGGAAACAAGGGAAGGGGAAAGGGGGGAGAAGGAGGGCATAATGATGAAGAGGGTGAGGATAGGTGGGGAGTGGTGGGTGGTGGTAGGGGTGTACGTAAATAAGGATCTGCAGGGGAAGCTAGAGGAACTGGAGGAGTGGATGGGGGGAAGAGAGGAGGGAGTGAGAGTAGTGATAGGTGGAGATTTTAATGCAAGGACGGGGGGGGGGATATGGGGGGAGAGGAGGAAGAGAAGGGACTGGAAAGTAGGAGATCGAAGGACAGAGAGGTGAATAATGAGGGGAGGAGTCTGTGTAGGTTTCTGGAGGAGAGGGGGTGGGGGATATTGAATGGAAAGGTAGAAGGGGATGAGGAGGGGGAATGGACATACACGGGAGGAAGAGGGAATACAGTGATAGACTACGTGATAGGGAACGAGGATACGAGGGAAAGAGTGGAGAGAATGGAAGTGGCTGAAAGGGTGGAATCGGACCATCACCCAGTGGTGGTATGGTTGAGGGGGGAGGGCGGGAAGGGGGTAGTAGGGGGGAAACAGGGGAGGGAAGAGGGGTAGCAAGGGGAAACTGGACCGAAAGGGGAAGAGAGGAGTTCATAAGGGCATTTGGGAAGAGGGAGGGAGGGGGAGGAGGAATCCAGGAGGAATGGAGGGAGTTGAGGGACAGGATAAAAGGGGTGATAAAGAAGGTGGGGCAAGGAGGGGGTAGGGTGGGACGGAGAGGTTGGTGGGATGAGGAATGTAAGGAGGAGAAATGGAAGGTAAGAAGGGAGCTGAGGAGATGGAGGAGGGAGGGAGGAGACGGGAAAGGATATAGGAAAAAGAAAAAGGACTATAAGATTATGTGTGAGGGGAAAAAGAGGAAGGAGGTAGAGAGGTGGGAGAAGGAGATCGAGGGGGTAAAGACAGAGGGGCAGGTGTGGAGGGTAGTAAATAGTGAGAGGGGGAGAAGAAGGAGGGTCGAGGAGGGTATTAGAATGGAGGAGTGGGAGGACTATTTTAGGGGGCTACTAGGAGGAGTGGAGTGGAGGGTGAGAAAAGGGGGGAAAGAAGGAGGGTGGAGGACGAGGAGGGAGAGTTAAGTAAGGAGGAGGTGAGGAGGGTGGTAAGGAATCTGAAGGATTGGAAGGCAGGAGGGGGGGATGGTATAACAAATGAGGTGTGGAAGTATGGTGGGATAGAGGTGGAGGAGTGGTTATGGGATATTTGTAATAGGGTGTGGAAAGGGGAAGGTTGGGTGGAGGAATGGAGGGAAGGGGTAGTGGTACCGGTAATTAAGAGAGGGGCTGGAAAGAGGGTAGAAGACTACAGGGGGGTGACGCTGACGCAGACGGCGTACAAAGTGTACGCGTCTGTGTTGGCGGAAAGGTTAAGGGAGGAGGTAGAGGGGAAGAAGTTGCTGCCACCGAGTCAGGCCGGCTTTAGGAGAGGAATAGGGTGCATAGACAACATTTATGTGTTGAATTTTCTAATGAATAGGCAGGTGACGAGGAAAGAGAGAAAGATGGTGATTTTCTTCATTGACCTAAAGGCGGCTTTTGACTCGGTGGACAGGGAAGTGCTAATAAAGGCGATGAGGAGGAGAGGAGTGAGGGAGGGGATAGTGGAGAGATGCGAGGAGGTGTTGAAAGAAACGGTATGTAGGGTAAAAGTAGGGGACGAGATAGGGAGGGTGTTTTGGACAGCTAGAGGAGTAAGGCAGGGCTGCCCATTGAGCCCTAGCCTGTTTACGTTGCTCTTGGCGGATTTGGATGAGGAGCTGGAAAAGGGTGGATGGGGAGGGGTGAGGTTAGGGGGTAAAAAGGTTTACACCCTTGCGTATGCGGATGATGTGGCAGTGTTGGCGGAGGATGAAGAGGGAATGAAGGGGATGATGGCGAGGTTAGAAAGGTATATGGATGGGAAGGGGCTGCAGTTAAATGTGGAAAAATCAAAGATGATGAGATGTAGGAAGGGGGGGGGTGGAAGAAGGTGGTATGGAGATGGAAGGGAAAGGAGGTGTAGGAGGTGAAGGAGTTCACGTATCTGGGGTATACCTTAATGGCGAGTGGGGGGCAGGAGGCGCAAGTGAGGGATAGGGTGAGGAAAGCGGCAGCGGTGATGGGGCAGGTATGGAGTATTGGGAAGAGGAAGTTTGGGAAAGATTGGGGGAAAAGGGTATGGCTGTTTGACAGGTTGGTGTGGGCCACGATGGGGTATGGAGTAGAGATTTGGGGATGGAAAGAGAGGAAAGGGGTGGAGGGGATGCAGGAGAGGTATTTGAGATGGGTGCTGGGGGTGGATTGGTGTACCCCAGGTTATCTGGTGAGGGAGGAGTTGTGTAGGGATATGTTGAAAGGAAGGGCGGGGATGAGGGCATGGGCATATGAGAGGAAGTTGGAGGAGGGGCAGGGGGGAGCTGGCGAGGGATTGTTGGGAGGAGCTAAAAGGTAGGGCGAGGAGGGGAAAGGTGTTGGGGGGATGGGAGGAGGAAAGAAAGGGATTTTTTTAGGAGAGAGGGTGGACAGTGGAGGGAGTGGAAGTGGTGAGGGGGAGGGGAGAATTGAGGGGGGAGGAGCTGGTCTGCAGGGGAAGAAGACGAGAGGAGATGGAAAGATGGGAAAAGATAAACGAGTCCAGATATAATGAGTGGTATGGAAAGATAAAAGGAGTGGGGGTGCCTGGATATTTGAAGAGGGGGTGGGGTGAGAGTAGGTGGAGAAGATTGGCAAGGTACAGGTTGGGGAATGAGATGAGAGGGGGGAGGTATTGGAGGGAGGAGGAGGAGAGGAAGTGTAGGATGTGTGGATGGGGGGAGGAAACGTGGCAGCACGTTTGGGAGGTGTGTACGGAATGGGGGAAGGAAAGGGGTTGGCAGGAAGTAGTGGGGGAGGTATTGTGTGACGAGGGAAGTGGAGAGGAATGGATAAGGAGGGTGGAAGAAAAGAGGGGGGTTGCAGTGGAAGAGTGGAAGAGCAAGGATTGTGAGAGGAAGGAGGCGAGCGGAAGCGGGGGTCAGAGGTTGGGGTGGGTAGGGGAAGGAAGGGCGTGCATGGCGGGGGAGGGAGGGAGAGGGAGCGAGAGAGGGAACGGAGGGGAGAGCGGGGGAGCGAGCGGGAGAGAGATCGTGAGAGCGGGCGGGAGAGCGTGAGAGCGGGCGAGCGAGCGTGCGAGAGGGATTGGGGGGGCAGAGTGTGGGGCGTATAGGTGTTAAGGTTTAAATGTAAGAGTAGATTTAAGAATTGTTAAGAATTGTAAACCCTGAGGGGAAACAATAAAGTATTACATATATTTTTTATATTTTTATTTTCTATTTATATTGTATTTTTATATATTTTTTATATTTTTATTTTCTATTTATATTGTATTTTTATATTCTTTATCTATTTTTCTATTTTTTCTATTGTATTTTATATATTTTATTATCTATTTTTATATTCTTTTATATTTTTTCGTTTTTTATATTCTATTTGTATTCTATTTATATTCTTGTATTTTATATTCCCTTAATTTTAAAATAAATTTCCTAACGTATATTATTTCTCCATTTTATTCACCCATCATCCTCCTCGCCACATAATTTTAAGATTTGCTGACGTCGCATAATTCTATTTCGTTCGAGCGTTCTACGCGCCACCAAATGACGTCATCCCGCGCGACTGCTCCAGAGGATTCGAATTACGCGAGATCGTGCGATACGCTGCGACGTTAAGATTGAAACACATTATGGAAAAATTGGTAGCTTTAGAATGCTTGCTACATAATGGTTCTGTAGATCGTTGATTCAAAAATTTTAGAATATCTGAGATTGTACCGCTATGTAGTGCTGTCTCTCTCCCTCCTCCGAATTTAGATTTATAACGAAGTATTGCTCTCTCTTTCCGTCCCGAAGACGTGGTTCGTAAAAAAAAAGAACGTCGATCTTTCCCGATCTTTCCCGACATCGTCCGAAACAATTTCGGATAAAAAATAAATTATTAAACAATTTCTGCTGCATATTGGTTTGGAAAAATATTTCGGGGGCCGTCCCCTCCCTGGATTAGGTCTGAAAAAATTTTCGGGGTGGGTCAAGGTCTGAAAAAGACTTTTCGGGGGTCATTCCCTCCCTCTGAAAAATTTCCGACGGTGGGTCAGGTCTCCGCGGCGGCTCGGCCCGGACTGATCCCCTCCACGGTTACGGCTTCCCGCACTCCGCGGCTCATGCGCGCGCAACCGCTCTTCCACTCCCCGCAGGCCCCGCGCCCAGGTTTCCCTCTGCCGCGCTCCCCCGCGCGCCCTCACTTCCCCCCGCCTCCGCGCTCCCATCAGAGGACCTGCGTTAGAACTGTCCTAGCCTTACTACTCTCTTTTTCGAGAATCGGTCATTTGACGTATTCACGGTAGGGATAGGTATACATGAAGAGTCGGTACGAATAGTGTTAACAGGCCATACTACGACAAAAAATGCATTTTCTGGTTAAATTGTTGATCCTATGGCAATACCGCACGATGGTTTTGTATTCCTTTCATCAAGATCTACCATTTAATGAAGAACAAAATCGATTCGACGACTTCATAATTTTAATGTTTAAAGCAATTTTTTTATAAAAATTGCCGACCATTCACAGCTAATATTCTGGATTTTGTTTATACACATAGGCCTCAACATTCGCTGCCCGGTTTCGTTAAAAAATCGCTCGTCCCATTCGCGTCCTCCCGTCGTTAGTATAGCCGTTGTATCGAGAAGCAAACATAAAGAGACTACAAGAACCTCGCTTTTCTCTACAAACTGTTAACTACAGTGAATTGGTTATGAGCCCAGTCATCCTACCGGCGCACAATGGGGCATTTCGGGTCGAAACGCGGCACTAAGTCCTTTTACAAAAATATCGCCATACTGCAAATTTTTTTACAGCTAGTTAACTGCACATTTGGGTCATAATGTAGCATGATTGTTTTTCACATCCATTAATTTTTAACGCGACTATACTGCTTTGAAGGGGACAATCTCGAAATTCTTCAGAAATAGTATTGGTATTTATAGTTTTGTTGTTTGTTTAATTCAACTAATTTTTTGGCGGAATTAAATGCAGAGGTATGTGTTTGAAGTGTGTCAAATTTCATTTTGATATCTATGATATTTTTGGAATTATACCTGACTGAATGTTAGTAGGCATAGTAAGCCGGTTCTGGATTAACGCAGGACGAGGGGTGAAGCGGGGTGAGGGGTACCGCACGGTGGCAAGGGGGAGGCGGGTGGGGGGAACGCGACCCGTGGAGATGGGGATCATTCAGTGGAGGGGGCACGCAACCCGTGGAGCAGGTGGAGGGGGGAATGCGCGCGCGCGCATTCACACACACACGTGAACGAACGGGGGGGGGGGGGGGCTTATCGCCGATGCCTCATCATGCGTGATCGAAACCGTGAAAATTTAAAGCCACAATCCTCCTATCGCCCCAAGGTCAGATTGCGTCCGCGATAGTCGTGTCGCAACCGCGCAATCCGCAGTTGCGATAACTACGACGTTCCAACCAGGTGTACGAGAGAGAGAGGTACGATATTTACATCTCTCTATCTCTATTCCTCTCTAGAACCATAGTCAAAACATGCGGAGGTATTACGCGTAGAAGATGCAAGTCGAAACCTGCACGTTCCTAGTGCGTAATAACCGCGCCAAAAACATATAACGGTGACAAGTGCACTTCCTAGAATAATGCGCAGCAGCAGCGATGCCCGCGCTAACTCTGAACCGCGAAAATTATAAGCCGAAATCTATACGATAATGATCAAAGGTCAACTTCCGAGAATAGTGAGGTATGACGCGTAAAATATGCAAATCGAAACCTGCATGTTCCTATTGCGTAATAACCGCGCCAAAAACACATAACGATCGAAGGTCAAATTTCAAGAATAATGAAGTATTACGCGTAGAAGATGGAAGTCGAAACCTGCATAGTTCTCGCGCAAACATCTATCGAAAAGATTTAGCTGTAAAGATGGAAGGTCCGCATCCGAGAATAATTCGCAGCAGCGGTGTGCGCGCCATCTCTGAACCGCAAAAATTCAAAGCGGACCGACACGCTTCTAAGTATCGCGCCAAGGCGCGATTGCGGTTGCGATGGCTGTGACGTTTGAGCAAGGAGTGCGAGAGAGACACGATATGTATCTATCTCTCGGCCCGTGTATACAAAACAGGCGAAGGTACGACGGCATGACTTAAGGTGGAATTCTATGTATCCTCTTGGGGTTCAAGTGTAAGGGGGTGGGGAGAGTTTAGGTAGGGATGTTAGTATATTTAAAGCAGCTCGCATCTTCGACAGGACGAAGTCACGAATGGTAATGTGTCGGAAAGAGTCTTTTATAGCAAGTAATTGCGTACGTGTAAATATCAAGAACATGGAGACATTCAAGAACGCGTTTTCGGTGCTGCCTCGGATGTCCGAGCTTTTGAGGACCACTGCGGAATTTCGCGACTGGATGGACAGATGCGACGAGACAATACAACATATCGCTGCGCATCAACGAGACGAACGCGTGCCGGTGTGGGAGAAACAGCGGATAGTGTCATTGCTAGCGCGAACAACAACATTGAGTGCGATAGTGCGAGAACGGTTATCGCGAGTAAGGTGCGGGCTCGCTGCTCGAGCGACGTCACCCAAGGTCGTGTGGGAGGAACTTGAAACCGCGTTCGAGAAGCGTTTGTTGACCGGAGCGGTGATAAACGTGGGGGCCGTTGATCCACGCACATTCTTTCAGTATGCCCGTCGAACGGTGATTTCGCGCGTTACGAACGATATTACGGAGCACAGCAGCGTATCCGTGAACACTGTTCTAAACGCGGAATTCATGTTGCGAGACGAGAGGGACGTAAAGAGTTTTGCAACGTATAATCACGTACTGTTTATGTCGCCGAATGTTCGCGGGTGGTACGTGACGCAAGTGGTTGCTCCGCTGTTGGTCACGATGGAGCAGTTTCAGGAGCGCGAGAGCAGATGGACATTACTAACAGTGCAGAATCTCCTGATCAACATAAATAAACATAATCCATTGCGTGCCGGGTGCAACGTGTCGCTTCCGCGAGTGGTATTATCGAAAAAAGCGGTGGTGAATGTTCGGTGCAACGAGAACGCGTGTTTTTTTATGGTCGGTCGTCGCCAGTCTGTTTCCGGTTGATACGAACGTTAATAGGATTGCGTCGTATCCACATTATTCGACGGTACTCCGTACGGATGTTGTGAGACTACCGATGTCGATGGATCAGGTGCACAATTTCAAGAAGGCCAACGACCTATCCATAAACATCTACCTGAGGTCCGACGACAATGGCTGTGTACCTTTACGCGTGTCCGGCAACAAGCGGGAAGGGAGACACGCGAACGTGCTGCTGGTCCAAGATCCCAAGGATTCGCAGCGGTACCAGTAGTAAGACTATGGGGATTCTAACCCAGGTCCTCTGAGGGGGGCGCGGGGGCGGGGGGAAGTGAGGGCGCGCGGGGGAGCGCGGCGGAGAGAAACATGGGCGCGGGGTCTGCGGGGAGTGGAAGAGCGGTTGCGCGCGCACGAGCCGCGGAGTGGGGGAAGCCGCAACCGCGGAGGGGATCACTCCGGGCCGAGCAGCCGCGGAGACCTGACCCACCGTCCCCGAAATTTTTCAAAGGGAGGGAATGACCCCCGAAAAGTCTTTTTCAGACGTTGGCCCACCCCGAAAATTTTTTCAGACCTAACCCAGGGAGGGGACGGCCCCCAGGATTTTTTTCAAACCAACATGCGTCGGAAATTGTTTAATAATTTATTTTTTATCCGAAATTGTTTCGGACGATGTCGGGAAAGATCGACGTTCTTTTCTTTTACGAACCACGTCTTCGGGACGGAAAGAGAGAGAGCAATACTTCGTTATAAATCTAAATTCGGAGGGTGGGAAAGAGAGAGCATCACTTTTAAAGCTAAATTCGAGAGAAAGAGACGGCACTACATAGCGGTACAATCACTTTCGTTCTAAAAATTTTCAAAATGATTTTAAATCTTAGCGTCGCAGCGTATCGCGCGATCGTGTGTAACTTGACTCCTCTGGAGCAGCCGCGCAAGATGACATCATTTTGGCGGCGCGAAGAATGAAATAGAATTATGCGACGTCAGCAAATCTTAGAATTAGGTGGCGAGAAGGATGGTGGGTAAATAAAATGGAGAAATAATATGCGTTTAAGAAATTTATTTAAAATTAAAAGAATATAATAAAAAAAGAATATATAAAAAAGAATATAATAAAAAGAATATAATAAAAAATATAAATATAAATATAAATGAATATACAAATATAAAAGAATATAATAATAAAAGAAAAGAAAATAAAAGAATATAATAAAAAAATATAATAAAAAGAATATAATAAAAAGAATGTAATAAAAAGGATATAAAATAGAAATATAGAAAGAAAAAATATAAAAGAGTATAAAAAATAGAAAATAAAAATAGATAATAAGATATGAAATATAAAATATAAAAAATAGAAAAAAGAATATAAAAATACAATATAAAATAGAATATAAAAAAGAATATAATAAAAAATAATATATAAAAAATAATATATAAGAAAAATAAAAAATAAAAAATATAAAATTATGGTGGTGATGGGGGTGATGGTGGCGATGGTGGTGCGGGGGGCGGTGGTGGTGTTGGGGGGCGCGGCACCCAATATGGTGCCCATCGAACTGCAGCCGGCAGCCACACCATTGGCCGCCGCGGCACTGCATATGGCCGCAGCCGCGCGGCCCCATATGCCGGCCCCGACCGCCGCATCTGCACCCCTCGGGGTGCAAGCTGGAGCGCATGGGCCTCCAGGCCCGCCAGCCATACCCTCAATACAGATAGTGGAATATCCTAGAACATAGACACAAACGTCGATATAATTTTGACACATCAAACATAATAAATATCAAACACACATAACAATGCAAAGTATTATTACATACATGTGGAGGAGGAGGCGGCGACTTCGGCGGCGGTGGCGACGACGACGACAACGACGACGACGGCGACGACGACGACGGCGACGGTGGCGGCGACGGCTGCGGCGACGGCTGCGGTGACGGTGGCGGCGGCGACGGTTGCGGCGACGGCTGCGGCGACGGCTGCGGCGACGGCTGCGGCGACCCCCAGTCGCTCGACCACACAGGCGATGGTGGTGGCGAACGCTAGAACATAGAAGCCCCACGATATAATATTGACACAAACGTCTGATTTGATCTCGCTCGATTTCAACGATTAAACGCGATAAATATAAAAATATTTAAAAGTACATACCTGGGGGTCACACTCCGGGGCAATGCGTTGTACAACCATTGCACGAAATGAAAACTATTTAACACAAAACTTTCTCGACTGTTGTCTATAACGATTTGAAGACAACTGGTCTCGCTGCATCTCCAAGCTCTCGCGTATAAACGCCTATCATGAAATCGAGAAGTGCGTAGCTTTGCAAAAGTAAGATACTGTTGTTCTTCGCCATCTTCATCACAGGCCACCTGCATTTTCGCTGACCATCCTCTCCTTATTCACACACATCTTCTTGCCCCTTTTTTTTCTTTGGACACATTATTCGACTAGATCATACCACAATCGAACATCAATCGAACCACTTTCAACATCAATCGAACATGAATCGAACATCAATCGTACCACTTTCAACATCAAACGTACCACTTTGAACATCAAACGTACCACTTTCAACATCAATCGAACATGAATCGAACCACTTTCAACATGAATCGAACATGAATCGAACCACTTTCAACATCAATCGAACATGAATCGAACCACTTTCAACATCAATCGAACCACTTTCAACATCAATCGTACATGAATCGAACCACTTTCAACATCAATCGAACCACTTTCAACATCAATCGTACATGAATCGAACCACTTTCAACATGAATCGAACATCAATCGAACCACTTTCAACATGAATCGAACCACTTTCAACCACTTTCAACCACAATCGAACCACATTCAACATGAATCGAACATCAATCGAACATCAATCGAACCATTTTCAACATGAATCGAACCACTTTCAACATCAATTGAACCACTTTCAACCACAATCGAACATCAATCGTACCACTTTCAACATCAAACGTACCACTTTCAACATCAATCGAACATCAATCGAACCACTTTCAACATGAATCGAACACGAATCGAACCACTTTGAACATGAATCAAACCACTTTGAACATCAAACGTACCACTTTCAACATGAATCGAACATCAATCGAACATCAATCGAACCACTTTCAACATGAATCGAACCACTTTCAACCACTTTCAACCACTTTCAACCACAATCGAACCACTTTCAACATGAATCGAACATCAATCGAACATCAATCGAACCATTTTCAACATGAATCGAACCACTTTCAACATCAATTGAACCACTTTCAACCACAATCGAACATCAATCGAACCACTTTCAACATCAATCGAACATCAATCGAACCACTTTCAACATGAATCGAACCACTTTGAACATGAATCAAACATCAATCGAACATGAATCGAACCACTTTCAACATGAATCGAACCACTTTGATCGTGTATGGTACCACTTTGATCATGTATTGCACGTGTATGGTAACTTTCAACGTCGATCATACCACTTTGAACGTGTATCATACCACTTCTACGTAATTATAACTACCGTCTTAATCTAGCATACATCATGTGCAGGAGATTAGGTTGGAGAGGGTTAAGAAAAACATTTTATACATTAAAATTGATTATATTTTATTTAAGCATTTCTCTCTGGCGTTTAGACCACCAGTTGAATATTTTAAATACATTTTGCATGGCACAGTGCTTTGCGTGTCTGCCACATCGCAGAGTATTAATTACATTTAGCTTATTTAGAGATTTGATATCCTCGTAGTCAATGTCCAGCGTCTCGATGACCACGTCCATTCTCGTATCTTCATCGAGGAAATCCGCAAGCCAGTCGCGTTTCTGCAACCCTTTAACGTATACGATATGGGATGCGTCATCTTCTTCGTCGATCGCATCAGCTACAGCTTTCGTAATTAGCCGTTTAGCCATACAGCATGGAACGTCTCCATCGTCCCACCGTAGGCCGTGATGTTTTGCCACCAACCACCGGATGTTCGATTTGTCGGATTTCGTAAGAAGATATTGCGGCATCGAACTCCCAAAAATATAGTGCGAGAGAATTGTTCCCTTTCGCAGGATAGCCACTTCCTTGACGACAAATCTTCCATCGACGATGAACCCTTGCAGGTCAACAAATGTTGGTACGACCATTATCGATACGATTTAGAGGTCCGCTCTCTTCCAAGACAGACGAGAGAATGCACTTTTTCTCGTAAAGCATCTCGATTTTCACGATGAAATTTTCTTTTGGTAGGAATTTGATACAGGAGAGGGCGTGGCAATTTAATTGATTTTGCGCACCACGTTTGTCAGCGGATTGTAGTCAACCACCCGATCGTGTAGAATCAGACAGTAGGCCATAGTATTTATCGGCACATTCCCTTTACACTCGAATTCTATGCGCACGTCCACCGTGCCATTCTTGATCGACTCATTTTGTCGCGAGCAATCAATCACCACGAGGGGACCAAATTGTAAAAATTCGGCCACGGTGAATAATGCCTCGTTGCAACTATGTCCATAATACGATTTATGGAATTGCGTATACATATGATACAAGATGGCATGCTTATTCTTGTCAAAGTCCAAGTTCATGTCATCGTATGGGTAAAATTCCGAGTTGAGAAAAAGTTTTACATTGGTCAATTTGCAGTTGTTGAACCTAGTAACATCTTCGCTCATCACATTCCTTCGACCAGTCTGTAGAGCAAGGATAATAACTCGCGGCTTCTCCAGCTGTGCAGATGCCTTCACGGCCCACGAATGCTTGGTCGTGCTCTGTAAGAGAGGATACTCGTACAGATCCCACGATTGAAAACAAATGCTCAGGTTCTGTCCACGTTCCAAAGCATGTAGCAACGATAGCTTATTAACGTCATTTAACGTCACATGAGGCATCCGCCATTGCACTTTAAGTAATTCAATTTCTGGTTCCAGCATCGGCGATCCTATTAGAGCATTATTGTCGTTGCGCGATCGTATTAAAATCAATTCGTGACGCGCATTAATAATAATGCGTTTGTAGTTCTCACAAAATCCCAGCAAATATTTTAGCGGGATGCAAAAATTGAAATGATTTTTCAATATTGACCCATCGCGTCGTTTCAAGCCCCATCCGGCATTCTCCATATTTTTGTCTTCGCTAGATGTCAACGATACATAGTTTTTAAGCGTGCTAGTTATCCCAACGTTTCTGTTGCGATCAATCTCCACGCCATTCAGCTCGTATCGAATCTCATCGAATAAGAACGCCATGCAATTATTTCCCAACGCCACCGTTAATGTATCGTTTGGCTTGTTTATCTTCAATTTTCCCTCCACGTAGAGGAAACTTTCACACGGCAATGTGTATAAATCCTGCTGCTGTATGGGTATTCTTATTTCATCGCTGTATCCAAACGTTGAGTTGACATATGGGTTGTATGTGTGAGTCTCGAGCTTGACGATGCGATCGTCAAACGTCGGCTTCCCTCCAATGCTTAGAATGTCAACCATTTTTTTTTTCAACTTAACCGCGCACAATGAATCCCAATGATTTCAAAAATGCAATGTTCGCAGCACCGAGCCTCTTCTTTTTAGTATAATCAGAGCTGTTGCAGTTGTTGTTGTTGTTGTTGTTGTTGTTGTTGTTGTTGTTGTTGTATACAATTTCGTTTGGAAGAAACGGGTTTCTGGAGTCGTTCAGCACAAGCATCTCTTTCGATCACGTCACACGTATTATCGTCGTCGCCGTCGTACGTGCAATCTGATGGTAATCTCTTCACCTCGAAAATCGAGCAACCGTCCATCTTGATCCACAACGCGTATCGTTAGATCCGTAATGACCCGTGCGGTGATTGGAAGGTAAATGATCTGCGCGGGCGTTTCCGATATCTTATATCCTGGTGGGACTCTCGGAGAAAATTCATGTATCGCATGTACGCGCTTCCCATTGTTGTACGCGCCAGCGGTCACGCTGCATTCTACGCGAATAATGTTCACGTTCATGATATTAATTGGATCGTCCGATTCATGCCACCGTCCAGGTTCTAATACCCGATTCGTTGAGAATCCCAGTAGCGAGCCCACATTGTTGGACTTTGTAAAGTCTATGACGAACGAGCAGTACAGCTCGCTTTTCATGGTGTTGTTGTTGGGACGCAACACTATAGGATACACATCGTTGTCACCGACATCGGTGCCACCGAGATTTTGAGGATACCGCTCGAGCAATCGCTGCTTCAAATACTTGGCGATAGCGTCTAGTTCGTAGGAGCCGTGTGGAATCGTAATGTATTCATGAGTGGTGTCGATGCTATTGTTGATGTCATAGTTTACGACAAAGTAGAATTTATCGTTGCTTGAGTCGATGTTTGGTATCGTGTGATAAGATTCAAAGGTTGCTAGACCAAGCTCGTAATCATCGTCGCTCAAATCTATGGGTGGAAAGTAGCTTACCGCGAGGGTGCTACTCTTGCCGGTTAGAGTGAATGTTAACGACATATTCCGAGCTGTACGACTGGACTGGTACTGAATCAGAGTGGTGGGAAGTCAATCCTTAAATTTGATGCCAATCGTTTGTAGAAAGCGTAGACATAGTTGTCCACAATTGCTCTGATCGTTCTTCTGATAAGCCGTTCGATTGTATTCGATTTTCACGACATCTTTGTCCAGATATTGTACCAATTCCTTAGGCGGTTGAAGATTTCCAAAGCTGTCGAAATATATAGCTCGACACCCTCTCTTCGCATACGCCACCCAATGAGTCCCCGGCCCCTCGACATTGTCCAAATTTACGATACCGCTCTCGTTTCGACGTACTCCTCCGGCTGGTAACGCGTTACGCATAAAAACACCTCTAAAGAATGGAATACGCATACGTTTTGCAAACTCCTCCAATTGCGCGTCGGTAGTTACGCCCGCGGGCATTTTTATTTTCTTTTCGACGTTTTTTTTTTCGTTTCGATATTCCCTGTCCGCGCTTGTATGGTGCGAGATAAAGTCCACGACCTTCCATGGAGCGATTATGACGTTGCATTTCCTGCAGCTGATGTTGCGCCACCTTATTATCGTTTACCGCCTTGGCTATCCCCGCCGCTCCACCAGCTAACGATCCGAGAACACCTAGCAGCGGGAGAAGTGGTAATATACCACCCCGTTTTGCTATCGGAAGAATCCGCTTTTTCGGTGCTCTCTTTGGAATCCTTTTGCGCAATTTTGCTTTCATCCCCATTCCGATTTTCGTCTTGGCCTTCATAGCTGCCCAAATAGCTGTAGCAGCACCTCTTTCGCCCAGAGTCGAGTCACGCGCAACGATGCGTTTTCGCGCTTTGTCAGCGAGTACGTTATCTGCCGCGTGCCTTTCGCCGAGGTCGTTGCTACGTGAATATGCAATATCGTGTTCGCGACACGCTGCGTCCAACGGATTGATACCTTGATCACCTCTAGCCAATCGTTTTGCCAGATGAGTTCCTGGGCCGCAAAACTGGTATCCCGGGATATGTAATTCGATAGGTAGCGCGTTTATCGCCCGATTTAACAAACCACAACCTTTCTTCACTCGCATCGGCGACATGCGCTACAGTTTTTAATCAATGGTGCTGGACCATCGATATGCGTTCGCTGCCAAGGGCGATTATAATGTTCCAGACACCGACGATACTGCTGAACCTCGGAATCGGCTTTTATATGCTCGGGGAGTCTGTCCCACAACTGATCAATGTATCTCTCGAACTCTCGCAGTAGAATAATCTTTGGTATATATTTCAACTGTTCAGAGGTTAAGTCTCGAATATCACAATTATCCGACAGGACCAGAAGCATTTTGAACACTGAGCTGTTTTGCTTCGGCGCGGACCTATAAATAGAACGCGTCACCGCTTCGATGTATCAAAATTATTTTTCGCAGTTTGCGGAGAGGATGCGATTCGTGCGACAGCCTGTGACGATACGCGTGACAAATTTTGACGATAAATCACGAGTGATGCCCTCGAAAACAAAGCGCAAACATGGCAGCATGCTACCAAACACTATACGGTGTCTCATTTGTGGCCCATCAAATTGTGGAAAGACCAACGTGCTGGTGAGCTTGTTGGAAAGTCCTCACGGCGTTCGCTTCGAGAACGTGTACGTGTATTCCAAGTCGTTGCAACAGCCGAAATACCAGTATTTGGAGAATTTATTGGCTCCGATAGATGAAATTGGCTACTTTACGTTTTCGAATAACAGTGATGTCATCCCACCGAGCGAATCGCTTCCGAATTCCATTTTTATCTTTGATGACGTGGCATGCGACAAGCAAGATACGATAAGGGAATACTTTGCAATGGGGCGCCACTCGAACGTTGACTGCTTCTATCTCTGTCAGACGTATGCAAAGATTCCCAAACATCTTATACGTGACAATGCCAATCTGTTGATTCTGTTTAAGCAGGATGGTACCAACTTGAAACATGTGTACAACGATCATGTAAATACTGATATGTCTTACGAGGATTTCTGCGCTTTGTGTCGTAATTGTTGGCAACGAGAGTATGGTTTCGTGGTAATAGACAAGGATAGCGCGATGGCCAGTGGACGTTATCGAAAGGGATTTAACGAGTTCGCCGTACCGTGAGATGGTCAATTGTCATCAACCTGTCGGTGGGAAAGCAACGTCTGCTGCACAATGATGATTGATATCGATAGTCTGGAGATTAAGGATCGTGAGAAAATAGCGAAGGAAATTGCAAAAACCAGCGAAACCATTCGCAAGAAACATCAGGCTTTGAAGTCTGGCAAGATGGAGGAAGATATCGCGTTGGAGAGATACTTTAAACCTATCGTCGAACCCTTGAAACATATCGTGGAAAATACCACAGCGGCAGAAGCTGACACATCACCGCTGACGAGCATAGACGTTGAAGAGAATGAAACATTAACGCCTAAAACAAAAATCCAGTCGAAATGGAGCACATCGCGCAAGACAAAGAAGAAACGACACACATCATCGGAATATTCACTCATAACCTCCACACCAGTTCAATCGAAGCGAAAACGACAAAACGATTCCTCAGTTCCTCCCACACCAATAAATACCGATGTACAATCGCTCACAACCATTGATGACGACGTTTTCGAAACTAGTCCAGATGAGTCGTTTGTAACATCTATTAGACAGCAACTTCAAACATCCGAGGGACAAGAAACGTTTCGCAACCATTTCGGTCCGCTGGGGCAAGAATACATGAGCGCCATCCTAAGTATGGATAAGGATACAACAATTGACTATGTGTATGGCGTATACTTTGGCAATAGTGGAACGATGCTTGGAGATAAGGCTTTCGATATGGACAAGGATGATAATATAATCATCGGTGGTGTAAAATACAAAGGAACGCCCGGCCTTTACGAACTGATTTTCAAGAGAATTCCCGACGATGCCCTGTACACCGATGCTGATAAACAAAAATACAAAAGTATACTGCTGGCGACGAATGCCTACAGACGCAGTCATTGTGCTCAAAAACCCATATTGGGTAACAAGGGATACAAGTACAAACATGTAATTGCACCACTAGTCCCCCGCGCATCAACGAGTAAAGCAGGAAAAGGTCTAAGAACACCGCTAGCGATGATGGTAAACGACAACAAGATCGATTACGTGCACTGGGACGATTCCAACGAGTTGGTGGATCGATTGCGTTTGCTTGAAGCGTCGCGTCAGGCGGGTAACAACTCCCACGATCCCGAAATTCTATCGAATATCGAGGAACTCCGCGAGGTAGGCCTCATTATAAATTAAACCACACGTCGATGATTTGCACTGTATGCATCGAGATGCCGATCAACAAATTTGGAGTATCGCTCGAGAAGAGTGGAGCAGCTAGAATGGACTATTACAAATGGAGCGGCATGCTTCGAAATTATATGCGAGATAACGCTCTTTGTGTGGACGGTGCCGACTTTGATGCAAAATCATGCAAGATACGACGCGTAGCTCAGCCGGTGGCTGACAGCGATGCCGTCAATAAACTATACATGGAAAAGAGCATTAAACTTTTGAGAGAGCAGCAGGAAGAATTAGAGAGGAAGCTGGTCGTGTTTCAAAGAGATATGCTGACGTTGCAAAACAGCGTTAAAAAGATATCGCAGGCGTCAAATTCAATCCCACAGCAGCGTTGCGAAGGAGAATCATGCGAGGTGGCTGAACTTGTCCTCGGGCCGATTGGGAGCACATAATGCATGTACATGATAATTATCGCATCATTCGTGTCAAAGACACCTCTGCGATCAAACATGCAGCCAGTATCGAAATCCAAGAGTAAAAAAAACCATGGTCCCAAGAAGCGACAACTTGTTGAGGAATTGCATGCTCCAGCTCGAAGACATTTCCCGCGGAGGCGCGTCATAGTGCATGGATACGACGATCTGTGGCAAGCTGACGTTGTAGAAATGCGTCCATACTCGCGATTCAACCAAGGCCACCACTACATACTCACCGTTATCGATGTGTTGAGCAAGTATGCATGGGCGGTGCCGCTCAAGACTAAAAGTGGTGCTGAGGTGACTAAAGCGTTTGCAAAGATATTTAGAGATCGATATCAGAAAAAATTGCAAACCGATCAAGGAAAAGAATTTTACAACGCCGATGTGCAGAAACTCTTGACAAAACATGATATTAATCATTATTCGACGTATTCGGTGATGAAGGCCTCCGTCGTAGAACGTTTCAATCGAACTTTGAAGAACAATATGTGGAAAATGTTTACGCTCAATGGAACCTACAGATGGATCGATTCGCTATCGCGCCTTCTCGCAGAGTATAACGCACGAAAACATAGAACCATCGGAATGCGTCCTCGCGATGTTACCGCTGCGATCGCCGACAAGCTGCTATCCACCGTATACAGCAACATAAAGATCGCTGCTCCGGCGAGATTCAAGTTGGGCGAGTTTGTGCGCGTGAGCAAATTTAAAACCATCTTCGATAAAGGCTATACGCCGAATTGGACAACGGAGGTGTTCAAGATAGCCAAAGTACAGGCAACTAATCCCGCGACGTATCTGCTCGTCGATTCCTGTGCAAAACCTGTTGCCGGAGGATTCTATGAACACGAGCTGCAACGCGTCACCGATCCTGATGTATATCTGGTGGAAAAAGTGTTGCGTAGGAAGGGGGATAAGGTATACGTCAAGTGGCTGGGGTTTGATAAATCACACAATTCTTGGATAAATAAAAATAATGTATTGTAACATAATAATACATGATTCAATAAATACAATGATATATATATGTAAATGAGTGAACAATTTTTTTATTTTTACACATTAATTCCACCATTTATAATTTCTATGCATGAGTGAACAATTTTATATTACACAATTCCACTATTTATAATAAATACAATAGTTTTTTACAATGGTATTTTATAATGTCCCCAGGGCAGAGTGTCGGTCGAATCGGGTACGATATGCCGCTTGTCGTCGTACGGACTTAGAGCGATTTTAGATTCCGAAATGGTGTACACTTTGTGCAATTTAGACCGTATGCACGATTGTCTGCGAACCATTTCGATCTCCCTTTGCAAACACTGCGCGTAGTCGTCGAAAGTTATCGTTCTGGCTATGACGTTGGTCTTGACGCCTTTCGCCTTTTTCGTATCTTTTTTGCCGTCTACGCGGAGTGCATACATTTTCGCTCTAAGACCTACGAACTCAGTCATTATCGCACCGTTATTTTCATCCTTCATCAGCCCTGGAACCTTCTTATTTAAGTGGGGCATATTATATGGATTGTTGATAGGATAATCGCTTGTGTCGAATCTATCGATATCGCGTTTCATGGTCTCGTAGATATCGTCGCATCGAATGTGGTAAATGAGACTGTCCGTGTCTGTGTATAGAATTTTACAACTTAGTCCGTGCAGGGGAGACATGTACTCGTGATGAAATTCGTACAAACAAATTTTTGATATGTCCAGAATGCACATACCCACGTATATCGGTTTGTTGAATTTCACCTCGAGTTTTCGCAATTCAACAGCTATTAAATTTTCCGAAAAAACACTTCTGCTATGGAAATTCGGTTTCGCGATCATTGCCTCCGCGCCATATCGCCCTTCCCAATGTGTCAAAAGTTTTACGTCCACGTGATTTCGAACATTTTCCATAGTTTTACCAAATACCGCGTTGTTCATCAATTTGTACAAATTTTTTTCAAAGTCGTTTGTCGCGCCTGTTCTAAACCGTGTATTGAGTTCGATGTAATCGTGGAGCCAGGGAGATTGAGCGAATTGAAGCACGCGGTGTATCTTTGTAATACGAAGACCGTGACGCGTGCACTGCTGCAGGTTGCGGTAATGGATGATGTAACGCTGCTTATCGTATACCGTCGCGAGTAACTTGTCCTGTCTGCTGCCAGGTGGTTTGGCACGCGTCGGGCAGAACGGTAGATCGGCATGAGCGTCGTGCAGACATTGCGGATATTCCAGATCTACCTCGAGAATGTATCCCGTGGGCGAATCGACCGCGATCGAAGATACGTCAAATTTTTCAACATCTTCGACCCATTGAAATTTAGCATATGGCAGAGGCTGACACATTGCCCATCCATACAAATTGTTCACGTCAAAGTACATCAAGTACGATGACTCTTCCGATGCGTCGTAAGATGGCATGTACTTGTTATTGGCATGTGCGTATCTTCCGGAGCATTGACTTAAACCCCCACGTATACCGCGTTCGATAAACATGACCATATCGACGTCGGTGAGCAATTCGAATGTAATTTTGGTATGTTTTAGCATGGCATCCCATGTGAAACCGGGTAAAGTATAATAATGCGCCGAATCTAGTCCGTAACTCTTGATGCAACTTTCGCGAAAATTTTCAAAAATATCTGCCAATAACAACACATCTGTTTTCAAATACAAATCGCTGTATTCGCCCAAGGTTCTAATGCCGAAACGCTGCCAGACAGTCTCGGCGTGCGCGTAATCACTCTCGGATACAGTCTCACCCGTTAACGAACTGTAGAATGATTCGCGCGGTGGTAAGCATGGGTCCTGCAGCTTGTTCGCGCAATCAAGGTATTCGTATGGAAAGACACCCTTTCGCGTCAGTAAATTGAAATCCTCGACGGATAATGTTTCAAACTTGGATCGTAAAATTTTTAATTGATCTGTGCTAAGAAAAGATGCTAATTTGTCGAGACTGGTGTTGAGAAATTTGTACGAATCGATGAATCGCAATTTAATACAATTTCGTGAGTCTGAGTCAGCCGTATCTTCGACATTTTTTGTGAAAGAAATATACTTTTCTTTAGTTATGGGTAATACGCCGACGTGACCTTTGAAAGCGGTAGCTATTTCCTCGATAATAAAATGTGAATCGTAGCCTGATAAATTATGAAAAACTATGGGGATGTAAAACGCATTTTTATAATTTAAATTGCACTCCGAATGTGCTGGACCTCTAAACCGCCCGGATAGATGACAATGATCGCGGACTCGTACATCGATAGCCTCGAAGGGTTCTTCGCAAATATGACAATGTGTTGCATCGCGAAATGCCGTCAACTGTTCGGCGGTTAAATCAAGCATGGGAACATTGCTGGTCAGGATGGGTTTGGCGAAATTTGCAAAATTTTTTAGTTCATCGACGAACCATGAAACGCAATCCGCGTCGCGGCGACATCGATACACCGATAGCGATGTATCGTACGAGCAATGCATGTAATAGGCTATACTATGAACTTCGTGGTGTTGATACGTGTGTAATTTATTATCATCACCCATTTGGTGGCTGTCCTCTGTTTTCTCGATGATGCACTCCAGATCGGCGTACACCACGAAGGGGAGCCGCTCCTTCATGTTGTGGTTGTTGAACCTTAGGAGATTGTTTCCTTCGCTGGGCAGCAGGATGGCGCAGTCGTTCATCTTGCCACAGTCCAGCGAATGAAGCTCCAACTTCTCGGTGGATCCGAAGTAGTGCATGCACCTATAATAAAACAAAAAAATTTTTTATTTAATTTGTTTCGCGAGACATTTTAACATTTCATATGTTTCTATACGTACCGATCACAGATGAATTTCTTTGTCCTATGTCTGCTCAGCTGCATGCTCACCAGCCGGGACAAGTCCTTGATCCATACAAAGTGTCCTACATCTCCATCATTCGGTATGTAGAGCAGGTTGATGTGCCGATCCCTCTTGTGGCTGGTGAGACGCAGCGGAAAGACCGTCTTCGTCTTCTCCGCCTCGAAGCTATAGACGTTGATCGAGATTTCGTTTAACCGCTCAAACTTCCCAATTTGCTCCAGGGACATTGGAAACTCAATGCCCTGGAGATTTAATACGGAAGCATATGGCGGATATGAACTTGGGCGATCGGGATGTCTTTCCACAGGATGGAGAGCGGCTACCACTGCCCACCCGAAACACGCATTGTCCGGGGATTGCACACTGATCGTTGCCTTCTTCAGCGATATTTCCCGCGGCAACTTGTGATGGCACCCCGCGCGCAGCGGATTGTACTTATTGACATTGACGGTTAGGTTGAGGATTCGCGTCAATGCCCATCCGCTGTCGCGTTCCTGGAACTCTTCCAGCGATGCCAGGGTGGGTTCGACGACGCATCGCTGGTACCACTCTTGCAGGTCGGATGTGTCGAAGAGTTCACAGTTTCGGGTGTTGATGCTTTTGCAAGCATGCTTGTCACCCGCCACAAATTCGCCGTTGAATACAGTGTTCACTTTGAGGTTTCGACGTTTTCTCAAAGCGCCCCGCACGTGCTCCAACACAATGGTCGCCGCATCCTGGAGGAAGTTGCGCGGCTCGATATAGTTCGAATTGAGCACGGCACCGGTTAACACGCGACTATCGAACGCAGTGTCTATTTCGCGCCACAAAAGTCCCGTACTCGAATGTCCAGCACCTTCGCGCACGAAACGTCCGCGCAACGAATGTTTCAGTCCCTCAAGCCGTGCGATTCGAGCAACCAACGATTGTTGAATACCGATTGATAATCGCGGGCGTTTCACTCGGCTGTGTTCTTCTAAAGATTCGATGCACTCGTTGCACCGTTCTTCCCACGCGAGGTATTCTTCACGCGAATTCAATCGTGCAGATTGATCCCGCAATTGATGTTCTACTTGCGCGAATTCCATGATTGTAAATGGAGTGATTGTAAATGTAACATCTTTTACGCGCAACAGGTTGCAACGATTTGAGACTTTGTGCAGTTCGGAGCGTGCTTTTATAACTGATACCACGATTTGGTATCTCTGTCTAACTCTTTCGATGTTCCCCCCTCCCTCGAATGCTCCGCATGCAAAAAAAAAACGACAATCCGTCCCAACATGGTTCTGTGCAGTTTCTGCCGATACAGCATAATTCTTTCTATGATTCACGCGTATGACGAATTAGCGCGCAAAATCATTCGACACAGTTTCTGCTGACACCGCATAATTCTAAGATTCTGCGCTTCCACAGGTATTATATTACATTCAACACGTGTCGAGACTTTTATCCTTGAGGATGGGGATTAAATTACATGCAATCGTGCGATATGCTGCGACTTTAAGATTGAAAAACATTATGGAAAAAGCTTTAGAATAAAATGCGGTGGTGGGGGAACCAATTGTACCGTTATTTAAGCCAATCTCCCGAATGCTATTCCATCAATCGCTCAGTACCCTCAGTGACTTTCGACGGAACAAATAGTGCTCTGAAAAAAAATGTGCAGTACCAGTGTCGAAGGAAACGTTGAACGTATGAATTATTATGTTCCGATCGTGCGAGATGATAGCGTAGCTCCATGTGGGGATAATACATTTGGCAGGTAAGACTTAATTTTCACATATTTTCAAAATTGTATTCCTGATACGAGTGGACAATTTCATAGCTTTGATTGTTCTCTTAGTCCGCGCCGAGGATCGCGTATCATGGTCAGAAGATACGCGTTAACATCCATGGGCAGCAAATATTTGGAAATTGGAATCAACGTAGGACCTATGGCTGATGTTGAAGTTCTTCTCGGCGATAATCATGGGAATCATCTTATATTACCATGGCATACATGGAATGTGCTATTCGACAACCGTGAAACCATCGAAGAACGTGCACAATTACCTGGATCACCTTCGATGCGGATTGATGAATTAACGGTGGAATTTCTTCGGATCTTTGATTCATCGATTGTAAAGATGATGCGAGCTGATAACTCACTGTATTTCAAACTGAATACAGTATCATTTTTATGTAATCTTGAGCCATGCATAAGCTATGTGTATCCGCGCCTGCATCAAACTGCAGAGGATGTGAGAGTAAAATTTGAAACTTTTGTCAACGTGCTACAACAGAGCGATGTTGCGTGTGAAACATTAGTTGCGCGCAGCGCTGCTAAAATAATACGTGATAGCGAATATTACGATGAGGATTATCTTGTAGATTGCGAACTGGTAGCATGCGCCATCAATGATATTCTAACCCATGCTCGTAGGAAAAAAAAATGTTAGATTGTATTCTTTTAATTTTATAATAAATTTCTTAAACCTATATTATTTCTCCATTTATTTACCCGTCTTTCTCCTCGCCACATAATTTTAAGATTTGCTGACGTCGCATAATTCTTCGCGCTGCCAAAATGACGTCATCGCACGCGGCTGCTCCAGAGGAGTCAAGTTACACACGATCGCGCGATACGCTGCGACGCTAAGATTTAAAATCATTTTGAAAATTTTTAGAACGAAAGCGATTGTACCGCTATGTAGTGCCGTCTCTTTCTCTCGAATTTAGCTTTAAAAGTGATGCTCTCTCTTTCCCACCCTCCGAATTTAGATTTATAACGAAGTATTGCTCTCTCTCTTTCCGTCCCGAAGACGTGGTTCGTAAAAGAAAAGAACGTCGATCTTTCCCGACATCGTCCGAAACAATTTCGGATAAAAAATAAATTATTAAACAATTTCCGACGCATGTTGGTTTGAAAAAAATCCTGGGGGCCGTCCCCTCCCTGGGTTAGGTCTGAAAAAATTTTCGGGGTGGGCCAACGTCTGAAAAAGACTTTTCGGGGGTCATTCCCTCCCTTTGAAAAATTTCGGGGACGGTGGGTCAGGTCTCCGCGGCTGCTCGGCCCGGAGTGATCCCCTCCGCGGTTGCGGCTTCCCCCACTCCGCGGCCCGTGCGCGCGCAACCGCTCTTCCACTCCCCGCAGACCCCGCGCCCATGTTTCTCTCCGCCGCGCTCCCCCGCGCGCCCTCACTTCCCCCGCCCCCGCGCCCCCCTCAGAGGACCTGGGTTAGAATCCCCATAGTCTTACTACTGGTACCATTTCGCATGCATCCGCAGTCTCCCCCGCTTGATTTCCAGCTAATACGACGCGTCGCAACTATCAACGTACTTGATGTACTTCGACGTGAACAACCTGTACGGATGGGCAGTGTCTCAGGCAATGCCGTACGGCGGATTTCGATGGCTGGACGAGGCGGCGGTTGCCGGTATGGACGTGAACTCCTTGCCGGAGGACGATGGACCCGAGGGCTACCTGCTGGAAGTGAATCTGGAGTATCCGCGGGTCATTCACGAAGAGCACGCGGACCTTCCGTCCTGTCCTGTGCGCGAGCACGCGCCCATCGGTAAGCAAACCAAGCTGATTGCCACGCTCTACGATAAAGAAACATACGTAATGCACTATCGCTACTTGAAGTAGTGCATTCGGCATGGACTCCGCGTATCGCGAATTCATCGCATTCTGCGTTTCGATCAAAGTATTGGTTGCGCGACTATATCAACTTGAACACGGAGTTGAGGACGCGCGCCACCAGTGATTTCCAGAAAACACTGTACAAACTAATGAACAATGCTGTGTACGGGAAGACGATGGAAAACGTTCAAAACCGCGTGGACGTGCGACTGGTGACGCGGTGGGACGGACGTTAAGGCGGGATCTCCTACCCGCGATTGGTCCCTGCGATTGGTCGCAGTATACTGGGGCAATAAGAAAGCATGTATCTGTTCTCCTACAAGCGACTGCGATCGTCGGGTATGCGCCAGACGTAGGAGCCTGACGCGAGTCTGTTTGAGTACCAGCCTAGGCTACTCGAGAGGCAACACAATGCGATGAGGGTCTGTTTCCCATTATACCTAGTCGCAGGCTGGGCACTGCGACCCATTGCCACAGTGTGACAGAATCCCAAGAAATAAGGAAACAAGTCAGAATTCAAAAGATATGGGAGTATGTATTTTTATGTTACCTGTAGACTACTAATATGAGCACCTAAAAGCGCTACAAATATCATGACGCCTACTTCTGATCTGTGTGCAAACACGTGTCTATGATTGTATGTATTTATCGTGCAGAATTTTAAATCGCGTCTTTTAATTTTTGGTGATATAAAAGAAAACAATTTTTGGGGCCCCAACTGAGTAGTGTCGATTCTGTTAAGTAATAGCAAATAATTAGTTACATACAGTTTTTTTTCATACGAAACCAATTGAAAAATTGTCAGCAATCATCCCCTTTTTAGTTCCATTTCCGGGAATTTTTGAACAAATTTTTTGTTTGTTTTCTAATCAACATAATCTAGGCCTCGCTACTGCGGAAAAAGCATTCGCGAATATTTGGCAGTTATGGATTAAGGGGGTAGACACGGGTAATGCAGCGCTCTGTATACCGACATAATCTGGCCCGAAACATGGGTTTGCGCGCTGACGTTGTTTGTCCTTATATGAGCAAATTTTGGGCTGTGCGAGGTCTCATTCGAAAGATGAAGGTTCAATGCAGCCCGCTCTGGTCATGGTTCAAAGAGATTGTGTTGATATGTAATAATACGAGTGTCCAAAGTAGAGAAAAACATCGACAAAATGCACTCGCAGATTCCATGTATTTGTAGGTCACTAAAAGAGTTTTCTGACTCAAACGATGAGCAGAGCTTTCAAATGAGACCTTACCCAGTCAAAAATCTGCTCATATAAGGACAAAAAACGTCAGCCCGTGATTGCATTCCCAAATACGAGTTCCGCCATATTGGCGATAATACAGAGCAAGTCACGTGACAAATTTAGTTGAGCTAGTGGATACGAGATGGCGCCTACTCGGGAGGACTGCCAACGTGGAATCATAGCAAAACTGAAGCGTTAGCTGGATACATGTGCCACAGTAAAAGCGTGATGCAGTCAATGTATGCATTTTCGGACGATTGTAGGTTAGGTTATATGCATTTTAGGCATATATTAACCAGGAACTGCCTGGGAATTGTATACATTTACTAAATTAATGCTTTTACCGTGACACATACATCACTTGAAATCGCTGTCGAATTTATATTATAATTATATGATCACATTATTTAAAATAAGAAAAGAGAAATTGGAACTTTTTTACCAATACTGGAAATATTGATTTACTGATATCATATTTTCAGAATGTGGAAGTTCTGGCAATTATTTGCAATTATTGCTCTTATTATTATTCTTCCGACTATTGTATGTAACATGTAACAAGGAAAAGTCTCCAAATCGGTCAACAGTTGACTCCCTGATTTTTTTTTTATTCTTTACGGTCCTATGCAGAGATGGGCATTATTTAAATAACAGAATATACTTCCAAATGGCCCCAGTAGCCGATCGACACGAGGTTTCGGGGAGGGTGTGTGTACCCTAAATCTAAAATTCTGTTTAGCTTCGGATATTTAGTTTCCTTTGATTATTCGAAGGCCTTTCATCTTGAGCTTTGAATTCTATTTCATCTGTCATCGTCGTATTTTTATCCTAAGATCGTATGCAGATATATTGGCCGGTCGATTCGTTTTCGTGAACAGTGATCGAGGAGAAATCAGTCACCACCATCTGACGATCGTGGATTTGTCAGTTGGAGTTCCGTGGGCAGCGAAGGGTATATCTGAATACGATCTTAGAAGCTCGAATAACCGACGAGAACCTTTGTGGTCCGAGCCGCGCGAAATCACCGTTGCTTGGTGATGTGTCATCGATTACAGTAAAGTCTCGTTACGGTCTCGGCAAAGAGGAGATATAATAAGAGGCATCACTCGACAAGGACAGAAATAAACTGGGGAAATCACTAGACAACCAATTTAAATGTCCATTCGGCATGGATCGGTAAACTTCGACAATAATCAGCCAACTGCGGTAAGGTAGATTTAGTTGATTTGAATATCCCGCTCGAATAGACAACCAATTTAAATGCCAAGGTCAAGTAAGGACTTCAAACGTTCCGCCCGGAGTGATGTCTCTTATTATATCTCCTCTTTGGTCTCCGTTTGGTGTACACGATACGGACTTTTCGCTATCCCCACCACTTCTGTTTCAGTCTTGTCCGGCGAAGGCGAGAGCGAGATGAAACGAGAGCGAGCGAAGGCACTGAAAGCGAGTCAGGACAGTACGAGCAGACGACGCGTTGATATTTTGTCTCGCTCCGTGTTTCGGACACCTGACACTCCGTCCTTTGTGCGCGCGAGAGGCGTGCGCGATGGTCACAAGCGCTTACGGCGGCACGGAAACCGCTTCGCAAATCTTGAGGCAGGCCCGGCTCTTTTTTGCGCTCTAGGCGAACTTGTCAAATTGCGCCTTTTATTATAATACATTTATTTGAGATTATTTATGACTTTATTCTGAAAAAATAGGTAACTGCTAGGGCGTAAGGTTGACAAGAGGTGCAAAATGGTCTTTTCATTGTTGGCATTGTTAAAAATAAATTTGTAAATGAAATACTACAAATTGTACTACAACGGTTTTATACTACGAGTAAAAATTAAGACTAAGGACATCAATGTACTCAAATAAATGTATTATAATAAAGGGCGCAATTTGACAAGTTCGTCTAAGGCGTAAAAAAGACTTGAAACGGGCCTGCGTCAAGATTTTGCGAAGCGGTTCCCATGCTCACGGTAACTCGTAAGCGCTTGCGATCATCGCGCACGCCCGCCGCACACGCAAAGCATTCCATGTCGCTTCCCCCTTCGGCCAGAAAGAAGCGAGAAACTCAGACTTGGAATTAGGACTCCGTTCACGATACGGGCTCACCGCCGGTCCCGACCAGCGAGCGGCTAACGAGATTTTACTAGAAACAGAATTTGTTTATTTTTCATCGTATCAATATGAAAGTGACACAAATGGATTCCTGGCATTCTCCCGATAAAATTGACAGAAAATAATTTAAATCGGACTATTTTTAACGAAACGGGCTTTCAATCGTGCAAACAATGTTTCACGTAATTTCCTTCAAAATATGGTCCGAATATTATAACTTTTGGGGCCAATTTGATTGAGAAAACACGAGGAATTGATGGACGTCACTTTTGCAAAGATCTGATTAAAAATGCAGAACTGCAGATTTGTCACTGCTTAGTGTGCAACATTGTATAGCCTCGCTGGTTTCGAGCGTCGAAGCCCACAAAACTCAGCGAGACACATGATTGCCAGCGTGAAGGACAAGAGGAGACTTTCCATGGCGAAGGAAAGTCAGCCTTCTATAGAACTCAAATCAAGAAAGACTTTGCTGACAAACTTTATATTCAAGTCAAATAAATACTTTAATTGTAAAATTTAGACGACGAACTATTGTTGAATTTCGCCAGTTCTTTCATATGCATTACTTGGTTGGGAATTCCTGATCCCAAAGTTTCATGCATTTCCCTATTAGAAATGTTGCTTCAAGTCTTGATTCAATTCATCATTGCTTTTTCTCGTACATAGAACATATATATGTTCGCGAGTAGGGGTCACGAATGCCGCGACTTTGGTTTCCCAAATAAATTCACATTTATCAGGGCCCTCGCCCGAACCGCTTGACAAGGAAACTGAATGACGTAAACCGAGTGCGAGTGAAATAGCGGCGCACCAGCGAGAGACCCTCGGTCGACGGCGACTTGAGTCATCGAGTATTGAATATGAAAATGTCCATATTTCTCATTACACCTTGATAAGAGTGTTACCACCGATGGATTGGTGAGTTTATGTCCACGAAAATGAGTCGAGACGCGAAGCAATTCAGTCTATTTTTTCTTATGAATACATGATTAGGACACACACTACGTTCACTAAAAATGGACCGAATTGCTCCATGTTTGGCATCATTTTCATCGAGAAACCCTAAAAACTCCATTGGTAATACTTTCATCAACAGTTATCAAAAACATAAACATTTTATCTGGTCCGTCGGTTTTATTACTCTCGGCTGTCAACGGGTGGTCTACTCGGGCCCGAAGGTCCTCGCTCGCAGCGAGAAAGCAAAACAGTGGGGTGGGTAGGTCTTTCCCGATAATCCGAGCCTAACCATTTGCGTACTTCACACTATCGTTTATTAGCATTTATACGAGGTGATTCGCTAGCTAGAATCGTCAAATGCGATGCTTGCCAACAATCATGTGTCTCGCTGAGTTTTGTGGGCTTCGACGCTCGAAACCAGCGGGGCTATACAATGTTGCACACTAAGCAGTGACGAATCTGAAGTTCTGCAATTTCTAATCAGATCTTTGCGAAAGTGACGTCAATCGATTCCTTATGTTTTCTCGATCAAATTGGCCCCAAGAATGATATAATTCGGACCATAATTAAGGAAATTAATAAACAATAAATGTAGAGCGGCTACTTCATTCTTTTGCTCTACATTTGTGAACTTTTTATCATCCTTCCGAAGCATTATTATTACGCCGTAACAGTATCTTCAGGAAATCGGGTATAGCATAGAGGTTATATTTTCTGTCACTTCGAGGATAGAAAATCCGCTCCTCCAAGTGATAGAAAATCCGCTCCTCCAAGTGACAGAAAATATAACCTATATTCTATATCCAATTTCCTAAAGATACTGTTGTGGCGTAATAATAATGCTTCGGAAGGATGATAAAAAGTTCACAAATATAGCGCAAAAGAACGAACTAGCCGCCCAACATTTATTATCATATAGCATATACATAGGTTTTATTTTCTGTCTCCAGCCTGCGCATTTTCACTAGCCCAATTCAACATCCAACACAATTTTATATATAATGTTTGTTCATAACTGCTTTCTGTTGTAATAAGTGTATTTCATGTTCTGTTTCAGTGCTTTGCTAATAGAAAATGTGTAACCTAACAAACTTCATTTTCTGGAGACATCCCCTTATCTATTTTTCCTTTTCACTTATAATTCCTTACTGCCAACGTAGAATATTGTAGTATAAGTTAATTTCAAGTAATTAAAATGTACAAGGAATTTTCTACGTTTGCACTATCAGCAGACCTTCCGTTTAAATATTTACGAGTAGGTACAGCGCAACAGCTGAGAATTTCTTTCCTTATTCAGAATAGATTACGGAAATAGCAAACAGCTCCCTCTCGCGTTACCAGGCAGCCGCGTATCTGTGGGTATTTCCATTTCTATGTAGAAAAAACCTGCTGTAATACCGACCGGCCAAATCGGCCAGGTCACGTGACGTGTTTACCCCCTTAAGTATGTGTATTCTATGTCGCACAGTGGGGGTAAATCCCCAAAAATGGGAAAAAATGCAACATCCTGTATTTTGCATTTAAAAATGCCGAATATTATTAAGGAAATTGATACTAAAAGTGTTAATATATAAGTTTGACGTTATTTAAGAAAATAACGTCAATTCGTCATGAATTAGCGTCAATAGTTCCAATAAAACTACAAGAATTTGATAAATATGCTATGGAAAGTGCAGTGTTCCTATCGACACACGCGCGAAGTTCCATGATGTAGCGTGATCAGTGATGTCCTAAACGGATTGTTAGCGGGCCATGGGTTACTACAGCTTTATGACACTAGACCTTTGGCCCTCTACACGATATAAAGTAATTAGGAAACATCTGCCAAGTAACTTGCAGAACAGCGGAACAATTTTTAGGATTAATCCCCAATTGCTACAAGCTAATTCCTCCACGTTCGGCAGGCAATCAACCGTGTTTCGCTACAGTATAAAAGAATAATAAGTATGGTCGGAACGTTGACCGTGACGAAAATTAATTTTAAGGTCCGCACAATTACCAAAAGAAGAAGATGTTCTTATGCTAGATCGAAGAATGTTTCCTTGGCAATGGTGTAGGAAACGAAATTATTCTGCAGAAAGACCAGTACGTCTCGCGGAGAGCCACAGGAAGAAAAGGGGTGGTCCGCTGACTGCGCGTGATGCCTTATCTCTCGAATATAAACACGCGTTGGAATATTAAAACAAGTGCACGCGCTGACGTATTCAGATGTGAGAGAAGGTGGGCCATTGGGAGGATACAATATTTTTAGCTACAATTTTTTCTATAATTTTTAAAATCTTTATTTCTGGCTCCTTTTTGGGTTTTCTTTCTGGGTTTTTACCTTTTTTAGGAGCTTATATTAGTAGCTTACAAGAAATATTCGGATCAGGCATGAATAACAACGACGCTGAGCCTCGCCCATTCTGTACTTTGCGTTTCTAACTCCACTGCGTTGTATCAAATATTATAAAAGAATAAACACGATTTATTATTATTATTATCATAAATATATAAAAATACATAATCCTCCTACAACTTTTAAATTCTGACTCGTTTCCTTGTTTCTTGGGATTCTGCCCCACTGTGGCAATGGACTTGGTCGCAGGTAGGAGTGTGCGGATCGTCCTGAGGCTCGGGTTCCTGGCCCTCGGGACGGGTCGGGCGGGGTCGCGATACTTTCGTATTGCTCGAGATCCCGAAGTTTTCGGGATCCCGAGACTCGTTTCGGGCTACAAGCAAAGAGGAGATATAATAAGAGGCGTCACTCGACAAGGACAGAAATAAACTAGGGAAATCACTAGACAACCAATTTAAATGCCCATTCGGCAATGATTGGTAAACTTCGGCAATAATCAGCAAACTGCGGTAAGGTACATTTAGTCGATTTGAATATCCCGCTCGAATAGACAACCAGTTTAAACGTCCGAGTTTTGCCGAGCCGACCTGAAATCAAATTGCCCGCTCATGGCGGCTATGCTTGTAGCCCAAATCGAGTCTCGGGATCCCGAAATCGTCGGAAATAACGATTCGCTTGCACGTGCAACGGCGTCCGCGCGATAAGATAACGTGAGTGCATA
Organism: Andrena hattorfiana; assembly: GCA_944738655.2. NCBI lineage: Eukaryota > Metazoa > Arthropoda > Insecta > Hymenoptera > Andrenidae > Andrena > Andrena hattorfiana. The sequence continues at coordinate 16,270,146 of OX122895.1, forward strand.
GCATGTTGGTGTTCGATCACACGTATGACTCATCATCGTTCACCGTCGCCGCTGCTACCGCTCCTCTGGTCTCTGCAACGTATTATCGTCAAAACGATACACCTCAACTACCACCACCACCGACAACACTAATAAAGACAAGGAGCAGAACGGGAACAAGCGAAAAAAGAAGAAGAAGCAACAAACCGTTGACTCATCGAAACGCGCGATTCTTACGATCCCTGGGATTTATTGTAACATACTAACATATCACTTATATTTACACACGCGCACACACACACGCACACACACGCGCACACACGCACACACACGTCTAACACGATGTATACCATACTGGACGTGACGAGTACACCGACTTTCGACGATCGTATCACGAAGATCGAGGTGCACGCTTACAATCCCTACGCCAACATATCGTTCGACAATAACGATAAGATAAGAATACCCATTCAGCAACAAGATCTGTACACGCTCCCGTGTGAAAGTTATCTCTACCTCGAAGGACGCGTCTCCTTGATGGCACACGCGACGACGGAACAGCACTCGAAAACTGCTGGAGTTTTTCTGGACAACAATTGTGTCGCGTTCTTGTTCGACGAGATTCGATACGAATTGAATGGAGAGAAGATTGGTTGTTCCAAAAATCCGGAAATCACCATCGCGTTGAAACATTACGCGTCGTTGTCCATCGACAGGAGCAAAGTGCTGATGAACGCCGGTTGGGACCATAACATTGCACACGACAGAGACATTTTTAGTAGCGCGTCGTTCAATTTCTGCGTACCCATGAACACTTTACTGGAATTCTGCGAAGATTACAGACGCATCGTGATGAACGCGCGACATGAGTTGATCCTGATTCGCGCGCGACTTGATACGAACGCGATGTACGCGGCCTCTCTATCCTCCGCGATAATACCGAAACTCATGATCAACAAGATACAATGGCGAATGCCGCACGTCGCGTTAGAAGATACGCAAAAACTGTAGATGCTACGTCTCCTGAAAAGTGATCGACCGATCGTGATGAGTTTCCGATCGTGGGAACTGCGCGAGTATCCGTTGCAGCAAACGACTACGAAACACAGGTGGACCGTGGAAACCTCGTTCCAGATCGAGAAACCACGATACGTAATGTTCGGTATGCAAATCGATCGAAGGAATAATCTCAAGAAAAGTCTCTCAGTAATCTAATCTCAAGTAAACTCGCGAACGTACGATTGTTTCTGAATTCCGAGACGTATCCGTACGACGACCTGAACCTGGATTTCGATAAATCTAAATACGCGCTCCTCTACGGTACGTACGCGAAATTTACCCATTCGTACTACGGTCACGGCGAACCGTTGCTGAACACGGCTGAATTCTTACGATACGTCCCTATCGCGATCATAGATTGTTCTCGACAGAACGAATCGGTGAAGAGTGCAACGGTGGACGTGCGAATCGACTTTGAGTGCAGATGTAACGTGCCCGCTAATACCACCGCATAGTGCTTGCTCATACACGATCGTATAGTCCAATACAGCTCTTTTGACGAACGTGGAGCGAAAACCCGTGATTCCAATGACTACGACTACTATACCGGTGAAGATAATCAAAAATACGTCAGTCGCTCTTCTGCAACCGCCGGTGACAGTTGTACTACATACTACTGCCTAGTAATGTTATCCGTCGTGGTTGATATACAATGCTTTAAGACGGAACGTAATACATACGTCGCTAAGGAAATTGCGATTCTCGCAAACAATCGCGACGCGGAAACAACGATTTGTCATTGGATTTTCGAACCAGCGTACTCCTATGCTCATCTGTCATCGTTCGAGAAGCGTCAAGCGACCTGGTTCACAGCGCATCATCACGGACTTCGCTGCTCCGACGGCTGGTACCGTACCACAGGCTTCCAGAACTGCTCACCTGCCAGCTCGCAACCGTCGCCGTGGTGTTCGTGAAGGGAGTGGAGAAAAAGGCCTGGTTACTACAACTGCTCCTACGAACAGACGTAAACATCGTAGATATCGTTGCGATGTACGAGAAAAAGAAGAACGACAACGACGACACCGACGAGGACACCAATGGCTCCGAAGTTGACGATGATTATTGTGGAATCTTACCTGACACGGTCGTTCCTAACCTGAAATCAATGCCTACAACGAACACCGTACGATGCGCTTTCCACGACGGCGGCGGTTGTATGTGCGCACTGGAAAACGTTTAGAAAATTTGGAAGTATATGCGTTCTGAAATTTAAGGTTGAGTAGCGATTTCCTATATTATATGTGGAAAAGAAAAGAAAAACTCCTACATTCAGCGTAACCGTTTCTTTCTATTGTTGTTTCCAGGTTCTACGGAGCGTGAGCTGTAGTTTTTCCTCATCGTACATGCTAGACGCTTTGATATTGTTCTACGGGGCGTGTGCAGTATTTGTTTCCTCATCATAATCTTCTTGACATTACTATTGTTCATAAAAGTATAACATATAAAAACTGATTTATATGAATAAAAACAAAAACTATTGTTCATATCATAATTAAAAATTTTTTACCATTCATTCTCCCCCTTCTCCACACCCTACAACATCGATGATACCTTTCTTTCTTAGATATTTCGTACATAAGTAACTGTTATTTTTTTGTGTTGAAAATATCTATAGTTTTCATGTAGTACATGTATAAAGAAATCTCAGACATTTTATATACATATAAAACAAATATTTTTTTTATTTTTTCTCTTCCTCCTCCTCCTCCTTCTGCTCCTCCTCTTCCTCCTGCAACGACGATGGCTACCACCCCCACCACCAACATACTGTATGGTTGAAAACCATCATAAAAGTGGTACTGATCGGTCTTACAGACATCATTCGATCGCGTACGTTCGTGCCTGCACAGTTATTATCCGCATCCGTTCAGTAGATTCAGCTGTAGTGCGTATTCAAAATGTATAACCGACGTTTGATCGACACATCCTACATGGGTAAGAACCACATCAATCACTGCAACGATACGGATTTTCCTAACCAACATGAATACCAAAAGCAGAATATAAGGTACGTAGTACATATTTGCATGCTTTTCGATTTATGCGAAACCGATCGAAGCATCAACTATGTGCGTGGGTTTCTTACAGCGATAAATCTACAACCTCAGCATCGAAGAAAGCCGTCTTACGAATTATGGGACGTGATTATCCCTTGAACTTGGCCACCTGCAAACGCATCGCAATTGGAATTCGCATCGGTCGAGATTCGTGTTGCATTGAAATCGCGATAGTCGATAGCAAATCCCACGAACTGTGTTTCCCCATGTCTACGTGGAAACTTCTGCTGCATCAAGAACCTGAGATACTTCAACGCTTGCACAACGTCACAACTCCATCGCGTCAACGAATTGCCAAAATATTGGATGGTAGTTCCATCATATACATGGCCGAAGCTACGATACGTCAAATGTTCAAATACGATCGCTGCATCGACCATACGTTCTCCTGGTTATCAGAAATTCTAAACTCCGTAAGCAGCAAATACGCGTCCTTCGTCACCACTATACGCGCCGCTACGATACCGACCGTGGACTATCAAAAACTCATTTCCGAAAGCAAATACTTTGGACCGCATTCTTTGTTAGATGAACAATTAGCGTTGGGCCTGGATTCGATAATAGACGATGCTCGCAACGTACCATAATAATGTACACATGTCTATATACTTTCCCAATAAATACAACACTTTTTCATTCGAATACCTATATTGTCTGATACCTTACACGATCCTTTCCTACCTGCGGTAGATGTAACTTGTCCCAAAATTAGGGGTCTTTTGATCTTCATTCCGTACTAGATACATTCTCCTACAATGAAACTGTACTCGTATACACGTAAATCATATGAACTACGCAACGTCAATACATCTATATTTCCACTCGCATAGCATATGCGCATTATTCTCGGGAGTGTACCTGCCACCGTTACAGTTATATGTTTTTGACGCGGTTATCGCGCGATAAACATGCAGGTTTCGACTTGCATCTTCTACGCGTATTACCTCATTCTCGGAATTTGACCTTCGATCGTTATGTATTTTTGGCTCGGTTATTACGCAATAGGAACATGCAGGTTTAGATTTTCAACTTCTACGCGTCATACCTCACTATTCTCGGAAGTTGACTTTCGATCATTATCGCATAGATGTCGGCTTTTAATTTTCGCGGATCAGAGTTAGCGAGGACACCGCTGCTGCTGCGCATTATTCTAGGAAGTGCATTTGTCACCGTTACATGTTTTTGGCGCGGTTATTACGCACTAGGAACGTGCAGGTTTCGACTTGCATCTTCTACGCGTAATACCTCCGTATGTTTTGACTATGGTCCTAGAGAGGAATAGAGATAGAAAAATGTAAATATCGTACCTCTCTTTGAATCCCCCCCCCCCTCGATCGTGCATGCGTGTGTGCGCGCTCGTATGTGTGTGTGTGTGTTCTTTCTTCCCCCCTCCACATGCTCCACGGGTTGCGTTCCTCCTCCACTGACTCATCCCCACCTCCACGGGTCGCGTTCCCCCCACCCGCCTCCCCCTCGCCACGCTTCACCCCCTCGCCCTGCGTTGTTCCAGAACCAGCTTACTATGCCTACTAATGTCCTCCAGTTTCATTGTTTATTTTGGGGTGGAGCTTTTTCCTATGTATAGTGTACACGATATTATCGGCAATATGTACATAGCCAATAGAGGAGTCTTCAGAGTGATGCCGCTGCATGTCGTAAATCGTAAGGATCAATTGCAAACAAGGCGGCTTGTAATATTTGTTAAAATTAAGTAAAATATGTTTTTTAAATAGGTTTGAAGAAACATAAATAAAGATTTTATAATTATTAAATTTTATATGATTTCAAATGTTCCCCAAAAATTTATTCAGAAATACAGTTAAATAAAGAAGTTTCATTATTTATTCTGTATCAAGAAGACCACAAATATATGTCCTAACAAAATGAAATGAAAAAATATTTTGTGCCGCGTTTCGACCCGAAATGCTTTACTGTGTGGCGTAAGAATTGTGTGAGAAAGGAATGCTTGGTTGTGAACAGTGCGGAATGTGAGCAATACATGGTAATCGCGTGGTCGTAAGTGAGGTGTTTGTCTGTTTTCGAGATAACCGACACGCAGTGACGAGTTTTAAAGATCCGAAATGGCTGTCGACATCTCGGCACGTAATATCATGAAATTTGACGGAACGAATTTCCAGCATTGGAAGATTCAATTGAATACTCTACTTGTCGCCAATGGGCTTAATGATTTTGTGGACGGCACGAGGGTAATGCCAAACGGCGCAGGAGAGGAAGTCGCGAGAAAGCATGGGGTCAAGGACAACGCGAAGGCGATGTTCCTCATTGGCTCCTCAATCGAAAGCGAGCACATGGCGCCGCTCATCTTTTGTGGTTCAGCAAACGAGATGTGGAAGAAGTTATGAAGAGTTCGTGATCAGAAATCAGCGTCGCAAGAATTGCTGCTCACGCAAAAATCTTATCAAATGTCTCTGGGACACTTGGTCGTTCAACACGTCGCAAAAGTGCAGAACATGGCCGCGAAGTTGGTCGATGTGGGTGAAACAGTGACGCAATCTGCTACCATGGCGAACGTGCTCGCATATTTGTCCTCCAAGTAGTGTTGCATCCGTAACGAATGGCTACATATCTACAGTGCTAACGAAAGTTAATGAGGAGACCCAGACGCAGTCCCAGTTTTTTTCAAAATTGAATTTCTCAAAAACTGAGGGTGATGGCGGCAAACAGTTTGCGGATTCGTTTTCAGCGCACGAAATCCTATAAGAAACGGCTATTGAATGTTACAAGACCAGATGGTTGTTGAATTGTGTTATTAGTTGAGTTAATGTGCAATACTTGAATTCGCGTACAAGCGTGTATAAGCTTATTCGTCAATTCTATATTGGAAATGTTAACACTAATGGCTGTACAATATTACATTTATATTAACATGGTCAACAAAAAAAAATGGTCATTGATTATCAGTAGTAGCAGTAGTACAAATTATGAGTAAAAGTATCGATACTGACGATATCGATACTTCAGTTCCGATATTTCATCTGTATCGATGCTTTGGAGCGCACCATCGCCTGTTAAAAAAACATCGAAAACACGAAGTCGAGCAGACTGCTTTTCACGCATATCCCGTATCCCTTTAATTCATGCCCAGAACCCGACGCGCGGGGCGCAAGTATCAACTGCGCAGCCTACTCCGGGAATTCCACGAACCTACTGTGTCCGAGAAATACCCACTCGGGGTCCGTTCCCTGCCAGAAATCGTAAGCGACGTTTTCATCGCCGCGGCACCGGAACCGGCAGAAATACACGCCGTACACCCACGACCGATAGAATGGAGATTAATACCCATTACTTATCCCGCGGCGTGTAGATTAATTAAAATCGTCCCTGCACAAACCACGACGTCGCTTATTCCTCCCGCGTGAATTTGGCGCAGTCCAAACGCGTATAGCATCCGCAGAGCCCGACCAGACGGCGAACGGAAGCGTCCCGTGGGTCCAAACTGTCTAATCCTTACCGTCCCTCGGAAAATTCACGTATTTCTTTATGTTCCTGCAAGAACGTGGAGCACCGACGTTCTCGCTTTTCAGCGCGCGAGAGACTTAACTTACGCGGAGTAGAATATTTAAGGGTTATTAGTTTAAATAATGTACACGTAATGGCGTCACAATAAACGAGCGTGTTTAATAGAAAATGAAAGGAATTTGTCTAATTACAACTAGAACACACTTATTTTACTAGGAAAGTACTTCCACGCGAGTACGCGGTGTATAAAAAGCACGAGAATATACTTGAGTCGTATTATCGGAGCACCGATAGCTCCTTTGTTTGCGCATTAGAAGTAACAGCGGTGTTTGCCGTTACGCGGTTCACAAGCGAGAGAGCGATAGCGGAGACGGCACGGGCCAAGCCACCGATTCGGGTGCCGAGGACACCTGGCCAATCCACGCGGTCCACGTATGTGTAGTGAGACCGCGCTAATTAGGAGGAAGACAATAATTAATTAGTCCAGGTGTCAGTCCATAGATGGCCCGACCAGGCCATCCAGGCATGCGCCCGATTGGCCGCATCGCCGCGGCCAATCCCAAACACTGCGCATTCGACGCGAGGTGGCTTCCGAGACGTAACACAAGTTTTTGCACCAAATAAATATGCCAGGCAACTAGAATTGCCACAACCAAGGTTTTACACACACATTACTAAAAAAATATTATATTTCTCTCATTTTCTGCAACAACGACATAACTCAAGATTCGCGATTTTTGGGGAAACAGGTTCAAAAGTTTTGTTAGATAACAACCGCTTTTTCTATACTAATAACTCAAAAACTGCACATTTTAAGTGGTGTCGTTGTTGCAGCAAATGAGAGATATGACGTATCTACGATAATTTTAAGGCAACCAAGTATATTTTGGTGCACTGGGGGCAAACTGACCCCAAAATTTTTTTCATGCATTTTGTATCAAAATTTATACACTCCTCACATTAATTAAAGGATCACCTCTAGAAGCCCGAATAATAGAGGGAAGTTCACATGGTCATAACTCCGGTAAAAATAGTCGTATCAATATTTTAAAAATATGGTTTGAAAGCGTGGAATCTCTATCTTCAACTGCTTTTTTCAAATTGTAGATGCATTGCTTTTCGGCAAAGTTATAGCAATATAAAGAGCACTTGGTCAATTTTAAAAAATTTTCTTCAACTTTGCGATGTTCCACGGGGTGTATGAATTTTTTTACACAAATTCCATTCACACCAGTCGAAAGCGGCTACTTTCCTGTGTAAAAAGAGAGGAACAAATTTCTTGTGCGATTTTTTTTGGCCGAGTTATTCAACTTTGAAGTAAAAACCGTTTTCTTTACTTTAATTGTTTCTGGCAACCGAAGGAATCATTGTAGAACGTTCATGAAAAAGCAGTAGAAAGATCAGTCTTTTCTCTTTAAGATGCATCTTCGACTTTTTCGTTTTGGTTAAAATTTTGGTCTCTGATGTCCTTTCCAAAATATGCTTAAAAATTGCACAAATTCCATTTTCTCTTCAACTCGCTGTATCTTCGCGAGGGATACCCGGAACATCAATGTCTTAAACTCATTTTAAAGCGGAGAGTCTGCCGATTCTTTTGAGCTCCACCGGAACCAGCTGCGATAATTTCTTACATACTATGGTCTTTAAGTTTGAAGTTACCGTTTCGGGAAAATAAGGCTACAAAATGTGTCGCCACTGTCAGTCATCCCCTCGGAAGCGAGCGCTCTTGTTCGTATCCCCACACGTCGACATAAGTGACGATAGCAACCGAAAGCGAGCCGAGTCACGCCGGCGCTACCGAAGGTTCCTGTCTATGCACACACATATGACACATCCCTCCACGCGATATGCCATCGGTGGTGCCAATGCAGCCACGCGGCCGCTGAAGTCTCCGCATAAGTTTTCCCGAAACGGTAACTTCAAACTTAAAGGCCACAGGTAAGAAATTATCGCCGCGGGTTTCGGTGAAGCTCAAAAGAATCGGCAGACTCTCCGCTTTAAAATGAGTTTAAGACATTGATGTTCCCGGCATCCCTCGCGAAGATACAGCGAGTCGAAGAGAAAATGGAATTTGTGCAATTTTTAAGCATATTTTGGAAAGGACATCAGAGACCAAGATTTTAACCGAAACGAAAAAGTCGAAGATGCATCTTAAAGAGAAAAGACTGATCTTTCTATTGCTTTTTCATGAACGTTCTACGATGATTCCTTCCCTTGCAAGAAACAATTCAAGTAAAAAAAAACGGTTTTTACTTCAAAGTTGAATAACTCGGCCAAAAAAAATCGCACAAGAAATTTGTTCCTCTCTTTTTACACAGGAAAGTAGCCGCTTTAGACTGGTATGAATGGAATTTGTGTAAAAAAATTCATACTCCCTGTGGAACATCGCAAAGTTGAAGAAAAATTTTGAAAATTGACCAAGTGCTTTTTATATTGCTATAACTTTGCCAAAAAGCAATGCATCTAAAATTCGAAAAAGCAGCTGAAAATAGAGATTCCACGCTTTCAAACCATGTTTTCAAAATATCGATACGACTACTTTTACCGGAGTTATGACTATGTGAACTTGCCTCTATTTTTCGAGCTCCTAGAGGTGATCCTTTAATTAATGTGAAATGTAGCCGCAAAACGTCGCTGAAATATACAGAGCTAAAAGATACTGTAAGTTTTGTGTTCGGCTTTACCGCTTCCCTATTCCTACCCCCTACACTTTTGTACAAATTATTGTCTACAGTTTCGAAAAGACTCCCAGTTTGTATTCAATATTGCATTTCTTTTTCTTTTATATATTTCTATAAATAATTAAGTTGGTGACAACTGTTATAAGGTGAGAATATTTTATATTATTGTGGTTGTTTTGTGTAATATAATTTTTTAGGTAGGCGAGAGTAGGCTAAAACGGAAAGCTTAACTTTGGAAGGTGATAACATAAAATTGGAAGGAGAAAAAGACACGGGACTTGAACAGGAGTTTTCAGTGGACCTTAGACTATAAGAAAATCAAAGCCATTGTTAAGAAAAATCTTTGGGAACGAAGGAAAATGAGATTTACCGGAAGTATTGAATCTTCGCCTCGCTCAAATGGTAGAGTAAAACGGAACACCTACTTGAAGAGCATGTAAACGTTCAAAATTGTTATTTTTATGATTTAAAATGTATTCGTTTATGTTAAAAACTATAAATATATGTTTTAGGTATCACTATTAAAAATAAAATACAGTCTGTCCGATTAAAACGTGTTCGGCTTAATTCATAGAAAGGTTTATTTAAATGAATTTTAAAATACGTGCAGACTTTGTTTGTTCTTAGAACTAAAATGCTATTATATCAGTAGGGTGTCCAGTCGCCAGCAGCGTCGATAATTGACTGGCATCTCCGAGGCATACTTTGCACCAGGTTGACAGCGTGTGTGTGTGGTAAGGATCTCCAAATCTGGCGAATCTGTCGTAATAATTGCTTTACGTTGAATACTTGTCTCCCACGAAGTCTCTGCTTCATATATGCCCAGACGTTTTCAATAGGATTAGCGTCAGGCGACTGTGACGGCCATTCCAATTCCTTGATGCCAGATTTCTCTTTCCACTCAGTACAGAGCCTGCTTCGATGTTTTGGATCGTTATCCTCCTGTCGGATCAAATCTTCATTTTGCCCGATAAACCAACGTTTGGCAGACGGTAATAAAGCCTTTTTGTAAATTTCCAACATTTTTTCGGTATTTAAAGTGTGTGTAAATAAGTACAGAGTGCTGAATCCCTGTTCTGAGAAGCAGCCCCAAACGTGCACTTTTGCTGCGTGTTTAACAGTCCGCTGTACCACTTTATTGGTGGTGGTAGACCAGGTTCGTTGTATTATACTACATGCCCAAAAAGACGCTTCATCAGGAAATATTACTTTGCTCCAATTTCGGTCAATATTTTCTTTCGCCCACTCGAGTCGCGTTTTCACGTGTTTTTCGGATAACAAAGGTTTTTTCACTGTGCTTCGCCATTTTACATCATGAGCACGAAGATGACGTTGGATACTGTCCAGAGAAATATCTAAACCTTTCGTCTTCAATTTAGCCTGTCCTTGACGCAGTGTAAGTCTAGGATTCTTCAAGAACAGGTTCAGTATCCGTTTCTCGTCTCGTTTTGTGAATTTTCGGTTCATACCACAATTCGGTAAATCATCGACCGTTTTTGTTTGTTCATACCGCTGTATCCACTTTCTAATGAATGCTTTTGATTTCCCCATGTACTTAGCAGCGGCTGTTTGGGACATTTTCGGCCCTTTACGGTATTTACAAAGAAACACAGCTTCAAAACGCGACACATACGCGGCACTCATGACGCTTTCCAATCTGACGGTTACATACAATGTCGTTCTCGGTCAAAAGTTCGACATAAACTGCGTGTTTCTTTGAAATGCATTGAGGCAAGGGCTATTGTATACCGGCTCGCATAACACTTACGAGTGTATCTGTTAACAATTTTGGGTTAAGCCGAACACGCTATTCTCGGACAGACTGTATAACAAAAATATATATTATACACTAGGGTGGTCGCAAGAAATCGATGTCCGAATTTCTTCTACGGCAACCCCCCAAAAGTTGCCAATTGGTGTAAAAATGAGATTTCCAAAGTTTCAGCTCGATAGGATAACGCTAAGACCTGCCTCATCAGCCCTAAAGTATTGAAAAACAGCTATTTTTCTTTAAAAAATCGGGGTTTTTCCAGTATAAAATTAGAACTGTTTATCCTAGGAACGTGTTTTTTTTTTAGTTTTGTAGAGAATGTTCCTGGGTTCAATTTTTATTACCACAACTTGTTTGACAAACATACAGATCGGAAGATGTTTGGCTTTTTCGTAGGCCGGACCCGGAAAATCGACTTTTTCAAGAAAATGAAAAATTTCGCTATAAACGTGATAAAATTACTTTTTAATCATGCTTTTGTTGTTCGTTCAATTCTTTGCATTCAAACACATCAAAGTAATGTTTCAGTATAAATGTTTTAAATGTATATTTTTTTAAATATATTTCTTTTTCCATCTTACGGGACAAAAGCGGGCTCGGAACGAAACGAAAATTCATTTTCGTTTACAGTCGGTAATTTGGAAGTTTCCGAAGCGAAATTCATTTTTATTCACTTACGATCGGGCAATGCTTATTTCCGAAGCGTTCACTGGGGAAATATTTGCCTGCGAGATATCAAATAGGGGGCAATCGACACCGTGCCGTTTTTTTTCTTGGATTTCGACCTTTTTCGCTCCGAGATAATCCGTTGATTGCTCTGTCAGCGAGTGGTACCTGGTATACTGTAACTTCGGACCGATATATACCGTCATTCACCGCTGACTCGCGGGACAATAACGTCATAATCCGTGACCCCGGCAAGACGCTTTGGTCGATCAATCTGACTAGGTTTGGTAGCCAGATGACCGGTTCTTCTCCGCTGACGTCACCAAGAAGGAGGGAGTTCCTCCTCCACCGCCGAAATCGCAGAGGAAAGGTTTCTCCTCTACGAGGAAAAGCTAGCTAATCAACAATTTTGGCATCTCCCACAATTCTGATGTCTTGTCTACCTTCAATGTCAGCGCTCTTCAAGCAAGGGTGGCCTTTTGATACAGTCGTCGTTCAGACAACATCACCTGGTCTAGTCAAATGTTCATGACATAGACCTCATACACCTCGTCTGGTCAACAGTCGGTCCAACAAGTTTACTTTTCGCCACGATTCAAATCAGTCATTTAAAATTAATTTGGCGTGTAGCGGCTTCGTCGCTAGCATGCATCCATGTTTTAGGTAGTGTTATCCGTTAGATAATGTCCGTTAGACATGGGCCTGGAAGAGTCAGGCTATGGCCGCGTTACTCATCCGGCAGCCAGACTCGCCCAGGTCAGTATTTTTCGGCGTGCGGAAGTGGATATCTTCCGCTCTCCACTCATTTTTACGCCGATTTTTCCCGCTTGTTTTCGGTGGTGCTTCAGGGATGAGATCCCCTGCGAAGGCTGTATAAATAGCTCTCCGAAGGTGAAACGGCTTCTCACTCTTGAACAAGCCCTCTGAGATACCGTATCGTGAAGTTCAGTGTGAACCGTTTACCTTCTTCTGTATAATCGGGTGATTTGTTAATCAGTGTGTTGTGTGCGGTGAAACAGACAATCATTTATTTCGTAATCACCCCTCAGCGAGTGATAAAGCCACTAGCACCGCGTACCACGGAGTTAATCGGGCCTTACGACCTCGAGAGAAGGGACAAATCTTTCGTGCGTGTGTGGGTAGCTTACATTTCTTGTTTTCCAAAACTGTAAGTAATAATGTATTCGGAACCATTGCGTTCGTCCTCTACACCTACAAGTGGTGTAAGTTCCAGGCAGAAAGACAAGATTTTTCTGATTGGATATATGTCCCATCAAATTACTGGCAGTAAGTTGCCATCCAATAGACAAGTTTTACGCAGTTTGTTTTAGAATAAACGTCAAGTGAAACTAGAAATCAGAGATGCTGCAAGGCTCACAATCCAGGAAGTTATACTTTTTTGGGAGAAAGCTAAGATACCTACCAAACTATTGAAAAATTGTATTGTGAAGCTTGAAAAACTTCACGAGGAGTGGAGAAAACTGCAAAAAAATGCAACCAGAAGTGTAAGCCAAGCTCAAAGTAAAAAAGTGGAAGTTTTTACGTCAAGCCTTGATGACCTGTTTGATATTACACACCAAGACGCGCTGGAGAATACAAATGAAGAAGACAAAAGGGACGTATTGGCAACATGGGAGGAGTTGATATGAAATTCCTACGAGCAGAAGAACGAAGGGCACAGAGAAAAGCAGCTGACATAGTCAGACTGGAAAACTCAAAACTGCAACCTGTAGGTAAGCCCCGACTGTAGTTTACATGTAGTAGTTAGTACCTATCTGGATCTATTTTGTTGCACCTACTTAGCACCTTGGTACCTTTGCACCAAGATAAATATGTTTGTTGTTCTCAAGTTACTGTTTTTCTTTTTTGTTTCTAATCGTTTCTTTCTGTCGTTTTCTAGAAGTCGAAGATGTAGAAATGGAATTTTCAACCTCAAGCAATGCTTCAGAAGAACAGGAACCACATCGAAATCAGGGCATAGAAGAGAAGGATCACGAGGACTTTCAGGACACAGGAATCGACATATTACAATCGAAGAAAAGAAAGTACTGCCGAGGAAGTCAAGAAATTATTACAGAGAAATTGTCATTATTGTTAGATACATGTAACATTTCGGGTAGAGATGCGGTTACAATTGTTTCGGCTACTGCCGAAGCATTAGGGCAAGATCCACAGCAGTTAGCAATCAGTAGGTCCACCGTACGAATCCGCAAACAGAAATTTCGAGAGGAAAGAGTACAAATAATTAAAAATAGGTTTGAAAATTCAGATTTACAAGATGCTGTCCTACATTGGGATGGGAAATTGCTCCCAGATATGTTGAAAAAAGAAAATGTAGAGAGGTTGTCAGTTTTGATAAGTTGTGGTGATAAAGAGCAGTTGATAGGAGTTCCTTCGATGGAAAATAATTATTATTATTATTATTATTATTATTCAAAATCCCATAGTATACAAGAACATACTCAACAACACAATATAAAGAATAGCACTTATTGCACAAAATTTTCGCCAACGCTGCCTAACAATAATCTATATAACGAGGAACGGAACGAACTTCGAGAGCTATTAAAAGGGTCAATGTCATTGAAATGCTGGTTAGCCACACTCATGGCACGATTTATGGGGTCAACAGAGTAGTGACGATATTGGGGCAGTCTCGGGACAAATAAAGGCCTAGTTCGCAACTGCCTCTGAGGTGCATTAAAGGAAATTGTGTATACCAACGCAGAACAATCAATATGTCCATTGTACAGGAACATCATATCCGCAATCCGTCTACGATCCACGAGCGCTGGGATATTTAAGGAAGCCATAATAGGGCCATAATCATGGTCAGTGTAGTCCATAGGACTTCCCAAAATTCTAGCGACGAACCTCAGAAATTTATGCTGAACTCTTTCAAGCAAGCTACTATATTTGTCATGCTTCGGATTCCAGATGACTGAAGCATACTCCAGATGTGGTCTAACGAGGGCAACATATAACAGCTTTATTGCATCAACATTTCTAAAGTGTCTCGCAAATCTAGAAATGAATCCAAGGGTTCTCAATGCCTTACTTGTACAGCGCATGTAGTGGTTCCTAAAATCGAAGCAAGGCATTATAGAAACCCCCAGGTCAATTACCTCAGACACCTCTCTGAGCGTGTCGCCTGCCAGGTTATAGGGGAAGTTCACGCTACACCCACCACGCGAGGCCCTAAGCACCACACACTTAGACATGTGAAGCCTCAAACCATTCCTATTACATCATAGCACAAACCTATCCAAATCATCCTGCATACTGGTCGCATCCTGCAAGCAACGGATTTTCCTGAAAACCTTAAGGTCATCCGCATACAACAAAAAATTAGTACCCTCAAATACATCATGGAGATCATTAATGAACACATTAAAAAGCAACGGACCGTGGTGTGACCCCTGAGGAACGCCCAAGGTTACACGTATCGGTGAGGAGAGGCAATTGGATACCTTCACAATTTGTTCGCGATCGGAAAGATAGCTCCTAATCCAGGACAAAAGAGGCCCACAAAAACCCCAAGAGGACAATTTACAGAGAAGAATAGAATGATCTACTGAGTCGAAGGCTTTTTGGAAATCTGCATACACTGTATCCACCTGCGAGCCCTCGTCAAGGACCACGGTCACGAAACTATGATAGACAGCGAGATTGGTCGTAGTAGAACGCCTCGGTACAAACCCATGCTGTTCTACACAAAGGGAGTCCGCGATATATGGCAATAGGGATTCAGTAACAATCTCCTCGAATACCTTAGGCATTACAAATAATTTAGTGATAGGTCGGTAATTCCCCACATCAGACCGATCCCCAGCCTTAAAAACTGGCGTAACCAAACTGTTCTTCCATGACTTTGGAAACGAACCTCCAGCCAACGACGAGTTATAGATATTCCATAGGGGCCTAGAGAGAATAAAACTGTAATTCTTGAGGAACAGAGGAGGAATGCCATCGACACCCGGTCCTCTGCTCGTATCCAACGCATTCAATTTAACAAATATATCACCAATAGAAATCGTGAGAGAGTCAAGGATAATAGTCAAAACTATTAGCCGAATTGCAGTTCACATCCAAGGCAGGAGACCGACCCGACGGGGAGGCATACACGGACCCAAAGTAATCAGCAAAGAGATTAGCAACAGCAGGATATGAGGACACCGAGGAAGTGCCATGGTGCATGTTACTGGGAAGGCCGTGATTGCCACGCTTTGTATTAACATAGCTCCAGAAAGACTTAACATTATGCTGGACTGAATTTTCCACAGTTTCAACATACGCGCGGGATAATAAGGGATATACTCAGGCAAAAGCTGTTTTTTCTGAAGTGGAAGAATGGGGGGCAGTTGAAAAAATAGAAGCAATGTGTTTTGACACTACCGCTGTCAATACTGGTCGCTTGAGAGGAACCTGTGTTTTATTAGAACAATTATTTGAAAAAGAGCTTTTATACTTGGCATGTCGCCACCACATTTTAGAAGTAATACTGAAGGCAGTTTTTGATTGCAAAATGGGTTCAACTACTGGCCCTCAGCCTGACATTTTTAAAAGATTTCAGACAGGGTGGTCCAAAATTGACAAAAAAAAAATATAAAATTGATCTTGATGATGAACAGGTTAAAACAAATGTAAATGATCTCGAACAGATTTCTAGTTTTCTCTCAGCACAATTACAAAAACCATGGCATCAGCCCACAGAAGATTATAAAGAATTTTTACAGTTGTGTGTGATATTTCTAGGTCGTGTTGCTCCAAAAAACATTTCTTTCAAAGCGCCAGGTGCCATGCATCACGCCAGGTGGATGGCGAAAGCCATTTACTCGCTAAAAATTTTCGTTTTCAGGGGTCAATTTTCTTTAAGTGACTCCGAGATAGATGCCATCAGAAGTATTTGTTTATTCATTCGGTTTATTTAATCAGTGCTTATGTCAAAGTTTGGTTTAATGCTCCCAAAGCTACATTGGCCCCAACCAAGATTTACAGTTGTTTAAAACCTTAGTCAATTATGAACGAATTGATGGAGACATTTCAAAAGTAGCATTGTCTAAACTCATTAATCATTTGTGGTATTTGAACCCAGAGCAAGTTGCTTTCGCCTTTTTTTTATAAAACTTTAGATAAACAAATCAAAATAAACATGGCTGCAAAACTATTGATTTTTTAGCAAAACAACAAAGATGATGATGATGAGCTAAGTCTACAAGAGGATAGGATAGTTAAAGCCAAAATCGCTTTGAAAGAAGCGTATTCTTTTCTGGACAAATAAGTCGATTACTTTAATACACAATCGACATTCAACTTCTTCAAAAGGTTCAACATTTCTAGTGATTTCTTACATTCCGAACCGGATGTTTGGAATGAAGACCTAGATTTTTTGAAAGAACAGGGAATTGTGAAACGTTTTAGAGTTGTAAACGACACAGCCGAAAGGGGTGTCAAATTAATACAGGATTACAATGCGAGTATCACAAAAGATGAAGAGCAGAAACAGTATGTTTTGCATGTAGTTGCTGAATGTCGAAAATTATACCCCGACACATTAAAATCTACCCTTTCAAAACCTCTACCACCTACTTGATTCTAACGACTCAATCTGTCAAATCTGCCAATTCGACCTACCTACCTAATATTTTTAATTTATATATTATTACAATTTAAAATTATCAATTAATTTAGACAAAACCTGTTCTGATGTTACTACTAAGTTCAATGTTTCAAATTCACTATGGTTTGATTATAATACATAATTGATTCGTATGTCAATAATTTCTTTCGTCTCCCCCCCCCCCCCCTGTAACCCGCTCGTTCCTTTCACCTACCTGATTGAAAATCTAGTTTTTAAAAGTATCTTACTTGAACTCTTTGATGCTAAATAACTAAAAAGTAGTAGAAAAACATTTAAAAAAACAAATTATCAACTTAAGCGAATTTTTACATTTTCGTGAAAAAGTCGATTTTCCGGGTCCGGTCCACGAAAAAGCCAAATACCTTCCAATCTGTACGTTTGTCAAACAAGTTGTGGTAATGAAAATTGAGGCCAAGAACATTCTCTACAAAACTAAAAAAAAACACATTCCTAGGATAAACAGTTCTGATTTTATTGCGGAAAAACTCCGATTTTTTAAAGAAAAATAGCTGTTTTTCAATACTTTAGGGCTGATGAGGCAGGGTTTAGCGTTATCCGATCAAGCTGAAACTTTGACAAACTTATTTTTACACCAATTGGCAGCTTTTTGGGGATTGCCGTCGAAGATACGACGCAAAACAAAATTCCCCCTATGTCTTGCGACCACTCTACTGGATGGGCTAAAAAGGAAGGAAGAGGCTAGAGAAAAAAGAGAGAGAAGAAATAATATTACCCTAAGGGGAGAGGATTTACCCTGTAAAGAGACGCCGAAGGATACGGTGGAGTATGTGTTAAGGCACGAATTACAGGTAGAAGCAGAAATCGAGGAAGCATACTGGGTAAGAATGGGAGAGAAAAGAGGGCTACTGATAGCGAAGTTAAAAAGCTGGCAACAGAAAAGAGCAGTAATGCTAAAGAAGTGTACATTGAAAGATAAGAGGCTGTTTATTGACAACGACCTGACAAAAAAGGAAAGGGAGATACAAAGAAATATTAAAGATATTGCCAAGGCGGAAAGGGAGCAAGGGGCAAAGGTGAAAGTTGGGTACAGGAAAGTAAAAATCAACGATAAGATATTTATTTGGAAAGAGGATGGTGGGCTGAAGGAAGTAAATTTTTGGAGCCGAGAAAGTTCTGTGAACCTCTAAATTATTGGAGGATCGCAGAGCTTACAAGGACAACAAAAGCACGACAAAAGGCAGTAACAACGTCCGTTCCGCGCGCGTCTGCGGATGCAGATATGCGGGGAGAGGGGTACACAGAAGTGGGAAAGGAATAAGAAGTCAAAGAGAAATAGATACATTTAAAATAGGATACTGTAATGTAGCAATATTATTCAGCAAAGACAAACAGATTTGGGACTTCTTAAAGGAATTCGATGAAATAGGATTAGTAGAAACGTGGATTGAAGAGAAACAATGGGAAGAATTGAAAGATAAATTGCCGCAAGAATTCTCATGGAAATGTAAATATGCCATCAGAGAGGGAGAAAAGGGAGAGCGATAGGCGGAATTATCACAGGTATAAGAAAGGGCATAGAAGAGGAGGAATCGAACGCGGGAACGGAACATGTTCAAGAGAGAAGAATAAAGATACAAAATGAAAAATGAAGAATAATAACAGTGTATAGCAGAGATATGAAGAAGACGAAAGAAAAGCTGGACCAGATAATAGAGGAGAAGGAGATGGAGAAATTGATAATCGGAGGAGATTTCAATGCAAGAATTGGGCAGGAAGGGGGCGATTTTAGAATAGAAAAAAAGCATGACGTAAGGAGATCAAAAGACAAAGTTAAAAACACAGAGGGAAAGTTGTTATTAGAGATGGTGGAGGAAATAGGATGGAATATTCTGAAAGGGAATATGGAGGGATATGATAAAGGAGAGTATATATATACGGGACCGAGAGGCAACACGGTAATTGATTATATAACAAATGTCGAGGCGAAAGAAGATATCAAGAAATTCACAGTGGAAGGAAGAGTTGAGTCAGACCATATGCCTCTGATTTCAGAACTATATAGGGGAAATAAAAGGAGAGAACGGGAGGGAAATCAGGAGGAGAGGTGGAGAGAGAGAGAGAAGAGTCTGGACAGTGGAAGGGAAAAGAGAGTTTCAAATGGAATTAAACAAATTAAACTTTAATAGGACGGAGGTGAATGAAATGGTAGAAGAAATGGTAGGAAAAATAAATAATCCAGTACAGAAAGAAGAAATAAAAATTAAAAAATGGAAATTGGGCAGCTTTAAGTGGTGGAATTCGAATTGGACAAAAAAGAAAAGGGAATCCAGGAAAGCAATGAGGAACTGGATAAGGGGTAAATGAGACAAAGAAGATTACCAGAAGAAAAGAAGAGAGTACAAAAAAGTGTGCGAAGAAAGGAGAAGGGAATTACAAGAAAATACAGAAAATGAGTTAATGCAATTAAAGGGAGAAAATCAAATATGGGAATATATAAATAAACAAAGAAAGAAAAGAATAGGAATCTCCAATAAAATAGATTTAAAAGAATGGAAGGATCACTTTAAAACATTGCTGGAACGCGTCGACAGTAAAAAAGAAGTAGGAGAGTTGGAAGAAATAAACAACACGGAAGGAGAAGAGGAAGAGGAAATAACAGAAGCAGAAGTAAACGAACAAATCAGGAAATTAAAAAAGAAGAAAGCAGCAGGGGAAGACAAAATAGAAAATGAAGCCTGGATTTACAGTAACGTGAAAATAGTAAAAAGGATCACAGAAATTTTCAATAAAGTGTCGAAGGGAGAAAGATTCCCGGAGAGGTGGAAAGAAGGGGTGATTTCACCAATATTCAAAAAAGGAGATAGAGAAAAGGTGAGCAACTACCGGGGGATAACGATCCTAAACACAGCGTACAAAATATATGCTATGGTCCTGGAAAAAAGATTAAAAGAGGAATTGGAAAAGAACCACATAATACCAGAAACACAAGCAGGATTCAGAAGCGGTAGGTCGACAACAGATAACATTTTTATTCTGAACTATGTAGCTAACAGAGAAATACAGAAAAAAGGTGGAAAGCTGTATACCTTTTTCGCGGACCTAAGCGTTACATTTGACAAAGTGGATAGAGTAAAACTTCAGAACATCATGAAGAGAAAGGAAATAAGTAAACGCTTGAGGATGAGAATCGGAGAAATTTATAAAGAAACAAGAAATACCATAAAAGCAAACGGAGAAATGTCAACCAAATTTTGGACAACAAAAGAGGTAAGACAGGTATGCCCACTTAGTCCAACGTTATTTACAATATATATGTAGCGGATTTGGAGGAAACCATGATGAAAAATCAAGCAGGAGTTAGAGTAGGAACAGAAAAAATCTGGACTCTAGCATATGCGGACGATATAGCGTTACTAGCAAATGAACCAAAGGATCTTAAGGACATGATACGAAGATTCGGAAAATACCTTGAAAGGAAAGGGTTGCAACTGAACGCAGAGAAATCAAAGGTACTAATTTTCCATAAAGGAAGAGGAAAGAAGAAGAGAGAAGAATGGGGCTGGCAGGGGCACAGCCTGGAAGAAGCAAAGGAGTTCAAATACTTAGGGTATAATTTCCAGAAAAATGGGGGCAGAGAGATGCATATAAGGGAAGTCATAAAGAAAGCAAGAATAGCAATGGCGCAGATATGGGGAATAGGACAAAGAATGTTCAAGAACAATTTTGAGAGAAAAATGAGAATATTCAAAAGCATAGTGAAAAGTATCTTGCTGTACGCGTCAGAAATTTGGGGATGGATGGAAGCAGAAAAGATAGAGAAAATACAGGAGAAATACATAAGGTGGACTTTAGGTTTGGACTTCAATACACCAGCATATCTAATCTTGGAGGAAATAAAAACGGACAAAGTAAGGATAGAAGCGGGGAAAAGAGCAATAAAATATGAGGAGAAAGCGAAACGGCTGAATAAGAATAAAATAGTACAAGAATGCTGGAGGGAAATAGACTCGAAGCAAGCGGAGAAAAAGTCGAAATGGGAGGAAACGAGAGACTCATACGACAGGCAAAAAATGATGGATATCCAAGAAATGGAAATAGAAAGAAAGACAGGAAGAGAGTTTGCTGAGGAACTAGCGCAAAGAGACAGAGCAGAGCAGGTTCAATCGCAATACGACAGAATACTAGAAGGCAGATACAACGCACATTACACAGAAATCAGGGATAACCAGAGAGCAAATTACCTAAACGGAAACTACAGAGGCAGAGACCAAAGCATGATTTAAAGGTTCAAATGTGGAAACGAAGAGCGGGGAAGCAAGTATTGGAAGGAAGAAAAAGAGATAGCCCTAGTAGCATTTGTTGTTGGCATACAGTTGGGCCACGCACATAATATTATTTGGCCAACAGTTAGATTTGGCACTTTTTTTCAGGTTGGGCCAACCACAGATGGCCAAGGTAGGCTTTCCTACCGTTGCCCTATTATTTATATTCTTTTCAAAAGACGTCTTAAAGACGCCCAGAAGGGGTCTTAAAGAACTTCAAAAGACGTTGAAAACACGTCTTTTTCAGGCCTGGTTTAGGAAGAAAAAATCGCGGGTGAGGAGAATCGAACCCAAACTTTCCGCTTACAAAGCAATCGCTGTTCACACTTACCCAACACATTTCCTTGTAGACACTTCTAATTTCTAGTTACATACCTAGTATCAATTGTTTATAAAAACTGTGCAGTGACGCGAAATATTCTACAAAATATCATTCGACCTTCAAATTCATTCCTTAAAATTTCACATTCGCCTCAAGACAGACGTCCTCATTACGTATTTATAAATAAGAAAAGAAAAATCACAACTTGGAATATAATAACAGGTTTTTGGATGTAGCAAATTTTCTGACACTTATAAGACGACATTTAATCACCGTTGTAAATTTTTGTTAATTAACCAACCATAGCAATTGTAGGCCCAACATTGAATATTCGTAGGCACACTGTTGTAACTTTTTGTTAATTAACCAACCATAATAATTGTAGGTCCAACATTGAATATTCGTTGGTAAACTGTCGTAACTTTTTTGCCGTAGGCTCTATGTTGGGAATTTGTAGGCAAAAATACTAACTATATCCCAACTAATTCCCAACTGTTGGCTACCGTTGGCCAACCAGAAATGCTACTAGGGAGTATGCAGACTATGTAATGGACCTAGAGAGATGCTGGGTCACATGCTACAAGACTGTAAGGAGCTGAAAAGAGAAAATTCAACGATCAGAGGAATACTAAAGGGAGAAGAAGAAGGTGCGGCGTGGATGCGTATGGTTCTGAAAAAGGAGAAGAAAAGAAGAAGAAGATGAAGGAAGAAGTCAAAACAAAAGCACAATCTTGAATTAGCAGTCCCAGAAACACTTACACACATAACACATGTAACCCCATTTTGAGGCCGAAAGACAAAAAATAAACCTATTTACTACTACTACTACTACACCTATTCTTAATAAATATAAAATTCCAATTATTTATTGAATATAGCAAAAAATAATTTATAAAGTAAGCCCATTCGTACAAAAAGTTAGTAGATAAATATAGATAGAAATCGATCTGGCTCACGTCGATCTGAACTCAAATCATGTAAGATATTAAAAGTCGAAGAGACTTAAAATTTAAACTCCTGGATTCAAATTATATGAGAGGAGAATTAGAAAGGATAGGAAGATTCATACTGGGTAGTGAAACAAGGGCATGCAAATATTGGCTAATGAAAGAAGAAAGGGAATGCAGGTTTTGTAAGAAAAAGGAAGAAATAGTGAAACAGGTGATTCAAGCATATGAAGTAAGTGGAGAGAGCGGCAGGAATTGGAAAAAGGTAATTAGAGGAGAATGGAGAAAACTTGGCTACTTTACAGGAGATAATAGGGAGAATGAAAACATGGGAAGAACAGGAAAGTGATAAAAGAAGATTATGCAGCATAGAATAGATTAGGAAACAATTGTAAAATAGAAAAATTGTTAAGACACGGCAGGATACATTAGAAGGGCAGGACTTACACTGACACAATCACAGGAATGAAACGGAAAGAGTATATGGTCCTTAAATTATAACACGAAAGTGAGCAATAAATTAAATTATTATTATTATTATATGTTTTCATTTTATATTGTATTTTTATATTTTCCTCTTTACTTTATATTTTTATATTCTATTTGTATATAGAGAACTAAAAAAAAAATGTTGAGAATAGTGCGGTTTATTTAGAGATAGAGAATTGAGGCGATACAATAGATATGTAACAGTTTCGGCGAATGTTGTCGAGATACTACTGTTCTGTGTAACCGAGCACTCGGGTCGGTCACGAGAGCGTGAGTGTGTGTATGAGTGTATGTGAGCCAGAGTGTTGTGTGGAAGAGTATGTATGTATGATGCCGCGAAAAGTAAATGGGAAGTCCATTAGCTATTCGAGAATGTTCAAGTTGTCTTGCGATTGATGTAAAAAAGAGAAAATGGCTGATGTGAAAAAGAGGACGAGAGAGAGAAAGAGAAGGAGAACCAGAAACAAAGAGAGATTGATAGAGAGAGAGAAATGGTTCTGCCGAGACACTTTTTATATTCTATTTTTATATTTTTTCTTTTTATACGTTTATTTTTTTCAATTAATGTAACAATATATAATCATTTTATATATATATTGCAATCTAGTTACTTGCATGTTTTCCTACTTCTCTCCTCACCAATTTCTATCGACTTCACATAATTCTTTCTATAATTCACCGATTGTAAAGATGGCAATGGATATTACGTCGCTGTATTTCAAATTGAATACAGTAACATATCTGTTTAATCTTGAGCCATGTGTAAGCTATGTGTTTCCGCGGCTGTATCAAATTGTAGGGTATGTGAGGACAAAATTTGAAACTTGTGTTAACATGTTGCAACAGAGCGATGTAGTCTGCGAAACATTAGATACGTGCCGTGCTTATAAAATCATACGTGATAGTGAACATTACTGCGAGGATTATCTTGTAGATTGTGAACTGTTAGTATGCGCCATCAATGATATTCTGGCTGATGCTCGTAGGAAAAAAAATGTTAAATTATATTTGTATTTTTTAATTTTATATCCTTTTAATTTTAAATATACATATTTCTTAAACATATATTCTCTCTCCATTTATTTACCTGTCTTCCTCTTTCTCTCCTCGCCACATAATTTTAAGATTCGGCGTTTCATAAAAAGTATTATATTTCGTTCGAGCGTTCTTCGCGCCGTGAAAATGACATCATCCTGCACGGCTGCTCCAGAGGAGTCAAATTACGTGTGATCGCGCGATGCGCTGCAACGTTAAGATTAATAAAACATTTTGAAAAAATTTGTAGAATATCTGCGATTGTATCACTATGTAGTACTGTCACTTTCCCTCCCCAGAATTTTAGCTTTAAAATAATGCTTTCTCTTTCCCGTCCCCGAAGACGTGTTGTGTACAAACGCCGATCTTTCCCGGCATTGCCCGACATCATCTGAAAAAAATAAATTATTATGCGTTGCCGTTTGGCAGCGGCTTATGGTGTGTGCGCATGCGTGTGATGCTCGGTATATGTACCATTTGGGAAAAACTAATGTCGGAGAGCTGACGTTGGGGGAGTTAGTTAGGCGGCTGACTCGTAACGCGGAGGTCTTGGGTTCGAGCCGTCGCTCGAGATTCTGTTTTTCATATATATTAATATCTTAAATTAATATTTCCTTCCTTACCACAACAGTAGTCGGTACCATGATGTAAGGACATAAGGTGTGCTCGACCGGCAGCTCTCATTTTCGTCTTCTACTGCGCCTTCCCACTTTCCGCCATGTTAAAATATGGCCGCCTAGTTACATTATGGGGTTTATAATGTACTACCTAACTTCGTGTAGCGTAAACTCTAGAGGCGCGAAGTTTGAACAAGACTACACGAATGTAATAGGAAAGAAAAGTAAAGGTGAAGCTAGACTAAGCCCCCAAGGATTTGAAAATAGTTAAGGATCCTTTTGGTAAATATACTTCACGACTATAAATTCATGGAAGATTGGTTTTGTAAAGCGATCATTCGTGAGAATTTCACTTGTATTCACTGTTTCGTTCAATATATACATAATAAAGTTTAATAAAGTTTAGTTTCTTGTTCGAAGTTCCTTTTGTTCCTTTTGTCCTTTTTGTTTGAATATTTAAGGATTTAAAAAATGCCTGGTTGTTCTATTAAATCATGTTCAAATTGGAATGGAAACACAAAGAGTTTAAATATAAAGTATTTTAGATTTCCAAATGACTCCGAAATTGCTGACAAGTGGATAAAGGTTTGTGCAATTGATAAATTAAACATCAAGAATAGTAATTTTTATTTGCAATTTATAAAAACACTTGTTTCAATTTATACGTATTTATTAATAAATAATTTATTTTGTAATAGCAGGCGTGTGCTCCATTCATTTTACAAACGACTGTTTTGAAAAAAAGCCAAATCATCTCATTGTCCCTGGGGATTCAAATATATTTAAATTAACAAAATCTGCTGTTCCTACAGAAAATTTGACACATGCTCTTGACATTTTAAGGTTTTTTTCGAGAGTGAAATTTGTTTATTACTTAACGAAGTAAGAAGTCATTTTTATTTATACTTAATCACTGATATTTCTATTTTAGTAATTGTAGAAATAAGCGAAAAGCCTTAGTGGATTACCCACAACCTAGTGACCCAAGTAATAAAAAATGTAAAATTATTTCAATTGAATCCGTATGTATTTCTCTGCCTCAAGTATTACTACCAAGTAATGAAGAAAATAAATTACAATCAAAGGAGCCTATATCCCATGAAGATATACGGTATAGTTTAATTAATAATGAGTTATATTTTAAAGTAATGATGCCGATATTAATTATACTTGCAATGTTTAAGTATTAATATTTTAATTTAGTTTAAAAACTTCTTTAACTTTAGGAAAGAAAACCCTTGCGACATAAATTTATTAAAGAAATAAATATTTGATCTAAAATCAGAGAATAGTGTGTTGAAATTAGAAAATGAACAATTGAAAAATGATTTAAAAAGATTAAATGAAAGTCTACGTTTAGAAGAAAAAACGACTAAAGAAAAAATTATGAAAAAAATTTTGAAAATTTTAAGCCCTATTTTTTCTACTAGTCAAATACAAAAACTTTTATACCCGGAACGAAAAGTGAATAAATGGAGCAACGAAGACATTGCATCTGCAATAGCATTGAGGAGTGTATCACCGAAAGATTACAAATATTTGAGAAAAAAAATATGCCATTACCCGCACTATCCACTCTTAGAAAGCGAGCAACCGCTGTAGACATAAGCCCAGGCGTTCTTAGTACAGTTCTGTTAATGATGGGGAAGAAAGCCACAGATCTGCCAGAACATGATAAACTATGTGCACTATCTTTTGACGAACTATACATTTCTCAAGATATCGAAATAGATAGACAAAGGGAACAGAAAATTGGCCCCCACAAAACTGTGCAATTAGGGATGGTTCGAGGCTTGTTTAAAAAATGGAAACAGCCTATATATTATAACTACGACCAGCCCCTTACACTAGAAATTATTAATGAAACAATTTGTAAATTGTACGAGGCAGGATTCACTGTTATAGTAATTACAACAGATCTAGGACCTTCAAATTCTGCACTATGGAAGGCATTCAATGTAGGAATTTCTAATAATCAAACCACTTCTTTTGTTCATCCTCAAAATCCGTATTTAAAAATTTTCGTTTTCACTGATCCACCGCATTTACTCAAGTTGATTAGAAATAATTTTATGGATTCTGGTTTCCATTATATGAACAAATTTCTTACTAAACGAAGTCTTGAAGAATTGTTGATTTTAAATAAAAACGATTTAAAAATTCCGTACAAATTGACGCAAAAACATTTAGATGCCAGTGGTTCCGAACGCCAAAAGGTTTCGTTAGCGGCTCAAGTTTTTTCAAATAATACTGCCGAATCAATAAGGTGGTTTGGCATGAATGGCTTCCTAAAGTCAGAGAACTGGAGCGACTGCGCAAATTTTCTTAAAGCCACAAACGATTGGTTTGACTTATTTAACAGCAAAATTAAATATGGAAAAGCAATTCAATCAAGCGCGTACGGCGTAGACTTAGTCCATCAAAATGAAATTTTAAGCAAAATGAGTTCTTACATGGAAAACATTCGAGTTGGCCAGCACAAAATTCTTCTCCCGTTTCAAAAAGGCATCTTAATAAACAATGCTTCCCTTAGGGATTTATTGCCATATCTTCAACAACATTATAGTTGCAACGATTTCACGGTACAGTACATCTTAACCAACCGATTAAATCAAGATGTGATTGAAAACTTTTTCTCCTACGTAAGAGGAATGGGGGCAGCACACGATAAACCATCGGCTTTACAATTTAAGTACCGATTAAGGTGGTACATACTAGAACGACACAGCAGCGATTTGTTCATCGAAAAATGCAATATAGAAGAAGATTCGGATCCAACCTTCGTATCTGTAGAAAATGCGAATCAGAAGCAGGACTTAGCAGTAATGAATGAAGTATTGGGAGAAATGTATGATGACGAAATGCTCGATTTTATGAATGTGGAAGATGAGAATGAAATTGGTATGTGTAAATCAAATTTAAAATTATGTTAAATTAATTATTTATATATGACAATAGCTTATTGCACATATTTTTACTTGTTAGATGACAATATTGCTGGGCTGAATGAGACGGAAACCATTCGTGAAATTATTAAAGAGGAAGTGATTATATATCTAGCTGGCTACGTAGCTCATAGATTCCGTACAAAATATCCTTTTCTGGGTCAGCCAACACGGGAATTACCATCTAATATGGATGAAACTTCTTATACGTGCAGTATCTCCAGAGGCTTTTTGGTTTATCCTTGCGATTACTTAATTAAATCAGCGCAACTATTAGAAAAAGTTTTTCATAAATTTCACAAGGATTCATTGTCTGATGCCGAATTCGTTTTTCAAAAAGTAGCACATCTCTTAAAAGTAAAAATTAACAATGAATTTATTTTGTCAAACGAAGTTTTGCTATGTCTTATTAGAACGTGAACATACATAAGATTAAAAGAATTAAATAAAACTAGAAAAAATTCCAGTGATAAAATTAGAGCCATTCAAAGATCTGTGCAAGCACAAAAATTTTATACTTAAATTAAAAACATTATTTTTATCTTTTTTTTATTTTCGTCC
This sequence comes from Andrena hattorfiana, assembly GCA_944738655.2. Lineage (NCBI taxonomy): Eukaryota > Metazoa > Arthropoda > Insecta > Hymenoptera > Andrenidae > Andrena > Andrena hattorfiana. The sequence goes on from OX122895.1 coordinate 16,298,679, forward strand.
GCGCTACTTTAAAATTTAAAACGCGTTGAACCTACAGGAAGACCCGAAAAATCGGCGGATCTCCATAACTGTTATTGTTAATAAAGTTAATAAGATAATTGGAAAAAAATGTATTTTTTATTGGTAAAGTCGCCTTACAAAAAATGAGCGAGCCTGTGCGAGCGAACCTGCAGTACTTTAACATTATACATTAACGGAACGTGCTTGGTCTTCTGTGGTGCGTGCTACTTTAAAATTTAAAACGACTTTTCAAACGTCGCTGTCTATCGAATCTCGATATCGCGGTGTTTGGCACCTACTTCATTCTACAATAAAACATATTGTGACGAGACTCGCAACAGTATGTACTGTTACGTTACCAGATTTGAATGCAACTGTCGTATTGGTTGACAATCCAATATGGACGATCTTGGGAAGGGCACGTTATTTGCTAATTTGGAAGGCTGCGCACGAGCACACCTTATGTCCTTACATCATGGTCGGTACCACGCTCCAGAGTAGCACTTCGGTATCGGTTCGATATTGATTCGGTATCGATTGATTCGATATCTGCTCTCGCGCTAAGCCCCCCACCACTGAAACTCAAATTGGAATTTCAAGGTCGGGGAAGGGGTGGGGGAAATGGCCTTGAAACTCAAATTTGGGTTGGAATTCGTGTTGCTATACTACTATTGTGGTAAACCCTGTTTTTTAATATTTGCTATTGTTTTCATGTGATCGATGCTCAAATTTGGCCAAAATTGCAAAAGTTACGAGCTTATCAGAAACTTTTATGTTTCCCGCAGTTTTTATTCACGATTCTGAAAAATTTTTCTTTGAGAGATGCGATTTAAGTTCGTTACAAAGTTAATTACATAGCCATATATTCTATTAAGGCCATACATTTGGGTAAAATGTTAACGAACTTCTTATCAGGGACCCGGAACGGAACAGAAACGAAAACGATAAACGAAAAGAACGAAATATTTTTCCGGAACAGAAACAGAAACGAAACGAAATTCTTAACCCTGTCGCAGGAGTGAAAACGATATAACCGAAATAAAAATTCTGACTTATAACGTTCTGTGCACTTCGGGTTAAAAAAATTAAATTGAGCAAGCCCCTTATTTTCATCGTGTTTCGTGTCGGTTCAGATTCCTGATAGGACTGACTGCGGTGCTGGGAAAGGCGTTGGAAGTCTTGCCCTCGTGGGCACGGCTTGCAACCGAAAGCATCAAAACTCTAAATTTGTTTCTTAAGACATAATATATAATATTCTATAATACATAACTATAACGTATAATATTTTCTAATATAAGTACCAGAGGCAATAAAATTGTTAAAATAAGTTTATACAAGTTTTTTTATAAATGAAATAAACGGTTCGGAACAAAATTTGTTTTTCGTTCTGATGGAAACGAAATATTTTTCAGCAGGAACGATATTAACCGAAACGAAATTATTATTATCGGAGCTGAACCGAAACGAAACGAAAAAACATTTCGTTCCAGGTCCCTGCTTCTTATACAATTTTAAAATTTCCAATGGGTGTAATTGATATCATGTGAAAGAGTGAATCCCTTCTCTCTTAGAAACCAAACGAAAAAGTTGTTACTTTGTGCTACTTTCCAAGAAAATGGTAATTGAAGTAAAATCTACCTTACCTGCCAAACAGAGTTTTCTGTGCTGTCTCATGACTTCGAGAAATTTTTCGACTGTTATGGTAACGGTAATATTTGTATTCTTTATTTTTCGTTTCCTGCGCTTCTTCTGATAGCTCGTCAATTGGCAGTAAGTGGTGAAGGATGATATTTTTTCCATGCCTTTAAACCTTGTGTACTGTGGCTGTTAATTTTCGCCAAGGATAATTCTGCGTTAACAATTTTTCTGTTTCTTCTGTATATGTACCGAATTTTTCAACATTCACGAGAAGACCACAAGAAAGAACATTTAATATTGTTCTAAATTTTTGTAAAATTTTTACATCTATTCTGATAATTCCCATCATTTGTGTTCCCAGATCTTTGTTTAGGTGTGTCAATTATTAATCCAAGCTGATTCCTGAATTCTTTTATGATCCTTAACTTTTCCACTTGCTTCTTCTGTTTATTGTCTGAATTATTTCTAACTCCTTCACCCTTAAAGCTTAAATCGTAGCTTACATGTACAACGAACTCCATAAATCGTATCCTTGCATGTAAGGGTGAAAGGCCATACTGATAATTCTCTTCTATATCTTTTCCTCCAGTAGTACAACATTTTTTTTACTTTTTTGGAAAATGATACACGTGGAACTCGATTTAGTATCTGTTAAATGTTGAGCAATTGTTCCATCTAACATTGTCAATTGTAATTTAAGAGACTGATATTTCTTTTCCATGCACTGATATTTATGTTCAAATTTTGCCACAATTCTGCCAGAACATTATCACTTTTCTTTAAAAAATCGAAAATATTGCCGGATAGGTGCTTCGTCCACAATTTCTACATTATAAGTATTTCTCTTCTGTAACTGATTTCGAATCTTTCTATTATTATGGTATCCATAATATTTGTATTTTTGATTTTTGATTTCGTGCGGCTCGCTAATGTATGAGGGCCTGAATCTGTGAGTATGCCGAGGAAAACAATTGACTGGATAACAACAGTTGAAAACAATAGAAAAACGCGATCGGCAAATCTATATTGATTGAACTGTAGCTGGCCAGATGCATTCCCGGATCTTTACAGAAGTGTCGTAAACGTATTTTATGCATTTTGCTTCGTTGCCTTTTTGTGTTTTGTGGAATTCTGAAGACATTAATATGGAAATCTCGTACCGTGAACTTTATAAAATAATTCGGGAAAACAAATTAAAGAAATATCAAGAATTCTCGGGCTATATTTCAAGTACTTATGATGTAGAAATTGTGGACGAAATACTTATCCGGCATTATTTTCGAATTTTTAAAGAAAGGTGGGAATGTTCTGGCAGAATTGTAGCAAAATTTGAACATAAATATCAGTCATGGCTAGATATACTAATGCCCTTAAAAACCACAAAAATATCTACAGTTTCAGCACCATGTGAACTTTTAACTTCATCCAACAAAGGCAGGCCAGCTAAATCTTTGGACAATTGTTCAGAAGTCACCAAAAGACGGAAGCTGAGAGAACACAACGAAAATCTGTCAACTGATTTGTTGAAATAATCACTTTGCCAACGATATAAATACGAAAAACAACACCAAAAGACGTTCATTGTAGAAACTGTTGATAAAGGTAGTCCACATCATTTGGAAAAAATTAAGGATAGTATTTTAACTCCAAAAGATCAGTCACAGAAATTTACATCAGAAGAAGCTTTGTCTTTGTTTTTGGCCTTGGGACTTTCGAAAGATATATATATATTGTGCTTCGAAATGAGTTACAGAAGAGAAAGTACAATGCTTTACCTAGCTGTAATAAAATTATTGAAACGAAAAAATGTTTGCCAGAAATGGAGGTCACCAACGTTTCTGCTTCAGTTTCTCTTCAAAAGTTGCTTGATTCCACAACAGACAGAATTTTACAATTAAAAACATAGGATGAAATCGAAGTTTTGAGTGATACCCATCTAGTTTTAGTGAGCAAATGGGGATGTGATGGTTCGTCAGGAGAAAGCGAATACAAGCGAGTTCAAACTTAACAGATAATAATATGTTTATAACGTCAATGGCTCCTCTTCGTTTACAATGCAATGTTACGGACAGCTTCCTGTGGAAAAATCCTCGTCTTTTGCCCGCCCACTTCTGTAGACCTATTAAATTTCAATACATAAAAGAAATAAAAGAATTAATTGAAACTGAAGTCAAATTTATAAAAAATCAAATTAATTCATTAGTGCTTACGAAATGCTTAGTCCATGGAAAAGAAATATCAGTGTCATAAACTACCCTTGACAATGTTAGTTGGAAAAGTTGCCCAACATTTAACAGATACTAAATCGAGTTCAACGTGTATCATTTGTCAAAAAAGCAGGGAGTCGAGACCGAAACAGAAACCGAAATTTAGACCGGTCTAGCGACCAGTAACTGAAGCGAAAAGGGACCGATATTGTGACCGTAACAGTGAGAGATTGTGAAAGGGAACCGAAACTCCAGACCGATTGCCTCTCGATCGGGAATCTCAGACCGAAGGCCTGACCACTCTCCCGACTGGTCGGAGTGGTCGGTTGACCGGTCGAGTTAATTTATGGAGAGGTTTCTGTTCCTCTCCATAAATTACGAGTCGGAGCGGTTCGGAGCGGTTCGGTTCTGTTCGGATCGGTTCAACCTAGCTGAATAAGCCGGGAATGTATGGATGCTGTTTCTGTCCCTCATACTGTTTGTCACTCTCGTCACGGGTTTGTTGATAGCAGACTTTTGCAGTTATTTGTTACTGTAACACTGTCCATTCCAAACTATGTCGATCTCCCGAGATATTATTGTATTTCAAACACTAGTTATGTATTATTTTAATAGAAGTAGTTAATATAAATAAATTATTGTTAATATACAAATAACGAGAAAATGATTGAAAATATAATCGTTTAACATAAAAATTTTTTTTATATATTTTTCCACACTTGGGCATACCTTTAAAATAACCACATGAAGAATTATATTTTCAATCATTTTCTTGTTTGTCTCAACAGATACACACACACGCACACACGCGCACACACCCGCACACACCCGCACACCCCCCTCAGACACCCGCACACACGCGCACACACGCGCACACGCACACACACACCTAACACGATGTATACCATACTGGACGTGACGAGCATACCGCCTTTCTACGATCGTATCACGAAGATCGAGGTGCACGCTTGCACTCATACACAATCGTATAGTCCAATACAGCCCTTTGACGAACGTGGTGCGAAAAATCACGTGATGCAAACAAGTTCTACTACACCGGTGATGGTCGCAAAGGCGGCAGTGACTTTTCTACAGCCATCACTGTCACTTCGAAAGCTCTAAAACTACCATCGATAATGTTATCCGCGATAATTGATCTACAAGGATTTAAAACAGTGAGAAATACGTTTATTGCGAAAGAAATCGCGATTTTAAAAAATCCTCATCACTAAGACGTTTATCAACATTCGAAAAACGACAGGCATCATGGCTTATTAATAATCACCATGGTTTGCATTGGAGCGATGGGTGGATTTCGTATAAAAAGTTGCGTGCCATGCTTACGCGTGATCTACAAACTGTTGATGCTGTTTTTGTGAAGGGGTCGGAAAAAGGAATGGATCCTTCAGTTTATACCACAACCAACATTCAATATAATAAACATCGTAGACACGCATGGTGAGCAAGATCATCCTAAGACAACGACGACTTCCGAAAACGGCTGTGTGTGTTTCACCGTCACCGACACCGACGACGATGATGACGACGACGATGATCCGATCGATGGCAACGATGAGGGAATCGTTACAATTATTACTGTATCTACCCTGCAAACCATGTCTGCGGCAGAAAGTACTGTTCGATGCGCTGCGCATTCTACCACTGACTTCGTTTGTGCATTGCATAATGTACCAAAAATCTGCTATTTCATGCAATCGGAACTATAAAGTGAGTAGCGCTTTCATATATTTTACATACAAAAAAAATACATTCCGAGTACAGTGTTGTCTTCGTATGTGCTCGGTTTGGTGCACATCCCCAAATGGGTTTGATCCCCACCACTTCTGCCTCACTTTTGTCCGGCGAAGACGAGATCGAGATGGAACGAAAGCGAGCGAGAGCCACTGAAAGCGAGCGAGGACGGTACGAGACAGACTACGCGTTTATGTTTTGTCTCGCTCTGTCTTTCGAGCGCCGTGACACTCCGTCCTTTGCGTGCGCGACGGCGTGCGCAATGGTCGCAAGCACTTACGGTAAGCACGGGAACCGCTTCGCAAAATCTTGACGCAGACCCGGCTCAAGTCTTTTTTACGCCCTAGGCAAACTTGTCAAATTGCGCCCTTTATTATAATATATTTATTTTAGATTATTTATGACTTTACTTTGCAAAATTAGGCAATTGCTAGGACGCAAGATTGAAAAGAGGCGCAAAATGATATTTTCATTACTGGTATTGTTGAAAATAAACTTTAAAATAAAACATTACAAATTGTACTGCAACTAGTTTAAACTACGAATAAAAATTCAGTGTAAGGTCATCAATAATCTCAAATGAATGTATTATAATAAGGGGCTCAATTTGACAAGTTCGCCTAGGACGCAAAAAAGACACAGTTTGTACAGTATTTTTGCGAGAACCGTATATTATTCACATTTTATATTAGTTTTTATATCCGTTTCATATTATGCTTTTTATATTATAGCCGTTTTATATTATAATTTTATATATTCTATCCGTCTTATATTATGCTTTTTATATTATACCCGTATTATATTATGATTTTATATATTCCATCCGTCTTATAATATGCTTTTTATATTATACCCGTATTATATTATGATTTTATATATCTATTCTATCCGTCTTATATTATGCTTTTTATATTGTACCCGTATTATATTATAATTTTTATATTACATCCGTATTATGCTTCTTTATATTATTCCCGTCTTATATAGTGCTGTTTTCTATTGTTCTTTGGTATATTATACGTTTTTTTATATGTACATTAATAATTCATATAAATAAAAAAAACTACTTTTTCCTAAAAGTATAACATTTTTTTACCACTCGTTCTCCTCATTCTCTTCATCTTCCTCGGCCTCCTTCTCCTTCTCCTCCTTATAAAATATATAATATTTTATATATATAAAATATTTTACGCATAAATAGTCGTTCTTTTTATGAAAATATATTTTTTTTTTAATTTCTACCATCAATCCTCCTCATACAACGACAATGGCGACGACGACGGGGACGACGACAACATACGATGCTGCTGCTATACTATTAGCATTATTTAACATGTTCTATCTAACATTTCGAAACAACCGAGAAAACGAAAGTTTGACCATTTTCTTTGTGCAATCCTTGTAAAAAAAAATACTTAAATCATACATTTTCCAGATCTCCGGGAAGCACTTAAGGTTCTATAACTTTACTGACGAGGTAAAAGAACGCGTGAAACGTCAAAAACTTCAACTTCTCTCGAAACATTGAAAACTGCTACATAGGACATTTTAATTAAGGGGGTAGACACGGGCAATGCAGCGCGCTGTATACCGACACAATCTGGCCCAAAACATGGGTTTAGTAGATCTTTTCGTCCTTATATGAGCGAATTTTGGGCTGGGCGAGGTCTCATTCGAAGGAGGAAGGTTCAATGAAACGCGCTCTGGTCATGGTTCGATGAGATTGTGTTGATATCTCATAATATGAGTGTTCAAAGTAGAGCAAAAGTCGACAGAATACACCCGCAAGAATCCAAGTATTTTTAGGTCACTAAAAGAGTTTTGTGACTCAAATGATGACCAGAGCGCGCTACACTGAACCTTCCTCTTTCGAATGAAACCTCACCCAGCTCAAAATCTGCTCATACAAGGACGAAAAGCGTATTCTCGCAACTGCATTCCCAAATACGATTTCCGCCATATTGGCGATAATACAGAGCAAATCACGTGACAAATTTAGTTGAGGTAGTGGATACGAGATGGCGCCTACTCGGGAGGACTGCCAACGTGGAATCATAGCAAACCTGAAGCGTTAGCTGGATACACGAGCCACAGTAAAAGCGTGATGCGGTCAATGTATGCATTTTCGGACGATTGTAGGTTAGGTTATATGCATTTTAGGCATACATTGGCTAGGAACTGCGGGGAATTGTAAACACTTACTAAATTAATGCTTTCACCGTAACACATACATCACTTGAAATCGCTGCCAAATTTATGTTATAATTATATGGCCACATTATTGAACCCTTCGTTGACACATCTCTTTTTTCGATCAACTTTGACATACCTGGGTGGCTGACACCCAGAAAAAATTTTAAACAACTGCCATTCTCATCTAAAGACTCCAATCGTAATAAAAAAAAATCATGGGTTCTTCTCAAAGTCTCTAGAATGTATTCCAATAGTTTTTTTATTGACATTTTATCACAGTTTTTGTGGAAAAATTCTAGATTACCGTATGTCAGTATGTAAAATCTTCAAAAAATTGTAACTTTTTCAAATTTCAATATTAGAAGTTAAAAATCTACGGAGTTGTTGTTCAGATATAATATTTTGAGAAAAAAATAGTTTATAAGTGGGCTTTGGAGAAATGGTATTTATTTTGCATATAGAAGATACAGAGCGTCAAAATCAGCTTATGGGTAGCTCACACCCAGAGTGTCAACGAAGGGTTAAAATAAAAAAAAAGGAGAGACTGGAACTTTTTTACTATTACTGGAAGTAGTGATTTACTGCTATCATATTTTCAGAATGTGATGAAGTTACAGCAATTATTTGAAATTATTGTTCTTATTATTGTTCTTTTTATTCTTTTGACTATTGTATAAAACATGTTATAAGGAAAAGTCTCCAAATCAGTGAACTGTTGACCACCTGATTTTTTTGTAATTCTTTACGGTACTATCTCCTATAGTCCTTAGTTAATATTTAAGGTGCAGATTGGGTTAAAAAAAAAATAAAAAATAAAACAACTTAAAATAACAGATGTGACTTACAATAGTGACGACCGATTACCGAATTGTCAAAACATCGGATAGTAGATCCACCATATACATGACCGAAGCTACGATACGCCAAATGTTCAAATACGATCGCTGCATCCATCATATGTTCTCGTGGTTGTCGGAAATTCTAAACTTCGTAAGTAGCAAATAGCTTCCTTTGTAGCCCTTATACGCGCCGCTACGACACCGACCGCGGACTATGAAAAACTCATTTCCAAAAGCAACTACTTTGAACCGCATTCTTTGTTAGATTGTGAATTATTAGCGCTGGGCTTGGATTCGATGATAGGCGATGCTCGCAACGTACCACAATAATGTACACATGTCTATATACTTTACCAATAAATATAACATTTTTTCATATGAATACCTGCATTAAAACTACCATTCTTTCGATCGTCCTTCTTAACTAGGTATGTTAGGATTTCGAAACATATATAACAACGCCGTTTAGGAGTTGTCCGATAGGGCAACAGGTCAGACTGTCCGGTCCAAACACTTGTCGGCGGCGAGACCGTCAAACGGTAGCCTGAATGGCGCTGATCTATAACTATTATGCATTTCGAATAACATATATTCTATTTTATAGTCTCCTGCAGTGTAACTGTACTCCCGTGACCGTGAATTACGTGACCTACGCATTGTCGATGTAGCTGTATTTAGGCTCTCATGAGTATAGAGTGATAACTAATGCTTGGAACCGGACCTTTACGCAGTATCACATCGCTCGCACCGAATATGTTTTGTTAATCGATATCATCATCATGTCGAATTCATCTCTCACCCAGTGGAATGCATACACACGTATTAGCTTACATCGCTTTAACCTTCTTCGCATAAAATTCTGGCGATGCGTGATCGCGGTAAGAAATGCATAATATTCTCGGAAGTATACCTTCAATCATTCTCGCACATATTTTATTCAGTTCATCTTGTATAACTTCTGTTTTGTCTGGAAGCAGAGAGGGATACATGTATTTCGTACCCCTCTCTCTCTCTCTCTCTCTCTCTCTCTCTCTCTCTCTCTCTCTCTCTCGCTCCAAATTCAAACATCGCGAATCGTACACGGCTAACGCGTCTGCGCGGCTACGACGCGGCTATAGCGGGTGCGATCTAGCCTTCGGGCGATATAAACGCACCGGTCCGCTTTGAATTTGGGCGGTTCCGAGAATTCGTGCGCACGAAAATACCGCGCATTATTCTCGGAAGTGGACCTTCCATCGTTACAGCTACATGTTTACGATACATGTTTGCGCGAGGACTATGCAGGTTTCGACTTGCATCTTCTACGCGTACTACCTCATTATCTCGCATACATTTCAGCTTCGAATTTTCGCGGTTCAGAGATAGCGCGCGCACCGATGCTGCGTATTATTCTCGGAAATCAACCTTCCATCGTTACAGTTACATGTTATTGGTGCGGTTATCGCGCCATAACAAACTGTAGGTTGCGACTTGCATCTTCTACGCGTCATACCGCCGTATGTTTTAACTATGGTCCTAGAGAGGAGTAGAAAGAGAGATGTAAATATCATACCTCTCTCGCGTACACCTGGTTCGAACGTCGCAACTATCGGGGCGCGATCTAGCCTTGGGGCGATAAAAGGGTTGCGACGCTTCCTACAACGCGTGATGAGTCATCCTCCCTAGCTCGCGCGCGCGCGCGCGCGCGCGCGTGTGTGTGTGTGTGTGTGTGTGTGTGTGTGTGTGTGCGCGCGCGCACGTTCCCCTTCCACCTGCTCCACGGGTCGTGTTCCCCCACCACTGACTCATCTCCACCTCCACGGGCTGCATTCCCCCACCTGCCTCCCCCTCGCACGGATGTGGTACCCCTCGCCCCGCTTCACCCCCTCGCAGCCAATTGGTTTAGAACGCCCCACACATATCTACTAGTATTTGTTTTCACTCGTGGGATCTGACCGAGTATCCTCTCTTACAGAGCACAACCAAGCATTCGTGGGCCGTAACGGCATCTGCACAGTTGAAGAATCCGCGAGGCATTGCCTTTGTTCTACTGACTAATCGAAAGAATGTGATGAGCGAAGATGCTACTAAGTTCGACAACTGCAAATTAGCCAATGTAAAACTTTTTCTCAACTCAGAATTTTACCCGTACGATGACCTGAACTTGGACTTTGACAAGAATATGCACGCCATCTTGTTTCACATTTATACGTAAATAATGTATTCCGTAAATCGTATTATGGGCATAGTTGCACCGCGGCCGAATTTTTACAATTTGATCCCCTCGTAATAGTTCCTACGTCCGCCACACTCACTCTCACCGCAGCACCTCGCGGACCGCGATACAGCCGACGCTGATCGATGAACGAGCCGCCAATCAGCGCCTATCGATCGACCAATCATCGAAGATCGATAAGCCAATCAGCGCGCCGTATCGACGATCCAAGAGAACGGAGAAGACGCGCGAGCGGAAGTCGGCCATGTTCTCTCTCTTTCTTTGCATCCCTTGCTAGTAACGGTCGGATACGCGTACCTCTCGCAAAATATCAAAGATATGAACTCTCACTCTCACCTATCTCATTATTTGAAGTGCTCATTTTCACAGTGCCCTTTTTTTGTTATTCTAAATATCAAAGTGCGCGCTCGTTGCCTCCACAATTAATTCAATTGTGTGGATGCCACATGGTAGCTGCCACGCGGCCACATTTTCTATCCCATACTCACGCCCCGGTGATAAATAGTATCATTGTGCATCTCAACAAGAGCCATTTTCACCTAAATATTTAATAAATTGACGAAGTGTTCCCACAGAAGTTAGATTGTTGACCATATTAACCTGTCTAAGATTCCTCTCACTTTTCATCAAGCCCATTTATCAAACATGGTTCAATACACGGTCGATACACATTCAGAGTGGTACGATAGACGTTCGATACACGTTCAATACACGATCAGAGTGGTTCGACGCACGTTCGATACACGATCAATGTAGTATGGTCTAGTCGAATGATGTGTCCAAAGAAGAAGAGGAAGCGGTTCAGCCAAATGACGAGTGCGAAGAAGGAAAGGATGGTGAGCGAAGAAGATGATAAGTGCAAGGAGGAAGGGTATAAAAAAAAAGAATGGTATCCTATTTTGCGAAGCTCCGCACTTCTCGGTTTCATGATAAGGGTTTAGATGCGTGAGTCTGGAGATGCTGCGAGACCAGTTGTCTGTCAATCATGGCTGCGAAGCATTATCATTGTCATTTGTGCAAGTTCTCTTAACGTTTCTGCGTGAAAAAAATGGGCTATTGGAAACATATTCCAAATTTTGATCGGATGATGTGGCGAGACAATCAGGAGGTATGCATCTAATACTCTACAATGTTTTACACGTTTTTACGTTTATGGTTTTAAAATGTTGCAATGTGTTGAAAGCGAGGTTATGAAAGACTAAATAAAAAACACTTGGCTAACACCAAAAATATAAACTGATATCTTTGTAATGATTGTACGTATTGTTACCACGTGAACTATTTTGTCGTCGACACTCCGATTACACTTGTAATTCTTGATTACGCACATGAAAAATAAACTGTGAAGACGCATGTACAGAGAAAGCAGCACTTTTTTAACAGGAAGGGACTTTTCAGAAGGAAGAAGTGGGCAGTGTCACCACTCTAGTCAAGAAGGGCGAAAAATAATATCTAGAGACGCGGTAGCGTCTCGACGCCAAGTACATGAAAGACACCCTGCATATGTCGAACATGAAAAACACCCTGTATATATATATGTCGACTGTCGCTACCGTGTACCTTTACTCGTCGCGGAGCCATTCTAACCTAATTCTGACATTTATACATTAATATTTAATTTAAAGGAATTTTTCTTATGTAAACCGCATATTGGCTTTCAAACAAGACCAATTTCAATAAAATCGGTCCACACATGACAGAGACATCATAATATCGTCTCATGGATCGGTCGGATCCGATTAAGGTTTTTCTTTTCTTCTGATTCTTCTCCTGATTCTCCAAGCCAAATTTTCGTCCACATAAGGCCCGGTTCAGACAAGCGGTTTGCGGCAGTTTGCCGCCGCGGCAATCTGCCGCAGCAAGACGCGCGTCAAATTTTTCGAGCAGTTCACACGAGAGGTGTTGCAACGCCACGATTTGCGTTCTGCGCTTTCATTTTGCATTTAACTATGGAGCTGAGACGTAACCAACAGAGGGAAAGAATTCATTTTCTTTTTGCAAGTTATTTAATATTATATCGATGTACTAGAAAAAAAGATATTGGGTACATCCCTTCATTAGTGCAAGACTTCTCAAAGGAGCATTTAGTTCCATGTTTATAGATTTGAGAGAGAATGAGACCAAATTTTTTAATTATTTCCGTATGAACATAACATCTTTTGATGAATTAAGTGCAAAAATTTCTGAAAGTTTGAAGTCTCAAAACACTGTCATGAGACTTGCTATTCCGCCACTTGAAATGATAGCTGTTACATTGAGGTAAGAAGGACATTTATTTGTTAAAAATAGTGTAATACAATTTTCAAGAGTATTTTAAGAAAAGTTTTGTGACAAAATTCCAAACAACGAATTGTAAATGATTTATAGAAGAGATGATGAAATTAGCAAATAAACAAAATAAACTAACCAACAAACAATGACATTGTACTAGTAAACAATAAAATAATAAATAATTTAATAACAATTTTATAACTTATAAATGATAAATACTTTCGGATGCTGTTGATGTAGTTGATGATGATGTTGAAGGAAATACTTGATGTTCATTCATATTGTATGTTGTGGATTGATACTGTGGATAAGTTCCAAATTGTTGATAAGAAGGTTCATAAAAATTACTAGTTGTAGGATGAGGGGGCTGTTGATGGTAACTAACAGAAGGCATGCTTTTTTTTCGAATTTGTTTTAGGATGTGTAAAATTTCAGTCCTGAATTCTATTTTTGGATTTGTGCTAAAATCTTTTAAAATGGGAATTAATGATTGAAAAAATGACGTATCATCGTTATTATCGTTTGGAATTTCGGAATAACGCATATATTTTAACATCGCTTCTTCTATACATCTTTTACGTTTTGTCGATGATTTTGGAATTTGAATTTCTTCATTTGATGCACGGTCTTCTTGAATTTGAATGACTGGGTTCGAAATTACTATTTGTTCTTCGTTCTCATTTTCTTCCGTTATACTATTTTCTGTTGTTACTGAACTTTGTACTGAATTTAAAAATGTTAATTGCTGTGCATAAATATATTTTCTCCCTTTGGCAGCACTCCCAGATTTTAATTGTTTTTTAACATTTTTCGCGTAATTATCTTTCAAGTTTTTCCATTTTTTCATTAAAAGTGAACCTGGAACAAAATGTAATTTTAAAGTTTTTGTATAGGTACTTAGGAAGTGGATGCAACCTAATTGACTTGCACTATTCATTCAGAATTGGACGATCAACGTTATGTTTGATTACAAGAAAGGTCTGCTCAACAATTTGGACAATTATGAAAGACGAATGTATACCAAAATTTAATGAACATAATATGTGGCTTGAAGTAGCCAAACATTTTGAACACCGTACAAATTTTCCTAACTGTTTAGGAGCCCTTGATGGAAAACATATACGTATTACGAAACCTACGATGAGTGGCTCTACGTACTACAATTACAAAAATTTCTTTTCAATAGTTCTGTTTGCTATAGCTGATGCCAACTATAGGTTTCTCTATGTCGATATTGGTTCTCCAGGCCAGGAAGGGGACAGTACCCTATTTGAAAACTCTATATTTTATAAGAAATTAGAGAATAATTCTTTATGTATTCCTCCTGGAAAATCATTACCTGGAACAAATGGTCCAACTATGCCCTATATGTTTGTTGGAGATGAAGCCTTTTCGCTATCCAATCATATATTAAGGCCTTACAGTGGAAAATTTTTGTCCCATGAGAAAAGAATTTTCAATTATTGACTCAGTCGTGCTAGAAGATATGTAGAGTCCACGTTTGGCATTTTGTCGAATAAATGGCGTATTTTTCATAAAGCAATGAATGTTAAGTTACAGTTTGCAATAGATATTGTCAAATGTTGTTGTGTACTACACAACTTTGTTCGAGACCGTGATGGTTACCAGGAAGAAGATACTTATTCCATTGAAGGTTTCTATGAATTAGAACATGTGCCAGTAATTGTGCAAGGAGGTCGACAATTAAACCAAATCCGACAAGAATTCACAAACTATTTTGTAAGTGATATTGGGAAAGTATCATGGCAAGATAACATGGTTTAATTGTTTAGTATAATCTTATTGTTAAAATTGTAAAGTGTTCATGTGTTAAAATAATTATTTAATGTAGTTCTCAGTATGTATAATAATATTACAGTATGTATAATATAAAAAATATGTGGAATTTATAATTACCAAAATTTGTTTTATCTTTTGCGGGCAAATTTTCAAAATCTGGATTTATTGAGGTGCACACTCGTACCCACGCATCCTCCTTCTTATTTTTGTTATGGTATTCTTCGGTACTAGAATCCCATATGGCTCGAAAATTTTTTATTTCGCTGATAAATATTTCCACATCTAGTTCGGACATTTTCTTGCGTTAAATAAACGCAAAACGCTCGTGTGAATTGCTTGTATATAAAACAATGTACTGCTTCGCCGCTTTGCGGCAGCGTTCAGTTGCGGCGAAGCGGGACGTGCGTTCGTCAAAACGAACGCAAACATGCCGCCTAGTAGCCGCTCAAATTTGCGTCCCGTGTGAACTGCTTCATATAAATCTATGTCCGGCTAAAACGCGCGCGGCAGACTGCCGCAAACCGCTCGTCTGAACCGGGCCTAATACGTATACACGCGTTACACACACACCTTCAGCCAACACATGTCGTTCTTCTTTCGTCGACTCTCGGGATTATTCGGCAGGGATCGTCGTCCGTCATTGTATACACACATACATATATATACTATTTTGAATTTTATAACCGAAGTGCTAAGTGTCAAAAAAAGTAAGTTGTCCAAATTTGAAATGTCAGGAGTTTTTACACGAAATAGGAGACTGAATTATTGTCTCAATTAACAAGGTAAGTCGCCAAATTTATTTCATAGATTTCTTATGTAGAGTCGCAGACTTGGAAGTTGTCCGGAGAAGGTTCGACAGAGAAGCATCTTCTTTCGCATAAGTTTCTAGAAATTTGTACCATGCATGTACAAAATAAATAATATATTGTAGTAAAAAATTGTATTGCATTTAAATTGCCAGATATTTGTATTTGTATATCAGTATTGTATTTGTATATATAATTTAGAGTTTTTATGTAAAGCTTATTATATTATAGAAATGAAGGGAATGCACAGACGTGGAGGTTGTCCGGAGAAGATTAGATAGAATTTTGGAAATTTGTCAAATAAGGTAAATCGACAAAATTTGTCAAAAGACATAGCATTAAGAATTATTAAGAAAATATATTATGGTGGACTGCTTGCAATGTAGAGCAAGTCACATTAGTGAAGAAAATATACGCTGAAAACACATCTCCCTTAATGCTCTTCAATCTTTTGTGAAAGACATTCGTAATACTTTAATAATAAAATTCACAGTAGTTGCCACGCTATTCATTAATTCATTAATTTTTTAGATTCCCATTATTTCAATTTCAATTTACCAATAAATATACTAAATTAGTTTTATTCCAACACCAATAAATTGTGCATTAAAAATATTGGATCTCTTCGTTCATTTTCGCTAAATTATTACCATTGGCGTTTAAATTTCCTGTAACAAGACTTTCTGCCATACGCTCTCACCTCCTTCGGACACATTATGTAGTCTCTACACTCACTATAACAAAAGGCCACTCTATTTCTATATAAGTAAGTTCTATTATAAGTTGTACTACATATAAAAAATTCACAAAACTAAAAAAATACGCCAAGTACATGAAAAATCAAATAAATCACAAAAAATAGAAGATAATAATAATCCAATTAATCCCATAGATGCTATATGGGATT
Source organism: Andrena hattorfiana (assembly GCA_944738655.2). Lineage (NCBI taxonomy): Eukaryota > Metazoa > Arthropoda > Insecta > Hymenoptera > Andrenidae > Andrena > Andrena hattorfiana. The sequence continues at coordinate 16,315,307 of OX122895.1, forward strand.
GATCTGTGATAATTATGGCGGCGTTTTAAAATATTTTGGTGGGCTATATAATAAAACCCTCTGTCTAGTACATTATAATCTTTGTAAAAAGAAGTGAGATCCCCATAAAAAAACTTCAAAAAAGTAAAAAAATTACGCCAAGTACATAAAAAATAAATCGCAAAAAATAGAAGATAATAAAATAATAATACAAAGTAAAAAAAGATGTGAAATACGAATAAATATTTTATTCAAATTACTTGGCGCTGCGAAACCGAAAAAAAGTTAATCGTCTTAGTAATAATTTACAATAACTCCCCTACAACCTAAAATATATATATAAACATATACATATACATATTAGAAACGCAGTCAGATTTATTCTATACATATTTCTTTAATTCTAATATCATACGGAGCATATGCACACTAGGGTGGACCTTAGCTACTCTTGACAAAAATTATTTTGCGAGATTTTGTTGCTCCCGCCACCCAGAAATGTGACACTTGTTGGGAAAATGATCTGGAAAAAATTTCAGCTCGATTGGACCACGGGAAAAGGACGTGCCACGAATTTGAAAATTTTGAACTTTTTAAACCTTGATATAAATTTACATTATGATATATCGTTGAATTTGTATTTTTTTCTGTTTAAGAATACATACACAACATATAGCATTGTTAACAATAAAAAACGTCCGTGACCTTGAAAACTCGAAAGAGTGACCTTGAAAAATAATTTTTTTCTTCCTTCTAATTCGCCTCTTTATGTGCTACAACTTTTGTCTGAAGAGTTTCTTCGTATATTCATAAACGATGGAGATATTAAAGATTTTCATTTAAACGCCCATGTAGCTTGTAGAAAAAAGGTAGACAATGCTATATAACGGTAGATTTTAAATTTCATGTGAAATAGTTGCATTTTTGACAATACTATAGTTTTTTTAAATATTTAATTCGTACATTGAATAAAATTCAGTCTCCTATTTCGTGTAAAAACTCCTGACATTTCAAATTTGGACAACTTACTTTTTTTGACACTTAGCACTTCGGTTATAATTAATCGTATTGAAATGCGAGTTTTGAAAGCCTTCGAAATGCAGCTACAGCTGACTCAGGTAATCAGTTTGTACCCCTCAGAAACCGTTAGAATTCTACCTGCGCAGGAAGGGATGGGACAGAAGGTCCGAAAGTCATAGTTGGGCCATTATGTTCTGAGCGTTCAGCGAGGTAACAGTGAAATATCGCAGTGAAAGTGAAAGTGAAATGGAAGGTACAAGGAAAAAATTATATTTACTCGATCATGACGAAAGTCAAATTATCGGTGCAAAATTGCCATCCAAGGGGCAAGTCTTAAGAGTCTTATTTCACAATCTACGGAATGTGAAATTAAATCTTAAGTCTAGTGCTTCTTTAGTTATTAAGGAAGTTCAAATATTTTGGGAGAAAGCGCGAATCCCAATGAAAAGACCACAGCATTGCATTGATAAGCTAGATGCATTGTATCAAGAATGGGTAAATTTGCATAAAAGTTGCAAGCGCAGTACTGAAACCCAAAACAATCGGGAGAAGGAGTTTGTAGACAAGCTAGATGATCTTTTTGATATTGCACCCACCGATGCGTTAAAAACTATTAAAATAGAGGAAGACAAACTTTTTCTATTAAGTCAACGAAAAAAAGGACGTCCTGGATCTATGATTGGAAGCGATAATATATTGTACCGGAAAGAACAGAAAAAAGCGTTTCGGAAGGAGCAAGAAGAATCGAGGCAGGCGCAGTGTGAAGTAGAAGCTATGCAAGGTAAATATTCTTTATGCAATTCATTTTTAAAACTCAAAATATTGATCGTTATCTTAGATATATAATATAAGATATATTGGTCTGTACTGACACTTGTATATCGTTTAAATCAAGACGAAACAATGGACAAAGTAGCATCATCCAACGAAGAAGATAGTCAGCTATCAAGTGAGGGTGAAAATATTGAATTTATTATTCCCGTGGATGAAGCTGGTCCAAGCAACCCTAAAAAAAGACGTGCTCAAATCGACATAATTACGCCAAAACTTGTTGCAACCCTTGACAAGTGCAAAGTAAGCGATCGTGATGCTGTTCGTATAATAACAGCAACAGCTCAAGCTCTTGGTCATGACCTAGGCGACTTAATTATCAATCGAACGTCTATACGGCGTCATCGCATGGATCTTCGAGCACAACTTGGCAGATAAATATCGTGTAGCGTTCAAAGACTGCGAGCTTGGTGCTATTACACTACATTGGGACGGAAAGCTGTTGCCAGCTTTAATAGGCAATGAGAAAATTGATCGTTTACCTGTACTAATAACTTGCAGAGGTATTGAGCAGTTGCTTGGAATCCCTGCAATTCTATCGGGTACTGGGGACAAACAAGCTTCTGCGGTATACGATTTAGTGCAGAAATGGGATTTAGGTGGCAAAGTGCACTTTGCTGTGACACAACGTCGTCGAACATGGGACGTTTCCAAGGCGCATGTATCCTTCTCGAACAAAAATTTGAAAGAGATTTACTATATTTTCCTTGCCGGCATTACATGTATGAAATTATTGTACGGAGTGTTTTTGATGTAAAGTTAGAGAAATCATCGGGTCCAAATATTTCACTTTTTAAACAATTTCAGCAGGCTTGGCCTCAGATCAATAAATCGAATTTTGTGGCAGGAATTGAAGACGAGTACGTCCATCAAGCTACAATTGTAAATATTACTGAAGTGCTGGAGTTTGCAATGCAAACATTGAAAAACATTAATCAACCACGAAAAGATTACAGAGAATTCTTGGAGCTTACAGTTCTTTTCTTAGGCGGAACTCCTAGAAAAAATTATACATTTCGAGTTCCAGGAGCTTTTCATCACGTTCGATGGATGGCCAAGGCGATATATTGTATAAAAATATATTTATTTCGAAAAGAATTTATCTTGACTAGCGAAAAGGCCACTGGAATTCGCGACATTTGTATTTTCCTCGCCAATTTGTATTTAAAAGCATGGATACAAGCTCCAGTCGTAACAGAAGCCTCGCGACAAGATTTGGAATTACTAAACAATTTATCCGCTTATCGTCAAATTGATGATACAATAAGCCGCACTGCAATAAGCAAAATGATCAATCATTTATGGTATTTGGCACCAGAAACTGCCGCATTATCATTTTTCGATAGTGCCATTGAGAATGACACTAAAATAAAAATGATAGAGGCAATAAATGCCAGTGTAGGCAGTGACGACAACGAATACCTTAAAAAATATAAAATTCTTCCAAAGGATGTGGAACAATTGGTCAACAAAAAAATGGAACATTTTATTTCTCCTGATTCCAAAAGATTCTTTGGAAGGTTTTTAATACGTACCACATTTTTTTAAAAAGACCCTTCTACATGGGATGATGACGAGGCTTTCCAAATTTGGCGAAACATCGTGAACGGATTAAAAGTGGTAAATGACACCGCTGAGCGTGGCGTTAAACTTATAGAAGAATATAACAAAATATTATCAAAAAATGAAGAGGAGAAACAATTTATACTGCAGAATGTGATGGAATATAGAAAACAGTATCCTGACGTCACAAAGGAGAATTTATCAAAGGATTTTTAAAGCATTTTTAATATAAACGAACCCCTAATAAATACCTCCGTGGCTATTTGAATTTTTGAGACGCATTTAAGACTGTTTGTTAAGACAGTCGCGTCTAGGGCAAGATCTGCTCGGTCTTATCGAACGTCCACGAGCAGGTCTGGGACGCAATACTTTGATAACATTTCTATTCGTAATTTACATAATAGCTATAGTAACTTATTTTCAGTCTTAGAACTGCTTTTCTTCTGTATAATGGAGCGATATAATAAAAATCAAAAATGTTTAATATCTTCATCGTTTATGGATATACGAAGAAACTCTTCAGACAAAAGTTGTAGCATATAAAGAGGCAAATATAATGGAGGAAAAAAATTATTTTTCAAGGTCGCTCTTTCGAGTTTTCAAGGTCACGGACGTTTTTTTTGTTAAGAATCGTATATGCTGTATATGTATTCTTAAACAGAAAAAAAATACAAATTCAACGATATATCATAATGTATATTTATGTCAAAGTTTAAAAAGTTCAAAATTTTCAAATTCGTGGCGCGTCCTTTTCCCGTGGTCCAATCGGGCTGAAATTTTTTCCAGATCATTTTCCCAACAAGTGTCATATTTCTGGGGGGCGGGACCGAAAAAACCTGATGGTCGAAAAATAAGGTCCACCCTAATGCACACATTCACGAACGCGCGCACAAGAAAGAAAGATATACATATACATATTAGAAACGCTGTCAGATTTATTCTATATATATTTATTTAATTCTAATATCATACGGAGCACATGCACACATTCACGAACGCACGCACAAGAAAGAAAGAAAAAGATTAATGCGATTTATACATATTTATTCAGTTTGGCAACACCAATTCGGGGAGCAGCACCAAGTAATTTGAACAAAATATTTATTCGTATTAAAATATTTATTTGTATAAAAATTTATCTGCTTAATATTATTTAATACATTTTCTTATTTGTATAAATAGCCATTATTATAATTGGCGCAATTTTTGTATATCCTTAATTTTGTAAAGCTATTAATTTACGACAATGCTTTTAAATGGGATTCTTTTTGTTGGGTTAATTAAAAAATGTTCGCGATATGAGTAATGGAATGTATGAACACAGCATTTTAGCTGTGTATATGTAGTTGTGTCATCTTAAGCGCCGTTGGAAAGCACCTTTATGTACTTGCAGCTCATTCTGATTTTACATATTTTTTTACTTTGTATTATTATTTTATTATCTTCTATTTTTTGTGATTTATTTTATATGTACTTGGCGTAATTTTTTTACTTTTTTGAAGTTTTTTTATGGGGATCTCACTTCTTTTTACAAAGATTATAATGTACTAGACAGAGGATTTTATTATATAGCCCACAAAAATATTTTAAGACGCCGCCATAATTACCACAGATCAATCCCATATAGCATCTATGGGATTAATTGGATTATTATTATTTTCTATTTTTTGTGATTTATTTGATTTTTCATGTACTTGGCGTATTTTTTTACTTTTTTGAAGTTTTTATATGTAGTACAACTTATAATAGAACTTACTTATATAGAAACAGAGTGGCCTTTTGTTATAGTGAGTGTAGAGACTACATAATGTGTCCGAAGAAGGTGAGAGCGTATGGCAGAAAGTCTTGTTACAGGAAATTTAAATGCCAATGGTAATAATTCAGCGAAAATGAACGAAGAGATCCAATATTTTTAATGCACAATTTATTGGTGTTGGAATAAAACTAATTTAGTATGTTTATTGGTAAATTGAAATTGAAATAATGGGAATCTAAAAAATTAATGAATTAATGAATAGCGTGGCAACTACTGTGGATTTTATTATTAAAGTATTACGAATGTCTTTCACAAAAGATTGAAAAGCATTAAGGGAGATGTGTTTTCAGCATATGTTTTCTTCACTAATGTGACTTGCTCTACATTGCAAGCAGTCCACCATAATCTATTTTCTTAATAATTCTTAATGCTATGTCTTTTGACAAATTTTGTCGATTTACCTTATTTGACAAATTTCCAAAATTCTATCTAATCTTCTCCGGACAACCTCCACGTCTGTGCATTCCCTTCATTTCTATCCATCCAAGCCTGTGCGTCCCTCTCAATTCTACTATCCAAGCCTGTGTGTCTCCTTCATTTGAATCGAAGTCTTGTGCGTCCCCTTCATTTCTATAATATAATAAGCTTTACATAAAAACTCTAAATTGCTGATATACAAATACAAATATCTGGCAATTTGAATGCAATACAATTTTTTACTACAATATATTATTTATTTTGTACATGCATGGTACAAATTTCTAGAAACTTATGCAAAAGAAGATCCTTCTCTGTCGAACCATCTCCGGACAACTTCCAAGTCTGCGACTCTACATAAGAAATCTATTAAATAAATTTGGCAACTTACCTTGTTAATTGAGACAATAATTCAGTCTCCTATTTCGTGTAACAACTCCTGACATTTCAAATTTGGACAACTTATTTTTTTTGACACTTAGCACTTAGGTTATAAAATTCAAAATAGTATATATATGTATGTATGTATACAATGACGGACGACGATCCCTGCCGAATAATCCCGAGAGTCGACGAAAGAAGAACGAACATGTGTTGGCTGAAGGTGTGTGTGTAACGCGTGTATACGTATTATGCGGACGAAAATTTGGCTTGGAGAATCAGGAGAAGAATCAGAAGAAAAGAAAAACCTTATCGGATCCGACCGATCCGTGAGACGATATTATGATATCTCTGTCATGTGTGGACCGATTTTATTGAAATTGGTCTTGTTCGAAAGCCAATATGCGGTTTACATAAGAAAAATTCCTTTAAATTTACAAAATTTTGCAGGCGTGATGAGATATTAATGTATAAATGTCAGAATTAGGTTAGAATGGCTCCGCGACGAGTAAAGGTACACGGTAGCGACAGTCGACATATATATATATACAGGGTGTTTTTCATGTTCGACATATACAGGGTGTTTTTCATGTACTTGGCGTCGAGACGCTACCGCGTCTCTAGATACATACATTTACATTTTTATTGCATTCAAATCGATTTCCACTCGTTCTAACTTTTTATCACAGCTTCTATGACAACTAACTGTAATCGAAAGGGGTCAGTGCCATTGCAAGAAAATATTTATGAGAAATAGCAAACAGTAGTACTGGATTCTTCAGGAAGCGTAAGTATCAGTTTTTGCATTCAAGTGGTATAAACACAAAAAGTAATTTTTATTAAATTTATTTATTTTTGTTAATCAAGGTGTACATATGTAGACTGGGCTCAGGAGCAGAGTTGGGCAAAATGTAATCCTAATACATCTTAGAAATTACGATTAAAATGTAATTGTTAAGTTGATTACACATTATTTGCTGTAATTGTTCATTTAGGTAGTTAACCATTTGTTTTCATCAACTACCTAAATGAACGATTACAGAAAATAATGTGTAATCAACTACACAATTACATTTTAATCGTAATTTGTAGGTTGTCATTCGATTACATTTTGCTAAACTCTGCTTATTGTACCACAAATGCAGGGTGGAAGAGGTCAAATCAGGACAGGACAGGAGGACAGAAAATCCGCCCCTCCAAGTGACAGAAAATCTGTTCCTTCAACTGACAGAAAATATAACCTGTATGTTATACTCGATTTCACAAAATGTTCACCGAAAAGTTCACAAATGTAGCGCAATAGAAAGAAATAGCCGCTAAAGATTTATTGTCATATAGCATATACATAGGTTATATTTTCTGTCACTTCGAGGAGGGGACCACATAATAATCACGTGCATCCAACCTGCGCATTTTCACTAGCCCAATTCAACATCCAACACAATTTTATATATGTTTGTTCATAACTGCTTTCTGCATAGAATGTGTATTTCATGTTTTGTTTCAGTGTTTTGCTAATTAAAAAATGTCTAACCTAACAAACTTCATTTTCTGGGGACATCCCCTCATCTATTTTTCCTTTTAACTTATAATTCCTTACTGCCAACGTAGAATATTGTAGCATAAGCACATTTCAAGTAATTAAAATGTACAATGAATTTTCTACGTTTGCAGTACCAGCAGACTCTTTTCGTTTAAGTATTTACAAGTACAGCGCAACAGCTGAGAATTTCTTTCCTTATTCAGAATAGAATACGGAAATAGAAAACAGCTCCCTCTCGCGTGCACCAGGCAGCCGCGTATCTATGGGTATTACCATTTCTGTGCAGAAAAAAACCTGCTGTAATACCGACCTGGCAAACCATCCAGACCATGTGACGTGTCTACCCCCTTAGTGGGCTGATGCCTTACGGTTGTGACGAAGCGTCACGAGGCGAGCGGAGCCGAGACGACCCGAGGCGCAACGTCCCGCGGCGAACCCCCACACATCGCGATCCGGGACGCTCCGCGGCGACCACCCCGCACACCGCGATCCGCGACACTGGCTAGTAATACGCGCCGCGCCAATAGATCGCGTCCTTTTCTCGCAGTTAAAATTCACCACAGAATAAGCTATAAGACCCGCGCCGGCCGAAGAGAGGTACCGAGAGTCGGAATTAATGAGCCCAGTCACCGCACCGTAGCGAACGACTGGATATTGCCTGGGTTCGACCGTTGTGAACACCAAGCGGTGTACTTCCTTAGTATCCAGTACTGGCTACCGTGGAGGGACTAGACAGTGCCCGGATTCCAGAAACCAAACCATTTTTCCGTGCTACCGTAGAGGCAACTGGACATTGCTCGGGCCTCGACCGATAGCCAACTCCCGTAGGCGCTTCTTTGGAGGGACTGGACAGTGCCCAGACTCCTAGAAACATTCCTTCTTTCCCGTGCTGCCGTAGAGGCGGCTGGAAATTGCTCGGGCCTCTACCGATAGCCAACTTCCGTACCTGTTTCCGTGGAGGGACTGGACAGTGCCTGGAAACATTCCGTTTTCCTGTGTTACCGTGTTACCGACATTGTCCGCGCTACAACTGATAGTAATCCCCGTGCGCATAAAGCGCACCTTAGAATAAGAACCGTAAATAGTAGACTATGTTCTATACATAATTAAGATCGACCAGGCAGCGAAGGGGGGACTCGTTTAATAAAACCCTGCCAATTACCAAAATACTGTAGCATGGCATAACTCATGTCATAACATGATAATAGTATATATCTTTCTGAGCATACTACCACAGTTTAAATTTATCAACGTGATAATACGTGAGTTCACGTAACGCGACAGCAGTGTGTTTCCGCTTTTAGTCTATAGCTCAATGTGACGTCACCATCTCTCTACGGTAGGGAGTTCTCCTGGCAACCCTGCTTGAGAAATACTCACTATGCTTCACAGTTTAAGCTTGACTTCGAACTCGTTTAATGTATACAGAGATTACCGTGAGGAGCGTGAAATGTGATGCTCATATTGCTCGCTTGACGTCTCAGCGAATATTGAAGTATAAAGAAGTGGAAATAAATTTACCTTGCAGCAGTCTTATATTCTTATGTACTCTTTACACCGCTGTTTAGCCAATGAAGATTACTTGTTTAGGTGTTATCACCTCTGTCCAAGTATAGTAAAATTGATAAAGAATAAATTACAACTTACCTTGTTGTTAGTAGATACATGAATAGTAGGAAGTAAGTACGGTACAACAACGGTAACCAATCCTCGGAGATAATTTAATTCAGCTTCACGCGAATAAGCCGCTGGATGAATCTTGTGACCAAAGTAACTCTTCACATGACTTCGAAATTCAGATGCATCAGAAATATCTTTTATTTTCGTGCCAAATGTTTTCCAATCTTGAGCATGTTGCAAAATCAATGGTATTAACTGGCTAAAGATGACGTTGGCCATATCCGTGCGTAACAAACGCAGTGTAATATTTTTTGATGCCGTAGCCGTAGCTAAGCGTAGTTGGTGTACAAATGCTTCATTGTTTGAGAAATCTGAGTACCATGCACAAACATATTTTTGTAATAAATCTTCTAGAAGCTGTAAAAAGAAATTATATTCGTGTATTTCATATATCCTGTTTATTTTTGCTTCAAAATATACTTTCATCATACATACAGAAGACCTAAATGGAAAATACAAATAACATGCTGTTAAGGGGAGATTCTCGTCTATGAGCCCCAAAAGTAACTGATATTTAAGTTTTTTTTGTTTTGAAAAAACTGTTGGTCATATTGGATTAAACTCTTTTGGGGTATAAGGAGGTATTTTAATACTAGCACTCTAATTCTTATTATTTATTAATTATTCTGGAATCTTGTCCACTTCTTCGACGATGTAATTCTTGCTGGCGAGATGTGTAGCATCTATCATAGTCATCTGATTGCAAAATAAATAGAAGTTTCTTAAAGCTAGATAGTTTACGCTGGTATTGGTCCACTTTAAAGAAGAAGAAAAATGAAAAATTGAAAGAGTTATAGCGTTTGAAAGAAAAAGTAAGTTTTTTCCTTAGACAAATTTTTCATATTATTTTTTATATCGGCGAAAAAAGTATTATAAATAAAAATTAAAATTAAAATTTTAGGTCCAGCACTAGCTTAAATTATTTAACTTTAAGAAAATTTTCTTCTTTTCGCAATCAGATGACTGTGATAGGTGCCACATCTGACGCCAATATCGTCGAAGAGATTCCACAATAATTAATAAATAATAAGAAGGATCGACATAAAAAAAATATTTTCTGGAAGTCTAAAGATGCCTCCTTTTATCCCAATAGAGTTTAATGCAATACTAACAATAGTTTTTAAAAAAAGTCATAAATTTCGGGGGCTATTACACGAGAATCACCCCCTTAAAGCGTGCAAGAATGAAATATATCTTTTAAAATGCAAAATTATAATATGAATATGAAAATGGAAATATAATTACTTGTTGCAAAGTGTGGTCAAAATCCTTCGGTATTTTCACTTTAGTTGAATATGGTAGCAATTTATGTCTCCTGCAGCTATTCTTGCTACATACATTACATGGATCTTTAATTTCATACGTTGGATTAAGTGTGTCACTTATAGCATTTAAATTCACTAGTCCCACACTGATGTATTGTAATGTTGTAAGTCCATAAAAAATACTCGTTACGTATAGACAGCACACAATAAATAGCCATATAATGCTGAAACACGTTCGGGAAAGATAGAATTGTTATTTACCTATTCATTCTTTATAAATTAAAATACACACACTTATAATAGTAATAATAATAATAATAATGATGGTGATCATTATGGATAATAGGGGAGAGAGAGAGGGAGAGAGGGAGAGAGGGAGAGAGGGAGAGAGAGAGAGAGAGAGAGAGAGAGAGAGAGAGAGAGAGAAATTTAAAAGATGCCACGCAGCCAAGACCGAAATACTCACTACTGCATATTGAAATTTCTATATTTATCATTTGATCTTCATAAGAATGGTACCAATTGATTCCTTATATTTTCCTGATGAAAATGATTCCAAATGGGGATCTCTATCGGACTATTTTTAACGAAGTTGGCTTTCAATTCTGCAAATTAATATCTATATGTAATTCTGTTAATTACAGTCGTATAATGTCGGGTTTGGTACCATTTTCATCGGGAAAACACAAAGAATCGATTGGTCAACGAATCACCTTAAGGTACTTGATATTTCACATTTTTCAATGGGGTATTCTATCGTGACATGTGATTTTTTCAAGTTTTTTCAGGAATTGTTTTTAGAGAGTTAATGAATGATTTTCATGTTGAACTTTTTACTGTATAATTTTTATATCTTAAGGCTGCCGTATCATTTTTGTTATGGTCCGAATCGATGGAAACATCCCTTGTAAACAGACGGACCCTAATGAAACTACTGCGGTCGATAAAAAGAACTTGTACAGAGGTGACAACTCCAGGTACTCTATGTAGACGAATTTTTTACGCATAGTTGCCACATTTTCTGTTCTCTCTTTCTATCGAGAAGTCTTGAAGGAATACGCAGGGATCGGCGGACTCCAGCTACCGCTGATGGAGGGGGAACACCTACAAGAGCGGTGGTAATGTGTGCATGAACTGCGCCTGCATCAGTCACGCACACATAACCACCGCTCAGTAGGTGTTTCCCCCTCCATCAGCAGTAGTTGGAGCCCGCCGATCTCTGTCTGTCAGTCCCTTGCAAGCAAAAGAAACCGCATGACGCGAACGCACGCAATTACTTTGGTGGCAGTTGATAAAATGCAGAATCCGGAAAATGTAAATATTATATTGCATACTATTATCTATACAGAGTGAATCTTTGGCTAGAGTATTCAAAGGCGATGCCGCCAATAAGCCGCGCCTCGCTGAGTTTCGAGGATTTCGACGCTCGCGACGAGATTCACTACGGCATATTAAAAAATTCTTCATTCTTCACCGAATCGATAAGACAGTGATACCAATGAATTCCTGGCATTCTCCCGATTAAAATCATGTCATGTAAATCAGACTATGTATTTTTAATGAAGTTAGCGTGGGGCCATTTTCATCGGCACGACATCGATTGACGCAATTTTCGTAAACATCTGATGAGAAATGCAGAACGTGAAATTCGGCACTTCCACGAATCTCAGCAAGACGCGGCTTATTGGCGGCATTGTCTTTGAGGACTCTAGTGACAGAATCACGCTGTACAATCTTACTATTTGCCATAAAATAATACATTCATCATTTCATTTCCAGATGAAAGGTGCCCTCCCGACGGTTTCGAGAGAACGTGAAGAGGGCGTGAGACAGGAGGACAAAGACAAAGAGAATGAGGAGAAGAAGAGGCGGAGGAGAAGAAGAACGAGGAGAAGGAAAAAATGCGGAAAGATATGGCACAAGTAAGTTATGTTGAATGTGTGTTTCTCTGAAGTTTGTTTGGTATGAACGGCAAATATTTTTTGGGTCCGAATATTTTTGGAATTCACTATATGAGCCGTTGTTTTTGAAAATGGTATAAGTCCATTTTTTGGAAAAAATACTTCACTATGCTAAGTGTGAAGGGGAAAGAAGATTGAAATATTAATAAGTTTGTTATTATTCTATCTCAGGGTTGACTAACTGGCGACTCACGAGCCGCCGGGGGCCCATCCGCCTTGATGCCATGCTGAAAGGCCTCCCTCCATACCTACCAGACTCTGACGATCGCAGTCGAAAAGAGAAGGAAAGAAGCAGGAATCGATTGCGATCGTCAGAGTCTGGTCAGTATGGAGGGGGGACGTTCAGCGTGGCAGCAAGGCGGAGGGGCCCCCGACGGTTCGTGAGTCTCCAGTTAGTCAACCCTGTTCTATCTTAATGAAGTAATTTACTTTTCATACTAGTTTAAAAATTATAAATTCATTATCATATAACTGAAATTATTTAATAATAAACTCGACTATTCGTTTACTTGTAAGTAATGAAAACACGTATGCCTTCGTTTTAATTATTATTTTTTACATTAAAAAATACATTTCACAAAAGCCAACTTCTATTAAAATATAAATTTCCTATTGTTATTGGTTATATTTTTCATAATATGTTATTATTGAAAGTGGTATAAGTCGATCTGTAGTTAAAAAATCGTATATTCTTTTTAACATTTTTATTGATTATTATTCCATAATATATTTTAACAAATTTATAGTTTAAAAACATTACAAGATTTGATTAACGAATGCGAATATTTTTAAGTTGATTCAAACGCAAACCCTTAAATATCTCAATGTATGAATAAATGGACTTATACCACTTTAAAAAATAACGGCTCATATGTACGGGTAGAACTAGAAAATGTCATTTTAATGGTACTGTTTTAGATAAAAAAGGAGCTGAAAAGGTTGAAGTATGGGGCATGGCGCCGCGGACGCCGCGGCGGCAACTCAATAATTATAAATAATTATTAACAATTTTTATATGTAAGAAGTCGGTTAAAAATATAATACTTATGATTGTTCAATGATTGTTCATTTTGTTTGCTTTAATGGAATGTACAACTTTCACATTCTCTATCTTATTGGCATGAACGTTTCAGTAACATACTGCTGAGATTTTCCAGATGAAAATGAAATTAAACGCAGTATAAATCGGATTATTTTTAGCATTTTTAGATTAGAATTTAGATTACATTTATATTTAATTATCTAATACAGTTCTAGAAATAATCCGTTTTATACCGTGTTTGAACTCATTTTAATGTGAAAAATTACATTTTATCGATACATAATCCACCATAAGCAACACTGTATGCCTCTCCAACCGAGATTACAAGCCGCCGCCGAACAGCCCAAGTCCTCAGCTCGAAGAGAGATCGCGCCGCACAGTGGCAAGTCCTGTACGAAAACCTGGCCAAAAGTCAAAAATTTTTTCCTGATTTTTACAGATCAATGTATTGCATTTCATTTACGACTTATCAAAGCATGATTTTTCACTAATACCAATTTTTATTGTACGATCCTCTTAGAGATATGCGAGCTCAAAGTTGCTAGTGTTATGATCTGGAACTTTTAGACCAGAATTGAAAGTAAATTTTACATTTAATGTGGAACTATGATCCTCTTTTTTCTGTGCTGGTAATTATCTGACATGCTCTAAATTAATATAGATTCTGGTATTATTGGTTTATTTCACTTTTTACAGCTATGGTAGAGGAGAATACACGATCTATATACTTTTTTCTTCACCTACGCAAATAGTTATGTATCAAACGTCATCAAGCGGCAATTTTTGTTGCAAAATAAAGTTTTGAGTTTCTTGAAGAAAGGCCCGTTATATTTTCCTGCGATAAATTGCGATCTTAAAAGTTATTGTCATTTATTTGCCGTCACGCACCGTTTATGGAGGGGTACATTTATGGCATAGGATCGGAATATCGTGTTGATGAAGATGAAAAAGGAGAACAAGAAGAAGAAAAGACAGTAGAAGAATATTATAATTAATTAATTACAATATGATATTATAATTCATTAATATTATATCATAATTCATTAATTTCAGTATTCTTCTTGAAAATGATGTTAATTACCTGTTCCTAAGTATAAAAATGTAAAATGCATTCTACTTCATATTTATTAATTAAATAATTAAATATAATTTAATAATGCGTGTGTCATAGGGAAGGCTGGCCTAAAATAATGTTTTTAAATCTAAGATAGATTGTTGGAATAAATTGCAATACTATGACTCTAAAATGATAATGATGTACTTTTTTAATGTTAAATATTGAATATAAAAATAATGATAAATAACTATAACTATAAAAATTTAAAATACATGAAGATATTTCATAAGGAGAAGAATATTATATTTAAGAGTATAATAATCTTATCGTTGTGATATTGTCATGTATTTTAAATTAATTAATTAATTAATTTTATAATTACTATACTATTAATTATAATATTCTTCTCCGTGCGGTATCCTCATGTATTTTAAAATTTTATAGTTATAGTTAATTATCATTATTTTTATAATCAATATTTAACATTAATAAAGTACATTATTATCATTTTAGAGTCATAGTAATGAAATTTATTCCAACAATATTTATCTTAGATTCAAAAGTATTACTTTTGGCCAGCTTTCCCTAGAAACACGCCACTGTGCGCCGGTTCGGATAAACATGCTGCCAAAAGTTTTCCAAAACTTTGAATAAACTACGGATAATAATGAAAACCTTATTCGACGCTTCGAATAAATGTTCTTCAAATAAAAAAATTATCTTTCGCCGTCGAATAAATTTACTTCAAATAAATTTATTTATCCGCGGTGTTTGGAATAAAGATAAATCGTGTTATTCGAGCTTCGAATAACGGATGAACATGTACTATCTTTTATTTGGGTTTATTCAGATATTCGCCCATCTCTGTTCTCCAGCCGCTTCGCTGTGATTCATTCAAGTCTCCCTCACGACAAAATAGTAATAGGGGAAATGCGGTAACAACGCGATCCGACTCTCGATATGTCTGGGCAACTATGTCTTTCCTACATTTATCGACTAGGTTGGACTTCCTCCGGTTCTGATGGTACATGGCGCGAATATACCATCAGCGCCGTTGACGGAGAATCCGTGAAGCTTCATTCGAGTCTGTCTCAGTACACGATTCATAAATTCATTATTATTTCAACGCACGGTGCTTATTAGCGTTCAAACGCACCGGACCACCCTGCACGAATGTCTAATGGAGGCAACTATATCCCCAAAAACTTCCTTCTTGCCGATTCCAAGGCGAAAGTTGTAATTTACAGTTTGTTTAGTACATCGCGTATACGTAGGTTCGACGGAACCATAATGCAAGTTACGCGCCGCATAAGGGCGCCAGCCGAATGGGACGCTAAAAAACTATATAGCACGCTTAATAATAAAGGAATAAAACCCCCACATAAACGAAATGTACACCCCGTAAAGACAAAACATATTAAATAGAAAACAGGTGCAAAAGTTTGGGAGCACCAAAAATTTTCTTGCTTCCTTTAATTATTTGAGCATGACTATCGTTGGTAGTAGATTTAGATTGAAATTTCAGAAATTCTTAAAATGGCTGCTATGTGAACATTATATGTCGACTTCCGCGTTTTTTCTTCGTCCTCTTCGGGACATAAAATTTAAAAAAAATCAGAAAAGAAAAATATTTTGGCCTAATTCTGTAGAGTCATCTATAATGCATATTTTTAGCGAAACAAACATGTTTCCTTAAAGTTTCTGATATTACTAAACATTTTACCAAAGAACATGTTTCACAAGGGGAAGGCACGGTTCCGGAAATCGCTGTTGGAACGACAGTATGTAGGGGTTGTAGTACTCATGTAGTATAAAAACATCATTTCGTTTTCAAGATATCTTGATTTGAAGTTTTTAACGCATCTAGTAATCCAGTTACGGGAGAGGAGGGTAAAACGCATCGGGTGGGTAAAACGGAACATCAATGTTTTTCTTAGATAACAGATGCGAATGAGTTGGTATCGCGTGACGTGGGACCAAAGGGCCTTCATAGCATTTCGGAACAGACCATAGACCCGTGCACACGTTACTTTTCCGTTAAGGGAGTTGGAATAATTTCCGGTATCGACGTTTCAATATTGTGTTGTAATTTCGACCACTTTTGGGCACTTGGATTTCGAAAATTAATAACGATAAGTACATCGTTGGATTCTATAGTCCTTACGCTACATTTTGACATATTAAAAAGTTCTTTACCTCACGCTGAAGTGTAAATATTAAATGTTTACTAAATGACTACATGTGGGGCAAAGCGGAACAGTTTTTGTGGGGTAAAACGGAACACCTATTTAACCCAATTCCACCAATCCAATTGTGTTGAAACTTTGCAGACGTGCGTAGCTATGGTGCCAATACAAAATTATGAAAAAACGGGAGGGTGGAAATATTATCCAGTCATCAATAAATATAATCCATAACCATAAATCCAAACGACTTGAAATTGGCCTGTAACCACCAATCAAATCCAGAGTTCACAGCGATTACGCGCAGTAAATGTAGGGGGAAACGCCTACAGGAGGGGTGGTAATGTGTGCGTGACTGACGCAGGCGCAGTTCATGCACACATTACCACTCCTATAGATTATAGACCCCTCCATTCACTGCGCTTAATCGCTGTGAAACCTGATCAAATCAATTTAATCGATATGCAATCAGCATATAATCACAAATCAAAACTTAGACACTACAAAGTAAATAATAAAAAAATATGCAAAATTTCTTTAAGTTAAACAATTTTATTTAACATGCATTAAAAACTGAAAATTCTGCATGCACGTGTTGATATTCGTTATTCATGTAAAAATCCATGTACATTTGGTTATTTTCAATAATTTTTATGTTATCTGGTAAAATATTTTGTCTAATGTGTATAATATATATTTTTGTTATATTTTATTTGTAATCGTTATACTGTGACGACCTGGCCCCACCACGGGAGCGCGACTTAGTGTTCGCTAGCGCCATCAGAGGTCTCGTTCGTATATATACAAGTTCCAAGTTATTTCCTCTTAACTCCTGTGTGTGACTAGGGCAGGGGTTGTCAGCTATACAGGGTGTCCGCGGGAAGAGTGGACAGCTGGATATCTCCTAAACTATTGGAGACAAAAATATTTAAAAAATAGGGAATTGCATGGTTCGAGGGGGCCAACTTATTAGCGCGGACGAATTTTCTTTTCGATTATTATTTTAAAAGATACGATGGTCAAGTTCGGTTTTTTAAATGGAACTATTTTTTCTGAAGACCTGAGTTGATAGTGCGTTCTAAGACAAATTCAATAAGCTTTAATGTATACACTTGATTTCCACTGGTTTTTGAGATATTGCGCTTGCAAATTTACTGATTTTCCCTGGGAGAAAACTCGCTGGAATAGCAAGGACCGGGGACGGTCTTGCTGGCGCCACGGGTGGCCTTGCCTGTTGAAACAGATACCTACCTGCCAAAGGTCAACGCCAGGAATGGCAGGCCCAAAGGCTGGACTATTCTTTTCCGTCAGAAATGCTACTTAGGTAGGTACATCTGCGGTATCGAGAAGCGCACTGTTACTTTTATTTCGCACTTGCTTCTACGCTCGGATGGCCGGTTCTTTTGGGAGGGACGTAAGTTCAATTGGTTAGGTTAGGAGGTGTGAAAGTTGCTAGACTAAATTTCAACCATAGGGAGCAGATTATATTCGAACCAATTGAATTTGCATCCCTCACAAACGGCTGCTCTCTTGAAGAGGCCCTCTTCACAGCAATACCTCCTCCCCAGTGCCCACCTTCTCTCGCACAGAATACGATGACGCATGCTTTTGTTTTGATATTAAAGCTCGTGTTTATATTCGAGAGGACCACGTGTCAACAGCGGGCTACCATTTTTCTTCCCGTGTCTCTCTACGAGGCGTATTGACGGTGGATTGTAGGAGCGTAGATGTCTGGATGCCAGTTATTGAATTCAGGAGACGATAGAAACACTTTATTACAAAACACACATGTACTATAATTAAAGTAAATCGTATTCCTCTCGGGAAGGAGTACTGATAATCATCGAACTTGCGCCCTACTTCGCGCAGACCGATTACACGGAGGGTAGTCAAGTCACACACTGCACAAATGGTAAGCCGCGTCTAGACGTTGCGAGGCTGCAGCGCGAGGCGGGCCTCGCGGAGTGAAAAGTCTGGAGAGTCCTTAGCTCGCCTTGGTCACTTTGCAAAGCAACCTCTTGCTGCTGCCGTGGCGAGGACAACACCCCGCAGTGCCTCACCGAATTTTATGGCTGTTGTGTCAAGGCGCCTGGGGTCGAGATTCTGAGTACGAATCTCGGGGTACTCCTGGGCGTTCTTCGCGATCGTTGTCCACGGGCTCCGGAAGTTCGGGTGATTATGCCGGGACGAGAGGATTCGGTTTAGAACCCGGAGGTAGGAGATCGTTGCAGGTTAAAGAGTTGGAACTCACCGTAAGGTTAACAAGTTTATTCTGTCCCGATCTGGGTGACTAGGACTCTGTGCCTACTTTGGCATGAGTCTCGTATAAAGTCGGGTAATGTTCCCGTAACAAAGCTTTATCAAGTCTGAGCTCGCATTGCTCGTACATCGTTCTTATACTATAATCGGGACGAAGCGGGGACCATCGGGGTCTCCGCCATTGGCCTGCTTTTGAGTGTTTCGCCATGTGCTGACGGGTCTCGGTGCGTTTCCGAGATCCCTTACGCGGTTGTGCCGGATTTCGGCCGCTCGATTGTGCCAATCGGAATGTATGCGGTGTCGACACGCTTAGGTGTCGACTCGGGCACAACACCCCCCCCCCCTTTACGGGAAGGGTGCTTAGGGAAAAAAAATTTTCTATCGGTTTACAAAATTTCCCGGTACCCTAAATGGTCAAGGCCTCGGTGTACTCGCTGTCCTCGGCTGGTCCTCTGGACTTTTTCGCTTTCAGTGGTGTTGGAATCTGTATTTTATGACGCAGTTGGTAGTCGCGTGTTAACAAATATATGACTAGTAAACTAAGTATTACTAGCATGATAGTTGTTGTTGTTGGGTGTACAATTTGCCAGGTCGCTAGTCCTGGTTGGGAGTTGTTATTCTTTAAGTCGCTTTCTACTTGGTTGAGTTGTTTATATAGTGCTGAAAATTCGGATGGATTTTTCAGGAGCTTATCTAGCTGAAACCGCGAGAGGGGGTGCGCTGGTTCGTCCTTTTGTGTCGCGTTTAACGCTACTGTAATGTCGTAACGTGGTGCCGTTGGTAATTCGAAATCTTGGCTGTACGCTGTTTGTCGCTTTTTAAATACTACGTCGCTACTTCGGATATTATAATTTCCCGTAATCTTGAGAATTCCTGTCTTATCTATATCGACGTGCTCAGGCTGTCGTTCGTTACACTGTATAGTCAGTGTTTCGGGCTGGTGCGTCGCGAAAATCCACGTGTCCGCGTACGAGGTACCTATCCACATTGTGTGGTTTGCCGAAATGTATTTTATCTCGCAATTTTTGGGGGATTTATCCGCGGGTTGTAGCCATAGGCTTGCTTCGCACTCGAGATCGTTATTTACATTGTGCGCTAGCATTGGTTGTTCGCAGTAATATTGAGCGGCCACTCGTTTGCATCCCTTTAGCTCGTCTTGATCGGTGAGCACATATTGGTTGCTGCTTGCGTCAATGACGAGTATCGGTGTTCTTATAACTAACACCGCGTATGAATTTCCGTGAACGTGGATTGGGGCTGGCGTTGCCTCGATCACTGTGAACGTTTGTGAGGAAATAAGGGGGACGGTTATTACTGCTATCAACGTAGTCCTATCGAAATACGCGGTGACCGATGACAATTTCTCGATCACGTTAGTATTTTCTAAGTTGGGTGCTATTGGGAACGTGTGCCCATTTGGGAGATGCTGTACTGCGGTTTGTAGTAACCTGGTGATTTGCGCGCTCGCCAGTACGTTTGTGCTGATGGTGCCTCCTTTGAGGCCGGTGTAATATTGCAACACATCGTCTACGTCCTGAGTCAAGTCGGTCAGTAGGGCATTTAACGTAATAAAATGATCTACTAAGTCAGCTCTTCGCGTTTGTTGTAGTATGGTCGTTTTAATTTGCGTACGTAATAGTCTCGTCTGTTTCGCTAGTATTTCCTCGTTACGCTGTATCGTTCTTTCCGCGTTATGTAAGTGATGCAGCGTGTTATTTGTTATTTGAACTTGCTTTTTCATGGCAGTCATTATCGTACTTTGCGTTCCGTCTAATCGCGACAAGTAGTTATTTATCTGTTCAGCGTCGTCGGCGTCCATAGTCCCGAATATGGTTTTGGCTAAGGTCCCTATTCCGTTGATTAACCCCCGTCGCCTATTCGGTATATAAGTCGGCATTTCCGATACTTGATCTACTCTTTTATACAGTTTTCCCGTTCTTCTGAGTAAGGGTTCTAGGTGTTCCCCACATGTAGGTTGGATCGCGATTTCGTTTTCACAACGACGTTGTAGCTGGTTTATGTAAGAAGCTAGCTGCCGATTCATTTCGAGGAGGGTGTCCATTTTTAAGTGGGTCACGACGACTTTTGAGTTTTTTTCTATGATTACGTAGGGGCCTATCCATTCATTGTCTAGCTTTTTCGATCCTCCGCGCCGTACAGATTCGTCGTAGAACCATACCTTGTCGCCTACTTTTAATTCTATTTCGCGCGCTTTTTTGTCGTATTCTTCTTTGGTCTTTTTGATACCTTGATGTCCTCCTGTGGGCGTGCAATGGTATTCATAAAGAATTTGCTGTTTTGTCTCTTCGTCGTAGACCTTGGTTGTCTCTGTTTCTTCTTTTTCGTTTTGCAACACGTGCACGTTTCTGCTTAACGCGTCTGCGTTCGTATTGTTCTTTCCTGACTTATGTATGATTTCATAGTCGTACTCGGCTAATAAAATTCTCCATCTTATTAATCTGGATCCTGGGTTCTGTACCCTAAATAGCCATACCAGTGCTTTGTGGTCCGTAACTACTTTGAATGAGGTACCGTAGACGTACGGTCGGAAGTGTTTGACTGCCCAGACGATAGCTAGCAGTTCTTTTTCCGTTGTACTATAGTTTCTTTCGGCTTTATTTAGTACTCGGCTTGCGTACGCGATTGGTTTGTCTTCACCTATTTTCCCTTGTGACAATATTGCGCCTATTGCTACATCTGATGCGTCGGTCGTTACTACGAATTCCTTTGTAAGATCTGGATAGATTAATAGGGGTGCCGTAGTCAGTGCCTCTTTTAATGTGTCAAAAGCGTTCTGCTGCTTGGCTGTCCAAATGAACTCGACCTTGCTGCTCGTGATGCTGGATAGGGGTTTAGCTATTTTTGAGTATTCCGGGATGAATTTACGGTAATATCCCGCTAATCCTAAAAACGCTTGTAATTCCTTTAGTTTGGTTGGAGTGGGGAATTCTTTTACTGCTTTGGTTTTTTCGGGGTCTGGTTTGATCCCTTCAGGAGTAATTATGTGCCCCAAAAATCCTACTTCCTTTCGCAAAAACGCGCATTTTTCCGGTTGTAGTTTTAGATTATATTTGCGGAGAGTGTCCAGAATTTTCCTTAGTCGTGTGTTATGTTCCTTTAAATTGGTTCCGTAGATGACAATATCGTCAAGGTAGACAAAGCAGTCTATTCCTTGTAATCCGATAAGCGCAGCGTTCATGGCTCGCTGGAATGTTGCCGGTGCATTTTTAAGTCCGAATGGCATGCGATTGAATTCGAAATGCCCTTGAGGAGTTGAAAATGCTGTTTTGCACTTATCGCGTTCGTCCATAGGAATTTGGTGGTATCCGGATGCCAAATCGAGGGTGGTAAAATACTGCGCTTTTCCCAGTTGGTCTAATATATCCGTGATATTGGGTAGTGGGAATGAGTCGCCTATGGTGACTTCGTTGAGTTTCCTATAGTCGATTACTACGCGGTATTTCTTGTTTCCCTCATTGTCAGGTTTTTTTGGTACTACTAGTAACGGTGCGTTCCACGGGCTGGCGCTATGTTGTATGATGCCATCCTCTAGCATCTTTTCCACTTGCTTCCGCACTTCTTGTTTGTGGATCTCGGGTAGTCTATAGGGCTTGATATTGCAAGGCGCCGTGTCGCTTTTTAAAGGGACTCGATGACCGGTTATGGTGGCCATTGATAATTGATCTCCTGGTAAATGGAACGTGTCATGATATTCCTTGCATATTTCCTCCATAGCTGCCTTTTCTTCTTTATTCATGTGCTCGCGGTTTACCTGTTCTAAAACTCGGGCGATGCGTACCGTCAGCGATTCTTTCGCGGTCAAAGCCCGAACAGCTGCGGCGCTATCGTTGTAATGAGTTATTTCGTTAACCGGAATTTCGCTCAATTGAATTCGCGGCACGATTACTATTTTCTTTTCTGTAGTTGTATTTATAATACAGGCCACGCATTTTCCTTTTTCGGGTCTCGTTAGCCCTCCTCCTAAGTATATGCCTTCGGCTAGCTGTTGTTTCTCTATTATACCGTTTCGAATGCTATCTGTAGGGGCTATTATCAGTTGTTGTGTGCGGGCGGGTACCGTTATTTCCGTGCTTCTATTTAACGTTTTCCAAGGTTTTCCGTTTATTAGTAAGCTCTGCTCGGGGTAACTAATGGTTACTCCGTTGTCTTTGAGAAAATCTATTCCTAGTATCCCGTCCGCGTTTGTTAAGGTGTTTCCTTCTACTACGTATAATGGATATATTATCCTTTTCCCATTTATTTTAAATGTGACATCTATTTTTCCTAGTGTTCCTGTTTTTTCCCCTGAGAATGAAACTAGAAGAACATCGGCCCTTTTTATTCCGATATTGTCCGGAAGGGCTCTCCTCGCGATTAGAGATACTTCTGCCCCGTTATCTATTAGCATTACGGTATGTTTGTTTTTACCATTTTTTATTTCTACTTCTATCCTATCCGAGGTATGTCCATCTTTGGAGAGGGATCCTACTTTAATCATGCGGTAGGTTTTCGCGGTTTTTTGAGTAGGTGAGTCGCGATCCGGTGATTCGGAGCTATCGCGGCTGCTTTGTGTGGAATGTGCGCTGTCAGTGCTTCTGTGTCGCGGCTGGCGTCTTTCTTCAGAGGCCGGTCGTTGACTCTCTGATTTACGCCCTGTCGATTTCTCGTTTTTTCCTTTGGCCGTTACAGTTTGCACTCGTCGGCTATTTTCTGGAGAAAATTTTTTCCCATTTTGCTTATCCTTATCTTTGTTTTTCCAACAGTCCTTAGTGTCGTGCCCTGATCGTTTACAATTGTCACAGTAACGCGATGCTGTCTTGTTTTTATTTTGTGTAGAGGGGTTTGTCCCGCGCGTCGCTGGTCGTTTCGTGATTGACCGCTCTTCATCTATGGCTATCGTGATTGCTTCTTGTAGGTCGGCGGGTCTTTGTGATTTTACTAAGACCCTTAGGTCATCGCGGAGTCCGTCCTCGAATATAGTCAATGTCTGTTTTTTGAATACTTTCACTGTTGTATTTTTTTCTATTAGACTGTCCTTGTCGTCGATTCCGGTCGCTATGAGTTCTCTTAATAATTTTGATACACGATTTCCGTATTGATGCGCGCTTTCATCGGGGCCCTGCCTACTATATAACAGTTCCCTTTGTACAGTTGAGGCTGTACGGGGAGGTTTGTAGACTGAGGTTAGTACATCCTCTAAGTCTTGTATGGATACTATGTGGCGCGTCTGTACTTCGTCTAGGGCGTCGCCTCCGATCCGCAAAGAGAGTATCCCCCGTAGAATCTGGGCTTTCTCCTCCGCCGTTTGATATGTGTTATATACATATTTGCAGGCAGTCAGGAAACCAGGTAATTCCTTGGGGTCCTTCCCGTTGAACAGGGGTAAGGTTTTTATGGTGTGGAATATTTCTTGAGTGCCTGTTACGTTCGGTGCGTAAGGTAGGTTATTTATCTCGAGGTTAGCGGGAACGAATCGACTCGTGCGCCTCGGTTCTTCCTCCGGATCGCGAAAATTGTCGAAATGGACCGTGGTCCTGCCTGAGGGGCCGGGCGTTGCGTGTGTCGAATTCATTGTTTCCCTTAGTCTACTTATTTCTCTGTCTACCGTGTCCTGTAATGGACCTTCCCCTGCCTCTAGTGCTCCTACCCTGTCGTTTATCCCTATCATTCCATCCGTTACTTGGGCTAGAGAGGTGGTCATTCCCGTGAGTAATCTCTCTACGTTCGCTAGTCGGTCCGCGAGACTCGGTTCTACGTTTCCGCCCGTGGGTGCTGTGTTGGGGGACGACATATTTGAGATTCCTTCGCTCGGAATTAAACTATAATCCAGCTCGTTGTACGGGTATAGTCTCCTAGCGGTTAGGTGTCTAGTCGTAATCGGTAACCTGATCGAGACGCTACGTTCTTCGCTAGTTCCGATGTCTAGAGCAAGTCGCGTACGCTCTCCGATTTCACGAAAGGCTTCGAATGTTGCGCCGAAGATAGTTTCGTCGGGGAGTTGGGTTGTACGGACTTTAAAGAATCTACGGGGGGCACTTCGGCGAATTGCTCTAGGCGAAAGAATTTCTTTCCGCTCGGCTAATTCTAAATTACGCTCGATGTTCTTATCTAAAGATTTTGTTCGGCGCATGGGAATTGCGGCGTGCGACCTGAATTTGCTGAGAGTGGTATTTCGCACTTACAGTATGTGGATCAGGTCATGCATCGCTCGTCGAATGTGAGAGGTAGACTGTCCTGGCGGCGTCCTTTGCTGACGTCCGTCGATATTGCGGAATGGCTGACCCTATGCTAGAGGGGTCGTTGTCTCCGCGAAGTCCTGTTGTCACCGCCGGTCAGGCTTGGTCCTTACGTTAGCAGGATCCCACCGCTGCCACCAATTGTTGTGCCAAGGCGCCTGGGGTCGAGATTCTGAGTACGAATCTCGGGGTACTCCTGGGCGTTCTTCGCGATCGTTGTCCACGGGCTCCGGAAGTTCGGGTGATTATGCCGGGACGAGAGGATTCGGTTTAGAACCCGGAGGTAGGAGATCGTTGCAGGTTAAAGAGTTGGAACTCACCGTAAGGTTAACAAGTTTATTCTGTCCCGATCTGGGTGACTAGGACTCTGTGCCTACTTTGGCATGAGTCTCGTATAAAGTCGGGTAATGTTCCCGTAACAAAGCTTTATCAAGTCTGAGCTCGCATTGCTCGTACATCGTTCTTATACTATAATCGGGACGAAGCGGGGACCATCGGGGTCTCAGCCATTGGCCTGCTTTTGAGTGTTTCGCCATGTGCTGACGGGTCTCGGTGCGTTTCCGAGATCCCTTACGCGGTTGTGCCGGATTTCGGCCGCTCGATTGTGCCAATCGGAATGTATGCGGTGTCGACACGCTTAGGTGTCGACTCGGGCACAACATGGCTTTCGACCCTCAAAGGGTTTGGAATATCATTAGGAAGTGAGAACTGTTCAGGATTTCAAATGTTTGTATCTTTTCTTCATCGTATCGAAGGGGAAGTGGCGGCAATGGATTCCTGGCGTTCCGTCGATTAAAATCATACCAAATATCATGCAAATCGGACTACCTTGACACAAGCTATTTGTATTCCTTATGTAAAAGTTGTCCGATTTACACGACATTTGTAATGATTTTCATCGGAAAACCACAAGGAATCCATCGATGACACTTCCATATCCATACGATAAAGAATAAAGAATTATTTTATTTCTTAAACAGATACAGGGTAATTCCGGTGGTACGCCCGTCACCCCGTGGCGAGGACAACATCCCGCAGTGCCCCTCGAATTTTATGGCTTTCGACCCTCGAAGGGGTTCGAGTCCCTATTAAGAAGTGAGAAATCTTCGATTTCCGCATTTCCCATCAGATGTTTGCGAAAATGAGGCCAATTGATTCCTTACATTTTGCCGATGAAACTAACACCAAGTACGACGTAATTCGGACCATAATGAAGGAAATTCCATGAAAAATCGTTTTATATCATTTCAAGCTGACTTGACTTGGTTAAAAATAGTCCGATTTACATGAAATTTGGTATGATTTTAGTCGACGGAACGCCAGGAATCCAATGGCATCACTTTCCCCTTCCATACGATGAAGAAAAGAAGCAAACATTTGAAATCCTGAACATTTCTCACTTCTTAATAGGGACTCGAACCCCATCGAGGGTCGAAAGCCATAAAATTCGAGGGGCACTGCGGGATGTTGTCCTCGCCACGGGGTGACGGGCGCAGCTCCAGAATCAGCCGGTACATACCTTTTTAAGAAATAAAATAATTCTTTATTCCTTATCGTATGCATATGGAAGTGTCGCCGATGGATTCCTTGTGGTTTTCCGATGAAAATCATTTCAAATGTCGTGTAAATCGGACAACTTTTACATAGGGAATACAAATAGCTAGTGTCAAAGTAGTCCGATTTGCATGATATTTTGTATGATTTTCATCAGAAAAACATAAGGAATCCATTGGCGTCACTTTCATTTCGATATGATGAAGAAAAGAATTTCTCAATACGCTGTAAGGGATATTTCACCCTCGACTGCGGGGGCTCGACCTCAATTCGCAACGTTCGACCCAGAAACATACCTTTTTCCGAAGCAAGCCATAAAAATCGGGTGAGGCAATGCGAAGGCCTGTCCTCGCCACGGGGTACCAGGCCGCAAATTTTTGACGGGCGTAGCTCCAGAATCATCCTGTACCTGCCTGTTTCAGAAATAAAATAATTCTTTATTCTTTATCGTATGGATATGGAAGTGTCGCCGATGGATTCCTTGTGGTTTTCCGATGAAAATTATTACAAATGTCGTGTAAATCGGACAACTTTTACATAAGGAATACAAATAGCTTGTGTCAAGGTAGTCCGATTTGCATGATATTTGGTATGATTTTAATCGACGGAACGCCAGGAATCCATTGCCGCCACTTCCCCTTCGATACGATGAAGAAAAGATACAAACATTTGAAATCCTGAACAGTTCTCACTTCCTAATGATATTCCAAACCCTTCGAGGGTCGAAAGTCATAAAATTCGGCGAGGCACTGCGGGGTGTTGTCCTCGCCACGGCAGCAGCAAGAGGTTGCTTTGCAAAGTGACCAAGGCGAGCTAAGGACTCTCCAGACTTTTCACTCTGCGAGGCACGCCTCGCGCTGCAGCCTCGCAACGTCTAGACGCGGCTTATCATTTGTGCAGTGTGTGACTTGACTACCCTCCGTGTAATCGGTCTGCGCGAAGTAGGGCGCAAGTTCGATGATTATCAGTACTCCTTCCCGAGAGGAATACGATTTACTTTAATTATAGTACATGTGGGTTTTGTAATAAAGTGTTTCTATCGTCTCCTGAATTCAATAACTGGCATCCAGACATCTACGCTCCTACAATCCGCCGTCAATACGCCTCGTAGAGAGACACGGGAAGAAAAATGGTAGCCCGCTGTTGACACGTGGTCCTCTCGAATATAAACACGAGCTTTAATATCAAAACAAAAGCATGCGTCATCGTATTCTGTGCGAGAGAAGGTGGGCACTGGGGAGGAGGTATTGCTGTGAAGAGGGCCTCTTCAAGAGAGCAGCCGTTGTGAGGGATGCAAATTCGATTGGTTCTAATATAATCTGCTCCCTATGGTTGAAATTTAGTCTAGCAACTTTCACACCTCCTAACCTAACCAATTGAACTTACATTCCTCCCAAAAGAACCGGCCATCCGAGCGTAGAAGCAAGTGCGAAATAAAAGTAACGGTGCGCTTCTCGATACCGCAGATGTACCTACCTAAGTAGCATTTCTGACGGAAAAGAATAGTCCAGCCTTTGGGCCTGCCATTCCTGGCGTAGACCTTTGGCAGGTAGGTATCTGTTTCAACAGGCAAGGCCACCCGTGGCGCCAGCAAGACCGTCCCCGGTCCTTGCTATTCCAGCGAGTTTTCTCCTAGGGAAAATCAGTAAATTTGCAAGCGCAATATCTCAAAAACCAGTGGAAATCAAGTGTATACATTAAAGCTTATTGAATTTGTCTTAGAACGCACTATCAACTCAGGTCGTCAGAAAAAATAGTTCCATTTAAAAAACCGAACTTGACCATCGTATCTTTTAAAATAATAATCGAAAAAAAAATTCGTCCGCGCTAATAAGTTGGCCCCCTCGAACCATGCAATTCCCTATTTTTTAAATATTTTTGTCTCCAATAGTTTAGGAGATATCCAGCTGTCCACTCTTCCCGCGGGCACCCTGTATAGCCCTACTATTGAGTCTGGCTGACGGTCTCAAAACGAAGCGCATCTCTTCTTTTCCTCCTTGATCCTCCAACGCCGATCCACCCGCCCCGCACAATTACACCATTGCAGTGTAACCGCCAGGCCTTAGGGTTTATGATTACGTCGGAGGCGACGGAGCAAGAACTCCCTTCTCGTCCTGAACGTTCCGGCAATTCAGGACGTAACAAATGGTGACAGCGGTGGGATGTCGGTGGATTGTGCTGAGTTCCGAGGACGGATCTTCCCCAGGGGAAGGGGGGGACGTCCCGACCGATGCACCAAAAATTATGTCACGTCCTGGGTGGCGGTGTTTAAGACAGTGACAATATGGGTAGTATGGGAAAGGTTAGGCACGAAGGCAAGCTTCGTAGCACAAGGGACGATGCGCAATGAAAGTTAAGCACAAAGGCGAGCTTCATAGCACAGGGCAACCAGGGAAGGTTAAGCAATAATCGCGCACCAGGGTGACACCCGTTAAATCACAGGTGGTTTGTATTTAAGGCTTGGTAATTGGATTTACTGCTGCATTGAAGTAAGAAGCCACGCGTAATATTTCCGCGAAATATGTCTAACCATATGGTCGTACAAAACAGATGCGAAAGTAAGCCTTGTAAACACTATAAGAAATCCAGGCGTTTGCGAACCGAGAGGTTCCGTAACCGAAGGTCGCTACAATAATTCAAAACGTTATTTAAGATAAGAGCGTTTATTTAGTTTAAAACACGAGAATATGCCATGCACTATTAATGCGATAGCGGTTGGTTAGTACAAAGTAGTATAGCTATGCTGATTCTAACTCAGGTCCTCTAAAGGGAGCGCGGGGGCGGGGGAAGTGAGTGCGCGCGGGGGCGGGGGAAGTGAGTGCGAGCGGGGGAGGGAAACCTTGGCGCGGGGGGAGCGGGAAGTGGAAGACTGCCAGCGCGCGCACAAGCCGCGGAGTGGGGAAAGCCGTAATCGTGGATCAGTCCACGCCGAGTCCCCGCGGAGACCACCCCGGACTTGGCCCCCCGCCGAAAATTTCCACAGGAGAGAATGACAACCGAAAATTTTTTTAGGCCTGACCGAAGAAGGGAATGACCCCCGAAAATTTTTTTAGACCTGACCGAGAGAGGGAGTGACCCCCGAAAATTTTTTCATACCCCGATCCACTGCCGCAAATTTTTCCAAACCAATATGCAGCATCAGTCGAATTTTTTCCCAAACGCAGAGAAATAATTTTTTAATCAACGATCTAACGAACCAATATATAGCAAACAGACAGTCTAAAGCCGACAATATATCAAACATCGCAGCGTATCGCGCGATCGTGAGAAATTTGAATCCTCTGGAGCAGTCGTGCGAGATGACCTCATTTGGCAGCGCGAAGAAGGCGAGAATCATAGAAAAAATTATGTGGCGTCAGCAGAAAATTTTTTTTCCATATCAACAGCATTTTTTCCCAACGCAGAGAAATGATAATTTTAATCACCTCCCACACCGATCTGTCGAATCAATATTTCGAACGACCTCGTCGTTCGCGAACGATTTTTAGTTCGTGACCTGAGGGACGCTCGTAGAGGAAAATTCCTTACGGTGTCCAGCAAACGGTCAAGCGTGGTCTTTATTTCCCTCGACTGTTCCGCCCCCCTGTGACCTGCACGGTGGTAGACTTCGAGGAGATCAAATGCTCACTCCATCTTGCCAGGCTTAAATGTTACTATAGAGGAGACTCTGAGGCGTAACGCGTCCGTTGGACCTTATAAAGCTGACACTATCTGTAGAATCAATATGTAGCAAACAGACAGACTCTCTAACGCTAAAAATTTTTCAAAATGTTTTAGAAAGAATTATGTGGGGTCAGCAGCAGTTGGTGAGGAGAGAAGGAGGAAGACGGGTAAATAAATAGATTGTAATATATGTAAAATGATTATAGATTGTTACATTAATTAAAAAATAGAAATATAAAAAGGAAAAATATAAAAATAGAATATAAATAGTGTCTCGGCAGAACCATCTCTCTCTCTCTCTCTCTCTCTCTCTCTCTCCCCCCCTTCCTCTCTCTCTCGCACTCGCCCTCTTTCTCTCTCTCTCTCTCTCTCTCTCTCTCTCTCTCTCTTTTTTCTACTTCTCTCAATCTCCCTTTCTTTCTCCTTCTCCTTCCTTCTCTTTTTCACATCAGTCGCAAGAAAAATTGAACATTCTCGAACAGCTAACGGATTCCTAGTTACTTATCGCGACATCATACATACATACATACTCTTCCATACAACATCTCACATACGCTCATACACACTCACGCTCTCGTGACCGACCCGAGTGTTCGATTATACAGAGCACTAGTAGAAACTGTTACGTATCTATTGTATCGCCTCAATTCTCTACCTCTAAATGAACCGCACTACTCTCAACACTTTTTAGTTCTCTCTATACAAATAGAATATAAAAATATAAAATAAAGAGAAAAAATATAAAAATAGAATATAAATAGAATATAAATAGAATATAAAAAAGAAAAATACAAAATATGAAAACACAATATAAAAAGAAAAAATATAATAATAATAATAATAATAATTTAATTTATTGCTCACTTTCGTGTTACAATTTAACGATCGTATACTATTTCCACTTCATTCCTGTGATTGTGTCAGTGTAAGTCCTGCCCTTCTAATGTATCCTGCCGTGTGTTAACAATTTTCTCTATTTTACAAGTGTTTCCTAATCTACTCTATGCTGCATAACCTTCTTTTATCACTTTCCTGTTCTTCCCAACTTTTCATTCTCCCTATTATCTCCTGTAGAATATCCTGGTCTCCTTCCCACCTCTCTTAATTCTCTTAGGAACTTTGACTCTTTTACTTCCATCACTCTTTCTTGTTCTTGGCTGTCTTTACTTATCTGCTCAATTTTGGTCCACTCTTCGTCCCCATTTAATCTTCTTCTTTTGCATTCTTCATTTGACCATCCGCTTCCTTCCAAGAATTTGATTCTCATTACTTACCTTTTCGTTACTTCATTTCCTTTCATTAGTCTCTCCCACATTCATATCTTATCAATCCTTTTTCCGAGTTTATTAGCCTCTCTTCAAACTTCAAAGCCCTTACTCCCATTTTAATTCCTATGTCATCTCTTCCTGTTTCTTGTAACAGCCAGTATGTTGGTCTTGATCTCTCCAATTTCATTATCTACCGTATGTATTTCGCCTGCAGTTTTTCTGTTTCCGCATACCTTCTGCATCCCCATATCTTGGCTTCATATGCTACGGTGCCCCTAACTAGCGCATCAAATAGTTTCATTCTTCTTTCAAAGTTGTTTCCGAATAATCTTTCTCCAATCTCGCCATACTATTCCTAGTATCATATTCGCTTTCATAACCTTCTTAATATGGTGTTTATCCTCGTTGTTCTCCCTCTCCCTCTCCGTCTCACCCCTCTCCCTCTCCGCCTCCCCCCTCTCCCTCTCCGCCTCCCCCCTCTCCCTCCCCGCCTCCCCCCTCTCCCTCGCCCCTCTCTCACACACTCTATTACTTAAATATTCCAGTTCTCTTACTCTTTCTATTTCTTGTCCATTCCAACGTAATATTTCCTCTTTTCTTCTTCCTCCTGCTTTCCTGCATATCATTATCTCAGACTTTTGCACATTTAACTCCAAGCCTTTCTTCTTTATGTATCTCTCGAATCTCTTTACCATCTTCCTCAGTCACCTTGTGCATTATTTACCATTATCACAACATCATCCGCGTATGAAATAATCCCAATTTTCCTTCTACCTGTTACGACTCATCTTTCCTGTTCTTTGCTCATTTCTTTTTTCCAGGTCTGCAAATGCGACATTGAAAAGTGTCGAGCTTAACGGGCACCCTTGTCTAAAACCGTTTCCTGTTAAAAACTTTCCTATCAGTTCCTTCCTCACTCTTAAAGTGCATATAATTCTGTCATACATTTCCTGTATCCTTATTCTTAGTTGTTCGTCTACTCCTTCTTAAAGTCTTATCCAAATTTCTTCTCCTTTCAATCTATCAAATGCGCAACTTTTTGCGCAACTTCAAATTTGCAACCCTTCAGATCCGCGCAAAACTGGTACAGCTTCCCTCGTTCTTTTGAGGTTTCTATATATACAGCCGTTTAACTACCGCTATTGCGTCTACTGTTCCTCTCCTTCTCCTGAATCCCATCCGTATATCGTTTAATATACCATATTCCATTTGCTCTTCTAATCTTCTCCTTAGAATTTCCGCGTATATCTTATAACCCGTGTCCATCAAAGTTATGCTGCTATAGTTCTTATCCATTTCCATTTCTCCTTTTTTGAACACAGGTCTTACTATTCCTTCTTTCCATTCTTCCGGAAAGTTCCCTTTCTTCCATGTTCTGTTTATCACCTTTGTTAGATTACCTATATTTATGAAGATGATTGCGACCTCGATGTTGAATTAATATATAATTTGAAAGCAGGGGTTCAAATTTTAAGTCTGTTCGACTTTTAATATCTAAAAGTCTAACTATCTAAATATCTAAAAGTTATGTAAGCATGATTTGAGTTCAGATCGAAGTGAGCCAGATCGGTTTCTATCTATATTAATCTAATAAATTTTTGTACGAAAGTACTTAATTTATAAATTATTTTTTTGCAACATTAAATAAAAAATGGGAATTTTATATTTATTAAGAATTGGTGTTTACCCTGTGATAATTGTTGGTTGGACTTCAAATTATAATTATTCAATATTAGGAGCAATTGGATCAATTTCACAGACAGTTACTTATGAAGTAAGTTTATGTTTATCAATATTTTCTGTAATGTTATTGTTGGTTTATGGGGCACGAAATAAACGAATGCGGTGGCAAGGTGTAACTTTTAAAGACGTATAATTACATAAAACAGAAAAGTAAGAAAGAATGACAGATTCAGTAAGAATGCGTAGTAGTACATATACAAAAAAAAAAAAAAAACGATGAACACCAGTGCTGCCAACGGGGCAAGTGGTATGAAAGTCCTACAAATCCCCCCCTCGAAATGATATGGATAGTCATTTCGTATCCTTCAACTGAGCGGGACCTCCCATCAATCTGGACCAATGGACATTGCACTTCCTCAATCCCAATGGCTTCGTCAGTAAGTCCGCTACATTATTCGACATGTTTACATACTGTAAATAAATTGTCCCATCCATTACTGCATCTCGGACAAAGTGATGTCTAATCGCAATATGCCTCGTCCTGGACTTATCCACGTAGTTCCTGGCGTGTGCGATGGCCGCCTGACTATCGCTCTGAATAACTACTGGTTTTGTGTTATCCTGCGAACCCAAAGATATTAAAAACTGCCTAACCCAAGTTACTTCCCTGGCACACCCTGCCAGAGCTACGTATTCTGCCTCCATAGAGCTGAGTGCTACTGATGTTTGTTTGATGCTCCTCCATATTACTGGCGCACCTGTCAGTGTGAGAACGTATTCGGTCGTACTCTTTCTATTATCTGTATCGCTTGCCCAGTCCGCATCGGAATACGCCATTAACGGTTCATTTGAATGGCTATAATTTATTGCATTATCTTTAGTGCCCTTGAGATACCTAAGTATTCTCTTGGCTGCATTCCAATGTTGTTCATTGAAATTTGAACAATATTGAGCCAACTTCCCTACTGCGAACGCGATGTCCGGTCTTGTCCTCTGTGACAGGTATAGGAGCCCTCCAATAAGCTCTCTGAACGGGAGTTCTCCGCTTCGTGATTCCCTATCTGATTCATCCAAGAAGCTGGGCTTCTCTTCCATTGGCGTACTCGCTTCCTTTGCCTCCTGAAGTCCAAAACGATTTAGGAGTGCGTCAATGTACTCACCTTGTGATAGCGTTACGCTGCCGTCCTTCAGGTGATTGAATTTTACGCCCAATAAGTTGGAGATTCATCCCAAGTATTTTGTTTCGAAACGGGACTCTAATTCTCTTTTGACCTTTTGCTGCATCGTTGAATTTTCTGAGATGACGAGGATATCGTCAACATAGACTGCTAATATTGCTCCTCCGTAGTCTGTATTCATCTCGTATACGCAGGGGTCGACGCCGTTTCTATTGAAGCCTGCTTTCTTTAATTCCTTGTCGAGATGCTCGTTCCAGCATCTTCCACTTTGCTTTAATCCGTATATTGATTTCTTCAGTTTGCAGTAAAGTTTTTCACAACCCTTGCTTTCGAAACCCTTGGGTTGACGCATATATATGTTTTCTTTAAGGTCACTGTGCATGTATGCACTCTTTACATCGTATTGGTCCAACCGCCAATTCTTCTGCACAGCAAACGCGGTTAACAACCTTATTATCTCGAATCCTGATACGGGTGTATATATATCCTCATAGTCGATACCCCTCCTCTGAGTGAACCCTTTCGCTACCAAGCGAGCCTTGAATTTTTCGATTCCTCCTGCAGATTCTATTGTCTTCTTTTTAAATACCCATCTGCAGTCCACAGGTATCACTCCAGGAGGTAGTTCTTCGAGTTCCCAAACATTATGCCTGTGAAGAGATTCCATCTCTTCGTTCATGGCCTCAAGCCACTTGTTCGCGTCTTTACTTTCAATGGCTTCTTCATAAGATTTCAACTCTTCAGGATCGCCATCCTTTACCAAAAGTAATTGTGTATTTTCACAATCTTGATTGCTTTCTGATTCTCGTTCGGTATCACCTTCACTTCTAAGTTTCATATGGTGATGTCTCTCAACTACTTCGTTTGGTCTATTAGGATCCTTTCTTGGTCTTCCTCCCTTTTTGTTCGTAGGGGAAACTTCCCGTTCATTTGTATCTTGAGTATCGTGTTCCTCATCATCTTCTTCTATCACATCAAGGGTGATTGTATTTTTCGTATTGACTAAATCAGGTAAATTTGTTTGATTATTTATTGCACTTGAATTCGAGGTTCCTTCAAGTTCCGCACCTTCTTTGAATGTGCAGTCTCTGGATTCTATCACCTGATTTGTTTTAGGGATCCATACCCTATAACCTTTTCCAAATATGGCATATCCCACTAGTATTCCCTTCTGGGCTCTACTCATAAGCTTTGAGGACCTCCGTTCCTTTGGGATGTGTACATAAGTTTCACAGCCTATTACCCTAAAATGTCTCATGCTAGGCTTCTTTCCAGTCCATATTTCGTATGGCGTTTTATCTTCGTTATGAGTATTAGTAACTCTGTTCCTTATGTACGCTGCCGTATATGTCAACTCTGCCCACGCTGCTTTGGGTAAACCGGTGCCGGCGATATTGCTTCTCACTAAATCTAACACTGTCCTGTTCATTCGCTGGGCTACACCGTTTTGTTGTGGTGTGTAAGTCATGGTCTTCTCATGAACTATGCCGTGCGCATGACAGAATTCGTCCCAGCCTCTGGAACAGAACTCCAATCCATTGTTAGTTCTTATTCGTTTTAATAACTTTCCAGTTTGCTTTTCTACCTGTGTCTTCCATTTCTTGAATTCTCCAAGTACCTCCGACTTCGCTTTCAAAAAACAGACCTTTACATAGCGACTAGCATCGTCTATCATGCTTAGTACGTATCTAGCACCACCCCAACTTTTCACATCCAGTGGACCCATAACATCGGCATGTACGAGTTCAAGTACCTCTGTCCCTTTTGAACTTACAGTTGACTTTGGAAATGGTTGCCTTTTTGATTTCCCCGTCAAACAATCATTACACGGCGTTGGTTCTGATTCGATACAATTCAGACTGATTACTGCTTCAGTTTTAGTCATTTTTATAATTTGATGTTTGTTAACGTGCATAAGACGTTTATGCCATACATTTAACGATAGGTTGTCTGAGTTTTCACGCTTTACAGTAGCCACTTTTCCTTTATTTGTTACTTGCGGTTCTGTTTCTACAATAAATAACCTATCTTTCCTATATGCCTTTATCAGTGTATTGCCATTTTCATCCCGGATGTAACATCCATATTTATCAAAGGATACTTTCTTGCCATTTTCTATTAACTGTGTAACTGACAAGATATTGTTCTTAATATCTGGTACAAATAAAGTATTTTTGACTTCGAATTCCCTGAGGATCCCTTTGGCTCCAATGATTTCTGCGTTAACAACGCCTTTTCCAGACACACGCGTTATCGCGCCATTCGCTGTTGCAAGATTCTCAATTTTGGTATTTTGTCCAAGCATTGTGAAGTATTTCCTGTTCGGTGTCATATGATGCGTGGCACCTGAGTCTATTACCCA
Organism: Andrena hattorfiana; assembly: GCA_944738655.2. NCBI lineage: Eukaryota > Metazoa > Arthropoda > Insecta > Hymenoptera > Andrenidae > Andrena > Andrena hattorfiana. Next base: position 16,352,248 of record OX122895.1, read on the forward strand.
TGCATTCGCATCACAAATTGCAGTGCTTAACGCAACATTCATGTTCTTTGATTTAGGGCGATTCTTTTCGGAATTGTTCTTCCTCTTACAGTTTCTTGCGATGTGTCCTGGCTTTTGACACTTAAAGCAAATTATTTCCTGTTGTGTCTCTGACTTTCCCTTTTCAAGTTGCTTTTCTTTTCTGTGCTGGGGAGCAGGATTATTAGTTTTCATGACCATTGCAGAATGCTTACCTTCTGTATTTTCTTTTCGTCTAGTTGCTTCTGCGAAGATTCGTCTCTTGATGGTTGAACATTTAAATTCATCCTCTGGCAGATTACACAGCGCAGAAACTACTGTGTCCCATTCCTCTGATAAGCCACAAAGAATTGTCATTGCCAGGTTTCCATCCTCCACTTGGCTGCCTACGTTTGCAAGTTCTGCCACTGTCTCATTTATTTGTCCCAAATATACCTCCATTGAGTCATAGTCACTCAATTTTACAGAATACAGCTTACGACGCAGTTGTACTACACGGTATTTGCTGTCACGAGGAGCATACAATCTCTCTAATTCTTTCCATACCTCTCTAGGAGACGTTAAGTGTCTAATGTGCATTTGTTGCTCATCACAAATCGCAAGGGCGATCTTTGCAAGAGCTTTTCCTTGTCGCGTTAGGAACTTAGCTTTTTCACCGTCTTCTTTTGGTTCGGCTTCGCCGGGTTCTATTGTGGAGAATAAATCACTTTCCAATAGTATCATCCTGATTTGATAACTCCATGAGGCGTAATTTGTACCATTTAGTTTGTTTATGGTAGTCGTTTTACTTTCTGTAGTCATCTCGGCAACACGTGGTTGTATGCCCTTTTTGAGGTTATATTCGTTCGCACGTGGTACGTTTACACTTTTCGAGTTAATCAATTTCTTTCTTCGCGTCACCTGGGCCCATAACCATTTGTTGGTTTATGGGGCACGAAATAAACGAATGCGGTGGCAAGGTATAACTTTTAAAGACGTATAATTACGTAAAACAGAAAAGTAAGAAAGAATGACATATTCAGTAAGAATGCGTAGTAGTACATATACAAAAAAAAAACGATGAACACCAGTGCTGCCAACGGGGCAAGTGGTATGAAAGTCCTACAGTTATTAATTGAAAGTTATTCATTATTGGATTTATATAAAATTTCAATATTAAATTTCAATATTATTAAAACGTGCAGACGTAATTTTCAAATTTTGTCACCGTGCTACAACAGAGCGATGTTGCCTGCGAAACATTAGATGCATATCGTGCTGTTAAAATCATACGTGATAGTGAATGTTACTGCGAGGATTATTTTGTAGATTGTGAACTGTTAGCATGCGCCATCAATGATATTCTGGCTGATGCTCGTAGGAAAACAAATGTCAAATTATATTTGTATTTTTTAATTTTATGTTCTTTTAATTTTAAAATAAATTTCTTAAACATATATTCTCTCTCTCCATTTTATTTACCCGTCTTCTTTCTTATTTCTTCACCACGTAATTTTAAGATTCGACGTTTCATAAAAAGTATTATATTACATTCATGCGTTCTTCGTGTCGTGGCGCTGCGGCGTTAAATCGAAACGCTTTAGAATACTGTTAGCTTTAGAATGCTTGCTACACAGTGATTCGGTAGATCGTTGATGAAAATTATTATTTCTCTGCGTTGGAAATAGATGTCTGTATGTCTCGTGGTATGGAAAAAAATTTCAGCTGATACCGCATAATTCTATGTTTCGCACCTTCTTCACGCCGCCAAAAGGCGTCATCCTGCACGGCTGCTCCAGAGGATTCAAATTACGCACGATCGCGCGACACGCTGCGATGTTCGAAATACTGTTAGCTGTAGAATGTATGCGATTGTTCCACATATGTGCTGTGTCTTTCCCTCTCCCGAATTTAGCTTTAAAATAAATGTGATTGTGCCACTAAGTAATGCTCTCTCTTTCCCGTCTCCGAATATGTGGTTTGTAAAACGTCGATCTTTCCTGACATCACCAGAAACAATTTCTGATAAAAATTATTATTTCTCTGCGTTGGGGGGGGGGGGGGGATGTCTGTTTGCTGCATATTGGTTTGAAAAAATGTTTCGGCGCTCGTCCCCTCCCTAGGTCAGGTCTAAAAAAATTTTCGGTGGCGGGCCAGGTCTGGAGAGGTCTCCGCGGTGGCTCGGCCCGGACCGATCCCCTCCACGATTATGGTTTCCCCCACTCCGCGGCTCGTGCGGGCGCAGCCAAGTCCCCCCTCCTTGATCCCCCGCCCACAGGTTTCCCCCCACCGCACTCCGCCGCGCACCCTCACTCCCCCTGCCCCCGCGCTCCCCTCAGAGGACCTAGGTTAGGATTCTCCTAGCCCTACTACTCCGAACCAACCCTGGTATCCGGGGTTCAATTCACTTCTTAAGGAGGAACCTATAATCTTTAAACCTGACCCTAATTCTAACCTGCTTCTGTCTCCATGCAGATCAAAGATCCACCCCAGAGCAGGACATCTAAGTTTAATGGCAGGGAGATTATCTGCCAAGCATTTATGAAGGATGGGGTGAACCAGCCAGCAGCAGAGATTATGGTAGCGTCGTTGGCAGACGCAACTCTGAAGCAGTATGAGTCGTCTCTCCACCAATGACAGGTTTTCACAGGAAAAAACAGTATAGACTTTCTCATCCCCGAACGTAATAGCGTCCTAGAATTCCTGACGGAACGTTTTAACGCAGGTGCGTCTTATGGCACGCTGAATTCCCATAGGTCGGCAATTTCCCTTATTTCAAGCCAGAGACTCGGAGGAGTCAAAGCCATCACCTGTTTCCTGAAAGGAGTTTTCAGACTAAAACCCGCTCGACCAAAGTATACCTACACGTGGGACACATCCATAGTACTAGACTACTTAGAGAAGCTGTATCCGGTAAAAGAGTTATCCCTAAAAGACTTGACCAGGAAGACAGCAATGCTAATGGCCTTAAGTTCGGCTCACAGAGACCAAACCCTCACAAACATAAAAATCGGTAATATACACAGGTCTTCAAAAGGCTTGGACATTGGGATCCCCGACGCCATTAAAGCATCAGGACCGGGGCGTTTCCAGCCATGGCTAATCTTTGCAGAATTCAAGAACAAACCAAAGCTATGTGTAGTAACATAAAAGTAACCAAACAGATCAGAGGGAATACCAAACAGCTATTCATATCGGTTAAAAAATCTTACAAGGCAATCACAACTCAAACCTTCAGTAAGTGGGTGAAATCAGTCCTGGAGGACAGTGGCATTAATAAAAACGTGTTCTCGGCCCACTCAACCAGGCACTCATCAACGTCCAAGGCATTCGACAGGGGACTCGACTTAAACCTCATTAGGAGAACGGCCGGATGGACGGAAGGTTCAAAAACCTTCGCAAAGTTTTATAATCAACAAATAATAAATATCAAAGATAATGCTAAGACGATAATAGATTAAGTCCTTAAATAAAGCAGTAAGAAAAGAAATAGAAAATAAAGGAATTCCTTAAAATTGCCATCTCAGTAGGTATGAGAGTTCTGGGACTGCGTGGCGAGGGGGTGAGGCGGGGCGGGGGGGTACCGGGCGCGGGGGCGAGGTGTGGAGGGGGTACCGCGCTCTTGGACGCGATGGGTGCGGGGGTGAGGCGGGGAGGGGGTACCGCGTTCGTTGGTGAGGGGGATGACGTCACAGGGGAAGGGGAATTCAAAATTTTCAAAATGGCGTCGCGCGCGCTGGTTGAGTTCGTGGGCGAGGGGGCTGACGTCACAGGGGAAGGGGGATTTCAAAATTTTCAAAATGGCGTTTACCGCGTTCGTGGGCGAGGGGGATGACGTCACAGGGGAAGGGGGAATTCAAAATTTTCAAAATTTTCAAAATGGCGTCCGCCACCGCGCAATCTCCGTACACGTGCGGGGATCGGTGCGCAGGCACGAAAGATAAGGCGCGAAAGGATGTAACGCGGATGCTGTAATTCGACACCGATAACTATTAGAGATTAATTAACCTAAATAGCCCAACCGTCTCACGAAAGAATGCAACGTCGCCCTCGTATAAACATTCGCCGACGATTCGACGCTTTATCGCGATAATTATTCGAGATCGATTAATCTAAATAGCCCAACCGTCTCACGAAAGAATGCAACGTCGCCCTAGTATAAACATCCGCAGCCGCCGAAAGATTTCACAGGGAACGTGGAAGATTGGTGAGTAAACCTGACATATTAATATTAAGATTTTTAAGATTTAGTAATTTATTAAATTTAATTTTCCCACTCGACTACATCGTCAGCGAATAGGGCACTATCGTCGTCGGTAAAAATAGCATTGTCGACGATTTCATTAAATAGATCCTCGTCGGTATAAAACGAATCATCGCAAACTTGTTCGGGGACAGTCTGAATTGCAATATCGCGAGCCTGAAGCCCCGATACCGCATTCGTAAAAACAGCGTCAAAGTCAAGCACGTTGAATTGTTTTTAATGTAGTATATGTAAAATATCTTTTTAAATTATAATGTTTTTATAGAGCTATGTCACGACATTGCTGCGTGCCAAATTGCCGCTCTGATTATACAATTCCAAATCATAGTTTTCCAAAAATGTGATTGTTTCAGAAAAGTGGGGAAATGCATATATATATATAGTTCTCCTTACGTCGTGTTATGCTCGGATTTATCCCCATTATTGACTACGTGTCCCCCTAAAATCTCGTGCCTTACTCTATTTACAATGTATTTCTGTTTTATATTGTCTGATGTATAAGATTCTACGAAGGTTTCTATCTTATTCCATTTACTACGCGATTCTGTTTTTCTATAGCGCGGTTTGTTTACATCGCGCCCCGGCTTATCCTTAGTGTAGGATCGTCGTTCTCGTTCGCTTGGTAGGGATATGAAGGTAGGATTGAAATAATTATATTAGAATTGTTATATGTGGAAAATATAAAATAGGTTTATTATTGATGCCGTGATTGGCCTCGTTCATGGGCCTCTAATACATTTAATGCGACCCCTAAGTTTAGGGCTTCTTCGTTGTTTCTACTGATATGTATAAATGCCTCTATGCATTCGGGGCATTGAGCTGCCACCCCCCAATTGTAAATTTGCCTGGTGCATATCATGCAGTATTTGAAGTTAATTAAATGTCTGCGTAATGTTAACAGGTGTCGACTCGCGGGCGTATAGTACTTTGTGTCCTCGGCGTAAAGGTTTTTATAACATGGATAACAAATTTTTCGCCGGTATAGGTCACTGCGATCTGTGCGAAAACCAGGCCACTTGGCCTTTAGGCAGACCATCCCCAATATTCTTATATACGGGTCCTCGTTGTCTTCTTCGTGGCGAGGGCGGTGACGCCATTCCTCGTTGGGAGATCTAGTTTGCATCTTGTTTTTCTGTATCGGCACACCACGTGTTCGTTTTAATAACTCGATTTTTATTATAATTTATTCTTTTAATTAATATATGTCTATGGTGTTCCTACCTTGATTAGCTTTGTTCCTTGATTTGCCTCTTTCTTTGCTTCTTTTGCACACTAGGATGTATCTCTGGTCGTGACCAAACGCGATCGATCTGTCAAGATCATTGGAGCAAGCACCAGCTTTTAATACGGCAAGAAGTCTTCCGAAAGATAAGGAATCATGTGTACGTGTATCAATGTACGTGTGTGCTCCGCAGATGCTATAATTCGACACCCTCTGGCACAGCGCGAAGCGATACCTATACGAGATTTATTAATCTAAACAGTACAGCTGCCCCATGATCATCATGTAAGAATGGGGCATTGCGTTCGCGTAAACATCCGCCTACGAAAACATAGAGCGATAATTATTCGAGTTTCGTTTCGAATATTTCAAAGATTGGGACCGCCGTGACGGATACGAATGCCCTTATCGCGAACGGGGGAATCCGATACACGTGGTAACGCAACGAGTTAGTGCGACTTTACGTTACTCGATCGAGGTGCATGAGAGAAAGAGCGATAGAGAGAATTCGATGATCATCGCCATCAATGCTGCGATATATATTCATACATTGACGTGCACGTGTACGTGAATCTGTATAAAAGCAACGTTTAAATGAATCGTTACAGGTATTAACGTGAAAATCATCCATTTATTAAAACATATACGCGTACTATAGTGGTACATGATTTACATCGCGCAACATGGATTGTATTCCTAACGCTAACAATTCGCAATCAATCAAAGAATGTTGTTCAAAGTGATCGCTTTCGGAAATTAATTTTACATAATCTGTTGGTGCGGTAGCGCTACGTAGAACGTTTACGAACGCGGTATATTTACTAGCTACAGCGTACATATTTTCGGTCAACCAAGTGAACATATGATCGATGCAATGTTCATACGCGAACAGTTTTCGCATCGTGACTTCCGTCATGTATAAGGTAACGCGATTATCGGTGATTTTGACGAGTTGATCATTGTGCATGCGCGTGAATTCGATTCGCAAATGATCAATTTCGATGTGGGTCTGGGGTGTTGTTACGTTGTCGCGTTATTTTTGAAGAATGTCAGTCATATTTTGCAGTAGGAGCTTCCACGTAGACATTGAGAAGCTCAACTCGCCACCTTTATTGTCGACTATGGTGATTTCGACGCGGCCCGAATCCATGCCAATACGAATTCCTATCGTGAGCCGTTTATACGCTGTTGAGGTCAAAACGTGTGGAACTCTTTTCGCGTACAGACATGGGCGAGTACAGTGATTTGTATTTGAAAACAGATGTGTTGTTACTCGCCGACGTATTCGAAAGTTTCCGCACCGACTGTATCGCGAGTTACGATCTGGATCCCGCGCGTTATTGCACGCTACCAAGTTTCACGTGGGACGCGATGCTCAAGTACACCAGCGTACGATTAGAGCTTCTGACGGACGTGGACATGTTACTGTTCGTGGAGCGTGGCATACGCGGCGGTCTGAGCCAGTGCTCGCACAGGTACGCGCGAGCCAACAACAAGCACCTGCCTGCAGGGATGTACGACGAGTCGAAGGCATCGACGTATCTAATGTACTTCGACGTCAACAACTTGTACGGCTGAGCGATGTCGCGGGCTATGCCGAAAGGAAGGTTTCGATGGCTGGACGATGCGACAGTGGCCGCGCTCGACGTATCATCCCTACCCGACGGCGAGGACTCCGAGGAATCTGAGGGATACCTGCTGGAGGTAGACATCGAATATCCCAAGGAGATCCACGACGCCCACGCCGACCTTCCATTCTGCCCGGTGCACGAGCACGCGCCAGAAGGAAAACAGACTAAGCTGCTTGCCACGCTCGACGATAAGGAGCGATACGTCATCCATTATCGCTACCTGAAACAGTGCGTCCGACACGGTTTACGCGTGACGCGAATTCATCGGGTGTTACGATTCGATCAGTCGCATTGGTTGCGCGACTACATTCGATTGAACACCGATTTGAGGACGCGAGCCACGAGTGAATTTCAAAAGACTCTATATAAATTAATGAACAATGCGGTGTACGGAAAGACAATGGAAAATGTGGGGAATCGCGTAGACGTGCGACTGGTGACGCGGTGGGACGGTCGTTACGGTGCGGAAGCGCTGATCGCGAAACCAAACTTTCACAGTCGGACGATTTTCTCCGAGCAGTTAGTGGCCATCGAAATGCGCAAACTCAAAGTGAAGTTCGACAAGCCGATATACGTGGGGATGAGTGTACTGGACGTATCGAAAGAATGCCTGTACGAGTTCCATTATGCGTATATGCGTGCGGAGTTCGGTGATCGGTGTAAGGTCCTGTACACCGACACCGATAGTTTAATGTATAGTGTGAAATGCGATATGTACGAAAAGATGAAGTGTGACGTTGTCCGATTCGATACGAGTGATTACGCGGTGGACAATCCGTACGATATGCCCCGCGTAGACAAAAAGGTGCCGGGACTCATGAAAGATGAGAACAACGGCACCTTGATGACCGAGTTCGTCGGACTACGATCTAAGATGTACGCGACTAGAACGTTTAACGTTGCAGTGGGGTCTACGAGTGAGACTAAGAAAGTGAAGGGTGTGCGGAGACATGTAGTCGCGAACGATATACAATTCGATGATTACATTCGTTGTCTTCATGATCTTACCGAAAAATCAGTTCGGCAGAACAATATACGCTCCAAAGAGCACGATGTGTATACCGTGAGTCAAGAAAAGAACGCTCTCAACCCGTTCGACGACAAGCGATATATTTTAACCGATCGGGTCAGCTTCCGTGGGGGCATTATCGAATCCCCGAGCTCGAGCTTGAGCCCGACGAGTCCCTCGAGAATCCCATTGTATAGAATGCTTGTATGTTTGTATTTTTTGCATGTACATATGTATATACGTTTCTTTTGTATATGTTATTTATTTATTTACGGATATGTAATATATGTATAGCGTAGAATATAACCAAAATTGTATTTTATACGTATTAGTATATATATTTTTTCTCTAGTTTATTAAGCTTAATTGTACGCATATATATATATATGCACGAAGAAGAAGAATGAGAATGAGGAGGAGGAGAATGTGAATAAACGGACAATGTATATATTTATATGTATTTATTCATTCATTTATTTGTTCCAGTAACATCAAGCACGATAACGAATCAGAGAATATCCTTGTCGCGTATCCACGAGTTCCGCGACGAATCGAATCCAAGCCACTTAACGTACACCTGATTCCCCTTGCGACGAATAATCTTCTCGACCAGATAGACGTCCGGATTCGCGACCGAATGTAGTTCGTACTCGTAGAATCCACCCGAGATCGGCTCTCCCGCGGAATCGTGCAGAATGTACGTCACCGGGAACGTTCGTTGTACGGTTACGATTTCGAATACCTCGGTCGACCAGTTCGGAGTGTACCCCTTCTCGAAGAGGGCCTTGAACTTGCTCACGCGTACCTTGTCACCGACGTTGAATTTCGTGCGGAGTCGAACGTCTTTCGATGCAGAGGGGAGGGGGGTTCATTCGCGGCGAACGACAAACGCGTCGCGGGAGTCACGTCAACGAGTCGGGCGTTGATCGTCCGATGCTTGCGATGATTGTAGGTGCGTACGAGCGCAGGTAACAGGTCGACCCAGCGATAGGACGCGTTCAAGCAGAATTGTTTCCACATGAGGTTTTTCAGTGTACGATTGAAACGTTCGACGATCGACGCTTTCATCACGCTGTACGTGGAGTAGTGGTTGATCCCGCGCATCTTCGCGCATCGTTGAAACTCCGCGTTGTAAAACTCCTTTCCCATGTCGGTTTGTAAATTTCGCGGGCATCTATCGCTCTGCCGCAATACGGTCGTGAACGCCGCGGTCACGTCGCGTCCACTTTTCGTTTTCACGGGTATTTATACTTGTACCCCTTGTTACCCAGCGTGCGCTTGCTCGGCGAATGGTTTTGCTTATGCGCGCTCGTCGACAACAAGATGCGTCGGTACGAGCGAAAATCAGCGTCCGTGCACGTCTGCTGGTTGGGTTCTCGCATGAACAACAATTCGTACAAACCACGAGTCCCCGGGTATCGCGTTCCGTTCACGTGAATGTCATCGCCGTCCGCATCGATGGTAAGCACGGAATCGCCGATCATTAGATCTTCGTCGGGCCCCAAGTATACGCCGTACACATCATCGATTAGTCTCCTGTTGTCGGTGAAGAACAGTCGTAGGTATTGTCGCGACAAGGGTCCTTTGGCGTTCCGTATATACATTTCGATATCATCGACGGGTTTTCGCACCATATCCAAATCGTAAGCCTTTACCGACGACTCATCATCAGGAATTTTTTCATCGTCTTCATCGACGATATCATCAACAACATCATCAATAACATCATCGACAACATTATCTTCATCGACAACTTCGTCAACATCGTTGTTGTCGTTACAGAAAAACAAGATGCAAACTAGATCTCCCAACGAGGAATGGCGTCACCGCCCTCGCCACGAAGAAGACAACGAGGACCCGTATATAAGAATATTGGGGATGGTCTGCCTAAAGGCCAAGTGGCCTGGTTTTCGCACAGATCGCAGTGACCTATACCGGCGAAAAATTTGTTATCCATGTTATAAAAACCTTTACGCCGAGGACACAAAGTACTATACGCCCGCGAGTCGACACCTGTTAACATTACGCAGACATTTAATTAACTTCAAATACTGCATGATATGCACCAGGCAAATTTACAATTGGGGGGTGGCAGCTCAATGCCCCGAATGCATAGAGGCATTTATACATATCAGTAGAAACAACGAAGAAGCCCTAAACTTAGGGGTCGCATTAAATGTATTAGAGGCCCATGAACGAGGCCAATCACGGCATCAATAATAAACCTATTTTATATTTTCCACATATAACAATTCTAATATAATTATTTCAATCCTACCTTCATATCCCTACCAAGCGAACGAGAACGACGATCCTACACTAAGGATAAGCCGGGGCGCGATGTAAACAAACCGCGCTATAGAAAAACAGAATCGCGTAGTAAATGGAATAAGATAGAAACCTTCGTAGAATCTTATACATCAGACAATATAAAACAGAAATACATTGTAAATAGAGTAAGGCACGAGATTTTAGGGGGACACGTAGTCAATAATGGGGATAAATCCGAGCATAACACGACGTAAGGAGAACTATATATATATATGCATTTCCCCACTTTTCTGAAACAATCACATTTTTGGAAAACTATGATTTGGAATTGTATAATCAGAGCGGCAATTTGGCACGCAGCAATGTCGTGACATAGCTCTATAAAAACATTATAATTTAAAAAGATATTTTACATATACTACATTAAAAACAATTCAACGTGCTTGACTTTGACGCTGTTTTTACGAATGCGGTATCGGGGCTTCAGGCTCGCGATATTGCAATTCAGACTGTCCCCGAACAAGTTTGCGATGATTCGTTTTATACCGACGAGGATCTATTTAATGAAATCGTCGACAATGCTATTTTTACCGACGACGATAGTGCCCTATTCGCTGACGATGTAGTCGAGTGGGAAAATTAAATTTAATAAATTACTAAATCTTAAAAATCTTAATATTAATATGTCAGGTTTACTCACCAATCTTCCACGTTCCCTGTGAAATCTTTCGGCGGCTGCGGATGTTTATACTAGGGCGACGTTGCATTCTTTCGTGAGACGGTTGGGCTATTTAGATTAATCGATCTCGAATAATTATCGCGATAAAGCGTCGAATCGTCGGCGAATGTTTATACGAGGGCGACGTTGCATTCTTTCGTGAGACGGTTGGGCTATTTAGGTTAATTAATCTCTAATAGTTATCGGTGTCGAATTACAGCATCCGCGTTACATCCTTTCGCGCCTTATCTTTCGTGCCTGCGCACCGATCCCCGCACGTGTACGGAGATTGCGCGGTGGCGGACGCCATTTTGAAAATTTTGAAAATTTTGAATTCCCCCTTCCCCTGTGACGTCATCCCCCTCGCCCACGAACGCGGTAAACGCCATTTTGAAAATTTTGAAATCCCCCTTCCCCTGTGACGTCAGCCCCCTCGCCCACGAACTCAACCAGCGCGCGCGACGCCATTTTGAAAATTTTGAATTCCCCTTCCCCTGTGACGTCATCCCCCTCACCAACGAACGCGGTACCCCCTCCCCGCCTCACCCCCGCACCCATCGCGTCCAAGAGCGCGGTACCCCCCTCCACACCTCGCCCCCGCGCCCGGTACCCCGCCCCGCCTCACCCCCGCACCCATCTCGTCCAAGAGCGCGGTACCCCCTCCACACTTCGCCCCCGCGCCCGGTACCCCCCCGCCCCGCCTCACCCCCTCGCCACGCAGTCCCAGAACTCTCATAGCTTACCTACTCATCTCTAAACATCTACATGTATAATCCTGAGAACGAGGCTTAAAATATAATTGAACGATCAAACGAGCTTCCCTGAAGTGAAGTTCGATCGCAATTATATGAAGAGCCTCGTACGAGGAGATTATATTTCACCCAAACTTCAAATTACTGTGTCCCCACCCGTCAGGCAATTTCAACTTCAGAACTCTAAAGTATGAAGATCATAATGGCGCGGCGTTCCTTAGGAACCCATTTGGGTTTTTTCCTTACTCTCAACGTTGTGACATCTAGGGGGCAAGGGGGGGGATTAGATGTATAATCTCCTCGAACGAAGCTCTTCATATAATTGCGATCGAACTTCACTTCAGGGAAGCTCGTTTGATCGTTTAATTGTATGTTTCTATTCGCTGTAATAAATTGCTATAATTTCTTTAGTTATTCATTGTACAAATATTTTTACTTCTTCTTTCATTGGTTCTGAAAGTTTCATTAATTCTTTTGATTTTTGTAGGCCATAATCTTCAAATCTACTGTTCGTAATGCATGCATAATACAATCTTCATCATAATCAGCAGCAGCGTGCTCTGAAAGGAATTGTTTTTTAATACATTGCGGAGTGCGGAATTGATGCGCAGAGCAATTCAACCATTCAATAGCTTCCAAGGATGGCCACGGTGCGATGGTATCCATTGCTTCCCTGACCTGTCACAAATGTAATTTTATGTATCATGTCCAATGGAATTCCGAATTCTTGAACTCGACGATTCAATTCTCTTCTTATATGTTCGCCGGTTTTGCTTTCGTCTGGAAAGTCTGTTGTGAACAATACTCTTGTTACTAAACCCCACGATTCCTTTATATAATGTACCGTTACGGTGTAATACGATGTTTTCGTATACTTATCGGTCCAAAAATCTGCAATAGAAGTACACATACTGTGTCCAATTGCGTCCACAATTCCTGCCAAAATGGTTTTCTTGATTTTTGCTATTTACAAAACATTCCGCGATACTGTGAGGTACAATCTTTCTACGAGCACACGACCGACTTGTAACCGAAATTAGTTTTTGCGGCAATTTTTTAAATTCTGGACCGCTTATGGCTTATGCTATTAAAGGAACACAGATCGCGAATGCAATAGGTATGTATGTAGAAGTGGAAATATCATTTTTAAATGTTATTTCATTTATGTTTCATTACAATGTTTTGTGTTTTTTATTTTGTAGTAGTATGTATATAGTGCAATATTATTTTTATGCTACACAACTGTATGGTATTCATACATTAAAAGCTTTTATGTTTCTCTGCAGTATTGGAATTTTTGTTACTTTCCCTTTGTTAATAATTATAATATAAATAAAATATTAATTCGGTTTGGGCTACCGTGCGTTTCTGATAATGAGTAACAGCGAACATTGGCTGCATAGCGGGTAAGAACGCGTATAGCGTAGCGCGGGTATTAGCGGGTTTAGCGCAGCGCGGGTATTAGCGGGTACAGCATAGCGCGGGTATTAGCGGGTTTAGCGCGGATACGGGCGGGTCCGATAAAAGTTCCGTCAGCTTCGGGCAGGTATGGGCGGGTAGACATCGACACTGATCCGCTAAAGGTCCGCGCACACATATCAGTTCCGTGTGCTGTCACCGTGGTCGTAAAAGATAAACGGTTGCTTGTTTTGGAATGGAGCAGCGCGCACACTTGTCAGTTCCGTATACGACCAGTAAAATTCGGTTGCCTCTCCGTGCACGTCTGTTCCGTGCCATCAATGTCAGTGTTAAAAAATATCGTTTGCGTGCTTTACAATGGAGCAGCGCACACTTGCCTTGTCAGGGATGTCAGTGTGGAACCCATATCCGCACAGTGAAACTAAGATTTGGGTGCCAACGATATTTTGGCATTTGCACTGACGGTGTCCTGAAACCGTTTGAAAGGGGCGACCTTTTTTATAACCGTGAAAGGTTCTCCGGTCGGAGCTCTCGAACCACGCGCTTTGGGGGTCCTAGACCCTAGAGTCATAAAGACAAGGACAGCAATAGGCCATTCACTAATGAAAATACGAACGTATATAATTAACATTAGATTTCCATACAAGTACCACCAATGGATTGCTGCGGTTTTTGCAATGAAAATGATACCAAACGTGATATAATTCTGATCATTTTTAATGATTGCAATGAAAAGAGTTTTCTACTTGAATTTTGCGCGGTATAGGTATAGACAATGATCGGATGTACAAATGCTGTGTGTTAAGGAATTGAAGCTGGGTGTGCGTTTCAACAGGGCGTGCAAACTTGAGGTTTCAAGGTATTTGCGTAATATTGTAAATATCCCTATAAAAATGTTCCAAAAAGTTAAAAAAATTACGCCAACTACATGAAATCAAATAAATCACAAAGAATAGAAGATCATAATAATTACAAAATAAAAAAAGATGTGAAATCAAAATGAGCTACAAGTATACAGAATTGTCTCCCTATGGGCTCGATTTGGTGCATACGATGTGGGCTTTTCGCTATCCCCACCACTTCTGTCTCACTCTTGTTCGGCGAAGACGAGAGCGAGATGGAACGAGAGCGAGCGAAAGACACTAGAAGCGAGCGAGGGCGGTACGAAACAGACGACGCGTTGATGTTTTGTCTCGCTCCATCTTTCTGACGCCTGACACTCCGTCCTTTGCGTACGCGATGGTCGCGAGCGCTTACGGTGAGCACGGGAACCGCTTCGCAAAATCTTGACGCAGGCCCGGTTCAAGTCTTTTTTGCGCCCTAGACGAACTTGTCAAATTGCGGCCTTTATTATAATAGATTTATTTGAGATTGTTTATGACTTTACTCTGCAAAATTAGGCAACAACTAGGGCGTCAGGTTGACAAGAGTCGCAAAATGCTCTTTTCATTGTTGGCATTGTTGAAAATAAATTTTTCAATGAAATACTACAAATTGTACAACAACGGTATTAAACTATGAGTAAAAATTAAGAGTAGGGACATGAAGAAACTCAATTAAATGTATTATAATAAATGGCCGAATTTGGTAAGCTCGCCTAGGGCGTGAAAAAGACTCGTGCCGTGCCTGGCTATCTGATCGTCGTGCGCATGCGTCGAGCAGTCACGATTCCATCTGAGTGCTCGCACCCGTCGCGCACGCCCGCCGCGCACGCAAAGCGTTCCATCTCGCTCCCCCTTCGGCCAGAAATAAGCGAGAAACGAACACTCGGAATTAGGGCTCTTCTCACGATATGGGCTCAACGCCGGTCCCGACCAGCGAGCTCTTAAAGAGACAATACTGTATAAAGGTGCTTTCAGTCAAATACTTTTAGAATGAAACAATCGTCATCGCTTTTGCATCAATTATTGGTGTCGTAGCTCGGCACTCCACTGTGCGACCTCGCAAATGTTCCCTCTACATATGCATATCACATGCATATGTGTACTTATTGTCTACCAACATTACTTTTAATATTAAAACAAGCAATAACGTGATAATTATTTAATGCCCATTTCAGTGGTTTAAATAGAATGTTTGAATGAATATTATCCTCTATTTTGGCGCAAATTTCATTCAGATATCTTTAAAAAAAGACCCAAAAGGCGCCAACTTTTCAATCCGGCCCACTATTGCGACACGCGCGGCGCATCGTCGCCTTGCGATCGCGAGTATTCCCACGATATGGTGAGCTAGAGCGCGAGATTGTGCACAGCTAGAAATAACGATTGTTTCAATAACATTATTAATTAAGAGTATCTGGAAAACACGTTCCTACATTTCTAATTTAGCCCTTGAGACCACAGGGGCTAACAAGTAATAATTATGATCAGCGAATGTGTTAACTGTATTTTTATTTGCCGTCGCATTGCTAGGGAAACATATGGACATTTTTTAATGTACGTGTAGAGAGTGGGAACCTCAGATATACATTACTGTAAAGGATGTCAAGTTTTATTATATTTTGGGCCTAATGCAACTACGGCGTTCCCCGGATTATCGAGAAAGATTTGGGGCAGGGGAAGTAATTAGCAGCTAATAAACTGACCCTTGTCAGGCCCCTCGCCCGAACCGCCTGACAAGGAGACTGAACGACGTAAACCGAGAATGAATGAAATAGCGCACCAGCGGGAGACCCTCGGTCGACGACGAATTGAGTCATTCAGTACTGAATATGAAAATTTTCATATTACTGATTACATCTTGATGAGAGTATTACCCATGGATTGGTGAGTTTATGTCGACGAAAATGTGTCCAAACACGAATCAATTCGGTCTACTTTTTATTATGAAAACTCGATTAGAATTCCAGTTCCCCGGTTTAAGGGTAAAACATGCTTCTGGTGATTAACTCACAACATTTCTCCTGCAATTATCGAAGTAATTTGCCAATCCTCATAATACCATATAAGTACTAAACATCCAGGCAATTTCTCCTGAAGGCTGCATTTAAGCAATCTTCAGCAGACACTTTACAATTCGGGGAAATCGTTGATATCTTTCATTTAAATTCTCTTCTGCAATATTACATAATGTGTAACACAAAGAAGTCACTTTCCAATGTGTGAATTACAACATTTAGTGAACGTAGTGACGTTCACTAAAAATGGACCGAATTGATTCGCGTTTGAACTCATTTTCATCGAGAAACCTTAAAAAAAATCCATCGGTAATACTTCCATGAACATTTATCAAAAACATGAACATTTTATTTTTCTGTACTGGGTATTTTACCTGAACCCTGTGGTTAAATTGCTGTCGGCAGTTAACGGGCGGCCGCTTCGGGACCGCAGGCCCTCGTCCGCAGCGAAGAAGCAAAGCTGTGGGGTAGGTAGGACTTTCCCGATAATCAGTGGAAAAAAGCATTTCAATAATCCGGGGAACAATTTAGTTGTTTCCGAAAAACTAGCCAGGTTTTATCGGCCAGAACATTTCGCCAGGGTCGCGGTTTATGACCGTATTGTCCCACAAGTCGGCGGTGGACAACGGTGCATACGGGTACGAAGTCACCATGAATACCAAGCACCGACAGAGCAATATACGGATTAACGAAAAGTCGCGTTTTTGTTCGCAACGAATAATCTCCAAATCCTTAATGATAGCGAAGGTACGTTCTTGACTACCTTTTGGAAATCTGGCAAGCAGATATTGTCAGCTTTTTATTATGTTTTCAACTTTTATTATACTTTGGGCCTTTATAGGTATTTTGCTCTGTATTTTGCCTTTCCAGGTGTATCCGTAATTAACCCAAACGAAGCGGGCTCTGGGAGGCAACAATTCAGAGCGATGCGAAACTTCATTTATCGTTTATGGTAGGCAATTCCGTATTTTTAAAAATGGCTTCGACAGATTTCTAACGGGCAATCAAGAACGTACCTTTGCCGTCATTAAGGATTTGGAGATTATCGCTGCGAACAAAAGCGCGACTTTTTGTTAATCCGTGGGGGGGGGGGGGGGGCCAGATTGTAACAAAAAAGTTTTCACAGTTTTTTCTCGAAAGTGTTTTCCTCAATCAGGAAATAATTTGCGTGATTTACTACTTATATCTGTGATGAACTAATTGCGTGAAAGTACATAACAAAATCTTGGACACTTAGACATCTAGCTTCATCTTACACAATTCTGAACCTGTGTTACAATGTGCCCCAATCCGGGATAAGTTGTAACACAACTGTTTTACTTATTTAAATACAAATATGAACACAAATAAACATTTCTAAAGAATACAAATGGAAACACAGATCATTATTAAACATTTGATATACATGAGTAAATCAATCATTTCTTATTCATCTGATTTTATCAAAATCTCCTTCTTCGCTTTCTTTACTTCTTCCTTTATAATTTTTTTCAATTTTTTGGATTTTCGATTGTTCTGTTGTTCATCTAGAGCATCATTTTCCGGTGTGTCAGCAAATAGCTTACTTTATCACCATTTGGAGCGGAGTAAGTATAGTAACATATTACAATTTACCCCGAGGACGAATTTTTGCATTTTGTCTCAGCAAACGAGAAACTAAATATCAAATCACTAAAATGCATACACATTATAATA
Organism: Andrena hattorfiana; assembly: GCA_944738655.2. Taxonomy (NCBI): domain Eukaryota; kingdom Metazoa; phylum Arthropoda; class Insecta; order Hymenoptera; family Andrenidae; genus Andrena; species Andrena hattorfiana. The sequence continues at coordinate 16,370,125 of OX122895.1, forward strand.
AACCAATGTGTACTGATTCGTTTGCGACAAAGAAAACCATAAAATTCGGTGAGGCACTGCGGGGTGTTGTCCTCGCCACGGCAGCAGCACGAGGTTGCTGTGCAAAGTGACCAAGGCGAGCTAAGGACTCTCCAGACTTTTCACTCCGTGAGGCACGCCTCGCGCTGCAGCCTCGCAACGTCTAGACGCGGCTTATCATTTATGCAGTGTGTGACCCGACTACCCTCCGTGTAATCGGTCTGCGCGAAGTAGGGCCCAAGTTCGATGATTATCAGTACTCCTTCCCGAGAGGAATACGATTTACTTTAATTATAGTACATGTGTGTTTTGTAATAAAGTGTTTCTATCGTCTCCTGAATTCAATAACTGGCATCCAGACATCTACGCTCCTACAATCCACCGCCAATATGCCTCGTAGAGAGACACGGGAAGAAAAATGGTAGCCCGCTGTTGACACGTGGTCCTCTCGAATATAAACACGAGCTTTAATATCAAAACAAAAGCATGCGTTATCGTATTCTGTGCGAGAGAAGGTGGGCACTGGGGACGAGGTATTGCTGTGAAGAGGGCCTCTTCAAGAGAGCAGCCGTTTGTGAGGGATGCAAATTCGACTGGTTCTAATATAATTTGCTCCCTATGGTTGAAATTTAGTCTAGCAACTTTCACACCTCCTAACCTAACCAATCGAACTTGCATCCCTCCCAAAGGAACCGGCCATCCGAGCGTAGAAGCAAGTGCGAAATAAAAGTAACGGTGCGCTTCTCGATACCGCAGATGTACCTACCTAAGTAGCATTTCTGACGGAAAAGAATTGTCCAGCCTTTGGGCCTGCGATTCCTGGCGAGACCTTTGGCAGGTAGGTATCTGTTTCAACAGGCAAGGCCCGTGGCGCCAGCAAGACCGTCCCCGGTCCTTGCTATTCCAGCGAGTTTTCTTCCAGGGAAAATCAGTAAATTTGCAAGTGCAATATCTCAAAAACCAGTGGAAATCAAGTGTATACATTAAAGCTTATTGAATTTGTCTTAGTGTCACGTCCCGGGTGGAGGGCTTTAGGGACGACGACATGTGGGGTATTTGTCAGGCGAGAATGTGTAATCCTGCACACTGAGGGTAGAAAGGAGTTAGGCGCGTGAATCTTAAATCCAGCACTGAGGGTAAAAAGGAGACAGGCGCGAATCTTTAATCCTTCACACTGAGGGTAGAAAGGAGTCAGGCGCGAATCTTTAATCCTTCACACTGAGGGTAGAAAGGAGTCAGGCGCGAATCTTTAATCCAGCACACTGTGGGTAGAAAGGAGTCAGGCGCGAATCTTTAATCCATCACTCTGATCGACCAGGGAAGGTTTAAAGGCGAATACACACCCGGGGGAATGCAATTGTCGTTGCATTCACATAAGAAATTCACGTAATACTTCCGCGAAATCCGTCTAGGCATACGGCGGTATACGGCCCGTGCAAAAGAACGTTAGTAAACACAGTAGGCACTTTCGCGTTCGCGGACCGAGATCAGCTGTTGCTGCAGTTTGTTTTGGTTAGGGAATCCCCGTATTCGAAGAATAGACACAATAATTTGAAGCGTGATTAAAAATAAGAATTGTTTTATTCTATTATCGTGATGGTGGTTAGGTTTTATAAATATGCGTTGGACTTTAAGCATTAGCACATAACATTTATATAAATGGTGAGTAATACTAATATATGTATGGACATGAGATACAATATATGATAATAAAGTAGAATGATATGAGCAATAAGCGTTAATTATACAAAATAATAGAAAGCAATAAGCAATAATTATAGAAGAAGGAATATGAACGCAGTAAGCGTTGATAGTACAAAATAACAGAAAGCAATAAGCAATAATTATACAAGAAGGAATATGAACGCAGTAAGCGTTGATAGTACAAAATAACAGAAAGCAATAAGCAATAATTATACAAGAAGGAATATGAACGCAGTAAGCGTTGATAGTACAAAATAACAGAAAGCAATAAGCAATAATTATACAAGAAGGAATATGAACGCAGTAAGCGTTGATAGTACAAAATAACAGAAAGCAATAAGCAATAATTATACAAGAATGAAATAGATGATGGTGATATTCAATGTGGTTAAATGGTAATTATAAATGCTTACAATAATTGATGAACGTTGTTGGTTATACACTATTTAGAAATACTTTTATGATTGGTCCTTTGCGGATAGGTTTCGTTGAAAGAAAGAGGACTTCTGTCTCGGTCCCCTCGTATTTATATGTTTGTCGCGGGGGTACGCGCGGTATAGGCCTTGACCTATTTAATGAATAAGTCGCAGTAGGACTTCCGGGGTTTTTACAAAGGTGCGTCTATTATTAGACGCATTTTCTGTCACGTACACCAAATATTCGTCGTAATTATACTTTCGGGGTTTTTATGACTGTGAAATAATATGCTCAACCCATCGAATGGATTTTGGGAGTTTTAATAGGAAAGGGGTAATCGTGGTCTTGACTTGTAGGGTCTTAGAGAAGGGGTGAGACGTGGTCTCGATTTAAGAGGTTTTTGGTGCGAGGGACTTGTTTAGATTTAGTGAGAGGGAGGAACTTGTGCCTCGTAGAGCGAATAAGTGAAGGAGGTTTCGTACCGACCATCTTGAGATGGGGACCGCTAAGGTACATCGTCTCGTTGATCAGCGATTGGGGAAAAGGGGTAAGAGTTGAGTTGGAGGGACTTTGGTGGAGTGATTTGGAGATTTATGAGAAGGTATTTAGAATAGTACCGCGCGAAAAATAGTGGGATATTACATTAGAACGCACTATCAACTCAGGTCTTCAAAAAAAATAGTTCTATTTAAAAAACCGAACTTGACCATCGTATCTTTTAAAATAATAATCGAAAAAAAAATTAGTCCGTGTTAGTAAGTTGGCCCCCTCGAACCATGCAATTCCCTATTTTTTAAATATTTTGTCTCCAATAGTTTAGGAGATATCCAGATGTCCACTCTTCCCGCGGACACCCTGTATAACCACAAAATGAATACATAACGCTCGTTTGTGTCACTAAAACCGACGGTGCTAGTATCGTCAAGCAGGTCTCGCATGCTGCGGGTTACCAGATTTGTCGTTCAAAAAATTTTACTTATGTTACAATTTACTCCGTGTTACAACCTGCCCCGGTCTCCCCTATATTGCCCTGTCGGTGCTCGGTATACATGGTAACTTTGCACCCGTACGCACCACGTTCCACCGCCGACTCGCGGGACAATGCGGTCATAAACCGCAACCCTGGCGAGACGCTCCGGCCGATCAGCCTGGTCAACATCCAACCTCAATACGCCTCGCGGAGAGACACAGGAAGAAAAGGGGTAGTCCGCTGACTGCGCGTGGTTCCGCCTGCGTGGTCCCGCCTGAGTCCCAATTAAAAATTTGTAGGTTTCAACGATTCTAACTTATGCTACATGAAAGGTGAATAATTTCTCTTTACTTTAAAACGAACTGAATACAAAAATATCAATTATTATTCAACTGACAGCGATTTAACTTTGGCCTGGCGATATTAGGTACAGTCACCCTATTTTACACCGCCTATTTCTTTCATTTGTAACCTTGTACGACCCAAATGTCATTGTGTTCCATACTGTTCGATCTGTGTTCACAGGCGCTCTCCGAAGGACAGAGATGGCGAACCTTTTCTATCTGCGCGCGCCAAAAATTTATAAATAATATCTACGGCGCTTTCGGACTGCGTTCTTGCTCGGTGCTGGTGGTGGTCGTGGCGCTTCTGATTGGCTGAGTGTGAATTTTTTCGCTTCCGATTGGCTAAAAAGCGTCACGACCAGCACCAGAACCGAGCAAGAGCGACAGTCCGAAAGTGCCATTATAGAATTACTGACGTGGCGGGCAGTTTTTAATGGGGAAAAAATTAGTAGAAAATTGATCATTGCAGAATTTTATTGAGACAAGTTTAAAAATTAACGTAGAACTTCATAAGAATTAAGTAGCCAGCATTAACTTAATAAAAAATTATTTAAATAACGGATCAAATAAAAATTACTTCAAATTTAGATTATTTGATGAATATAGTTATTTTTTTATTCGCCGAATAAAGTTAATCCGGGTCAATTCTATTCGACACATGACAAATAATTTTTTGCCCATCTCTAATATCTTAGAAAACTGCGTAAAAATAATTCTCGAAAAATCCTTATTTTTCAAGTTACCCCCGCCACCAAACATTAAAATAAACTTGACCCGGTCTCCCCTACCGTTTACGAGAAAAACGCTGCCGAGTAATAATGCGAACACCCTGTATTGTGAGAGAGCAATCTTTTGACAATTAGCGGAGTCAAATTTACCCCACGCGAATAGTCAGAGTGCGCACCCTGCGTCCCCCGATAGTCGTGACAGAGCCTTCGTGGAGAATCCATCACACCTACAAAGACAGTTCTTCCGCTGAATTTGGCCGCGACATTTCGTGCAGTTTCACAGTGCAGTTTCACAATACAGCTTAATTTGCTTCATAATGCCAAAAACGTAAGTTGAAGTGTGTGACATTGTGTATTCTTTAACATTCATTCACATTATCTTCAGTAATATTCTCGCCTTTTTAGTAAGTTGGGAAAGAATACCGAGCAATTAATCGAATTGGTGCGCATACATCCTGTCCTATACTAAGATTTGGAAATATATAGGAAATGAACTAAAGGAAGAAGGTAAGCCACATAGATCTTATATTTTACAAAAGAATAACATAAAACTGTACAAAATTATAAAACTATTTCAAACACGCACGCCCGCGTACACCCAAACATATTTATCACACTGCACTCCATTCACAAGTATTTGCAACAAATCACATTCAACCTGTTGCACTCAATCGCAACTCACATTCGCATTTCACTCACGCCATACACAGTATGTCAGGTTCCTTCGGACACGCGCTATTATTTTTCTAACTATTGGAAAAGCGAAAAACTGTTCCATACGAAAGTTGTTCGATTTGATGAAGAAATCTTAATAGAAATTTAGAATTTGCGTTCTTATGTGCTTAAACGCAAATTCTAATATTCTATTAAGTTTCCTCCATCAAGTCAAATACTTTTCGTATATTTATATTTATATATTTTTACAGTTTTGCACTTTAAAAAACGCGGTTTCAAATTCACAATGATGCACTGCATTATTCATCAGGAAGCGTTATGTGGGAGAGATATAAAATTATCTTCCGCAATGAAAAAGGTTATTCAACTAATCAATTCTATCAAGGGCGGAAATAAATATCTATCCCGCAGGAAATTTATAGAATTTCTTGAAGCACATAACGCTGCTTAAACTGATGTCTCTTTGCATTGTGAAGTACGCTAGCTCAGTGCAGCGAAATGTTTAAGCCAATTCTTTGCTATAAGAAATCAGATCTTCCATTTCTTGCAAGAATATCCAAATTCAAAGGCAGACGAATATTTCCCCTTGTTAACAGATGCGAGTTTCCTTTGTGAACTCTCACTTATAGTAGATCTTACTAACCATTTGAACACCTTAAATTTAAAACTGCAAAATCCCGGCCAAACTATTTCGCAGTTGTGCAGCCACGTCGATTCTTTTCGTAGGAGGCTAGTAGTTTATCAAAATCATCTCCTGTTAGAAGAAAATTTTTTTTCTTTTTTCCCTCATGTAGCTTAATTTTCGAAGAATTCGGCAACAAGTGTGATTTTGATAATCATTAGCACATTCTTCGATCGGTGATAGATCAGTTCGATGAGCGTTTCGCTGACTTCGATTCGCTCAGAAATGATCTAATTCTCTTTGAGAATCCCCGCACCTTAAAAATTGAAGAACAAGTCCTCGAGTATCAAGAAGAACTGTGCGATCTTCAGCACGACATTTCTTTGAAAACGAGGGAAGAAAAGGAGCCGAATTCTTCGAAACACTGGAAGAATCGACATACCCCAAACTTAGGGATTTCGCGCTCTGAATTTTCTCCATGTTCGGATCCACATATTTGTGCGAATGTTCGTTCCAAGCATTAAGACCGAACAGCGCACAGAGCTAAACGATTCCTTGCTTTCAACTTTGATCCGCACATCGTCGTCCAGCCTCCACGTTAATATTTTAGATTTGTCCAACACGTTTAACCGTGCGCGAAAATTTAGTTTTCCCAAAAATATTTAAAGTTTTGATAGTAAAACCGCGTTTTTTCAATCCATTTTTATCGCGCGACACAGTGGAATAGGTCTATTGGGGATACCACTGACAAAAAAAATGCATCGATAATAGTACCCCATGGGTGATGTGGAAACCTATTGATACGGGGGGCGTTCCAATGCACTAAGCGCGGTTCATATGGTACGGGCCTGAGGCGCTCCAAGCTCCTAGGCCGCCGCGGGGGCCAAGACACGCGGCGGGAGAAAGGAGGCGTTGGCTCTGAAAATCGGCCGCTGCGTTCACTTAATTCCCAGGCCTGTTTTAGCGAATACTGCTGTCTGTTGGTAGATATGACTGTCCTGATGATGCAAAAAAAAAAAGAATTTCGCGTCTGCGGAATTTATAACGCCTTATGGAATTATCTGAAATCAACAAACCAAGAAAATTGTTAAAGTTTATAATATTTTTCATGGAATCATCTACGGTCATAACGTTTCGACCAGTTTCCTTTTCATAAACATTTCCGTGCGGAAAATTACCCGTTTCTCGAAGTTTGTGGTTCAAACATCTGCCAAAACATGAGATTACAATATTTTGCTATGACCATAGATGATTCCATGAACAATCCTACAAACTTTAACAATTTTCTTGGTTTGTTGATTTCAGATGATTTTACAAGGCGTTATACATTCCGCAGACGCGGAATTTTTGTTTGTATTATCAGCACAGTCACATCCACCAACAGACAGCAGTATTAAAAATAATATGTATAAAAAGATTTTATTATCTTGAGTTATGTACAAATTGTCACGTCCCGGATGGAGGTCTTTAGGACAATGACAATGTGGGGTTAATGGAAGTCAGGCGCGAATACGAGATTAGTAGCACTGAGGGTAAGTGGGAGTTAGGCGCGAATGCGAGATTCGTAGCACTGAGGGTAAGTGGGAGCTAGGCGCGAATGCGAGATTCGTAGCACTGAGGGTAAGTGGGAGTCAGGCGCGAATGCGAGATTCGTAGCAGCAATAGTTGGAGGAATGCAGGCTCGAATGCGAGATTCGTAGCACCGATAGTTGGAGGAATGCAGGCGCGAATGCGAGATTCGTAGCACAGATCGACCAGGGAAGATTTAAAAGGTAATCGCGCACCTGGGTAACACCCGTTAGGGCACTTTTGTTTTGTTCTGGCTTGGTAATTGGATTTACCGCTGCATTAATATAAAAAAAAGCCACACGTAATATTTCCGCGAAACATGTCTAGCCATATGGTCGCACGCGGCCTATGCAAAAGTACGTCTTGTAAACACTGTAAGAACTTTCACGTTCACGAACCGAGATCAGCTGTTGCAGTAGGCTGTTTTGTTTTGGAGTCTTCGTAACCGGAGGATAGACACAATAATTCGAAGCGTGATTTAAAGTAAAACCGTTTATTAAATTTGAAGCACGAAAATATGCCATGCACTGTTAATGCGATAGCGGTTAGGTTTTATAATAATGCGTTGGACGTGAAGCATTAGCACATAAACATTTATATAAATGGTAATTAATAGCAATATACAGGGTCATCCGTTAAAACTGCAACCTACGCGCGCGCGAACAGACGAAAATGGCAACACCGCCTCACGGACGCATTCCACTACAATCATGCATCGGTCCGGCGTTCGGAGGGTTGCCAGCGACCGCTGGGCAGCGGTGATGCCCAAGCTTTGAAATTTTTAGGATGGTCTCTTTCAAATTAACGTCACAAGGAGCTATTTGAAATTTCCCGACCGAAGTTGAAGAATTTGGGGCCTTTTTCGTATAACTTTTGAACTATAAAAGATATCGGCATATTATTTGTGCCGAAAAATGAGGATAATTATTCCATCTTAATGATGGATATTTCAAAATATTTTACGTTTACCTGATTTTTCTTTTATCAATTTTTTAACCATAATTGTTGTGAAAAGCTTTTGCAAACTGTTTATTTAATACCATATTTAATGCTCTTTTTAAAATTCACGATGTTGATAAATAATATGCTAGGGTAAACCAACCAGTGAATGACAGAATTGTTGAATGAGAAGCCCAGTAAATGACCGCATACTTTTATTAAAATTCGTACTTATTAATGTTTGTTTAATACGCATAACTAAAAATATGGGATATTAAACGTGCAACTACACTCCATTTATAAACATATAGTAATTTTTAAATTTATAATTGACATTTCTTTGCCTAATGGTCATTCATTGGTATGCGGTCAATTACTGGTTGGTTTACCCTAGTTGTTCCTGTGTCATTACTTTCATAAATTGAGAAATTAAATTTTTATTCAATTATGTGTTAGTTCTGTACACCTCAGAATCTATTGTTCTGGTTTTCTTCTTTATAATTTTATCCTTATATGCAGTGCATGCATAGATCGGACGTAAGGAGTAACCAATGGGACGTGTCTTTGATTGTAGCGGTGTTTGAATCTTTTATCTAGAATTTTTATGTTTGAATGTTTAACCTTTTAGCTACTCAACGCCACGCAATAGTAAGGCTAAGGGGATTCTAACTCAGGTACTCTGAGGGGGGTGCGGGGGCGGAGGGAAGTGAGGGCGCGCGGCGGAGGGAAACCAGGGCGCGGGGACAGCGGGGAGTGGAAGACCGGCTGCGCGCGCACAAGCCGCGGAGTGGGGGAAGCCGTAACCGTGGAGGGGATCAGTCCGGGCCGAGCCACCGCGGAGACCTCTCCAGACCTGGCCCACCGTCCCCGAAATTTTTCAGAGGGAGGGAATGATCCCCAAAAACTTATTAGGCCCACCCCCGAAAACTTTTTTTAGAGCGGACCCATCTCCCTGCACCGATGTAGCAAACCATTATGCGGCATACAGACATTTATTTCCAATGCAGAGAAATAATAATTTATTTTTATTGGAAATTGTTTCGGATGATGTCGGGAGAGATCGAAGTTTTACAAACCGCATATTCGGGGACGGGAAAGGGAGAGAGCATTACTTAGTGGCTCAATCACAGTTATTTTAAAGCTAAATTCGGGGAGGGAAAGAGACAGCACTACATAGTGATACAATCGCAAGCATTCTAAAGCTAGCTAGTTTTAAAGCTAACAGTATTTCGAACGTCGCAGCGTATCGCGCGATTACGCGTAATTTGAATCCTCCGAGAAAGCCGCGCGAGATTACGTCATTTGGCGGCGCGAAGAAGGCGCGAATCATAGAATTATGCAGCGTCAGCAGAAATTTTTTTTCCATACCAACAGACATACTTTTTTCCGAACCATTATGTAGCAAGCATTCTGAAGCTAACAAGTTTTAAAACGTTCCGATTTAACGTTACAGCGTATCGCGCGATCTCGCGTAATTTGAATCCTCTGGAGCAGCCGTGCGGGATGACGTTTGGCGGCGCGAAGAAGCCGCGAATCATAGAAAGAATTATGTAGCGTCAGCAGAAAATTTTTTTCCTATCAACAGACATTTTTTCCCAACGCAGAGAAATAATAATTTTAATCCCCTCTCACACCGATCTGTTGAACCAATATGTAGCAAACAGACAGACACTCTATAGCTAAAAATTTTTCAATATGGTTTTTCAATCTTAACATCGCAGCGTATCGCGCGATCACGTGTAATTTGAATCCCCCGTGATGGGACCGCCGTGCAAGTTGACATTTGGTGGCGTGAAGTGTCAACAGAAATTGGTGAGGAGAGAAAGAGGGAGACGGGTAAATAAATAGATTGTAATATATGTAAAATGATTATATATTGTTACATTAATTAAAAAATAGAAATATAAAAAAGAAAAAATATAAAAATAGAATATAAATAGTGTCTCGGCAGAACTCTCTCTCCCTCTCTCTCTCTCTCTCTCTCTCTCTCTCTCTCTCTCTCTCTCTCTCTCTCTCTCTTTCTATCAGTCCCTCTTTCTTTCTCATTCTCTTTTTCTCTTTTTTACATCAATCGCAAGACAATTTGAACATTCTCGAAGAGCTGATGGACTTCCTATTTACTTTTCGCGACATCGTACATACATAGATACTCTTCCACACAACACCTCACATACACTCATATACACTCACGCTCGCGTGACCGCTCCGAGTGCTCAGTTACACAGAATAGTAGTATCTCGTCATTATTCGCCGAAACTGTTACCTATCTATTGTATCGCCTCAATTCTCTATCTCTAAATAAACCGCACTATTCTCAACACTTTTTGAGTTCTGTCTATACAAATCTTCTATAAAAATATTCTGTCGTTCTGAGTTTTGTCTATAAAAATATCAAATAAAAAGAAAAATATAAAAATACAATATAATAAAAATATAAAAAATACAATATAAAAAGGAAAAATATAATAATAATAATAATTTAAATTATTGCCCACTTCCGTGTTACAATTTAACGATCATATACTCTTTCCATTTCACACCCGTGATTGTGTCAGTATAAGTCCTACCCTTCTAAGGTTTCCTGCTGTGTCTTAACAATTTTTTTCTATTTTACAAGTGTTTTGTAATCTATTGTATGTTACATAATCTTCTTTTATCACTTTCCTGTTCTTCCCATCTTTTCCTTCTCCCTATTATCTCCTGTAGAGTAGCCAAGTTTTTCCCGTCTCCTCTAATTACCTCTGCCCAATTCCTACCACTCTCTCCACTTACTTCACATGCTTCAATCGCGTGTTTCACTGTTTCTTCCTCTTTCTTACACACCCTTTCTTCTTTCATTAGCCAATATTTGCATGCCCTTGTTTCACTACCCTACATGAATCTTCCTATCCTTTCTAAATCTCCTCTCCTTTTTTCATTTTTCCCCCATAAGCATTTCGGCTTATCTCCTGGTTTCCTTGCCACCTCTCTTAATTCTTAGGAACGTTGACTTTTTTTTTTACTTTCATCTCTCTTTCTTGTTCTTGAATGCCTTTTACTTCTCTGCTCTATTTTTGATCCACACTTCTTCCCTATTTAATCTTCTTCTTTTCCATCCTTCATTTGACCATCGTCTCGGTTCCAAGAACTTGATTCGCATTCTTTCCCTTTTCATTACTTCATTTCCTCTCATTAGTCTTCTCACACATTTATATCTTACCGATCATTCTTCCGAGTTTATTAATCTCACTTCAAACTTCATTGCTCTTACTCCCATTTTAATTGCTATGCCACCTCTTCCTGTTTCTTTTAACAGCCAGTATGTTGGTGTTGATCTCTCCAATTTCATTATCCACCGTATGTATTTCGCCTGCAATTTTTCTAATATCCTCATACCTTCTCCATCCCCATATCTCTGCTCCATACGCCACGGTACTTCTAACTAGGGCATCAAACAGTTTCATTCTTCTTTCAAAGACATATCTGAATAATCTTTCTCACTGTATAACCTAAATATTCCAGTTCTCTTGCTCTTTCTTCATCATTCCAACGGAGTCTTTCCTCTTTTCTTCTTCCTCCTGCTTTCCTGCATATCATTATCTTAGACTTTTACATATTTAACTCCAAGCCTTTCTTCTTTATGTATCTTTCGAATCTCTTTATCATATTATTCAGTCCCTGTGCATTATTTACCATTAACACAACATCATCCGCATATGAAATTGTCCAAATTTACCTTCTACCTATTACGACTCCTCCTTCCTGTTCTTTGCTCATTTCTTTTTCCAGGTCTGCAAATGCAACATTGAAAAGTGTCGAGCTTAACGGGCACCCTTGTCTAACACCCTTTTCTGTTAAAAAAAACTTTTCTATCAGTTCCTTCGTCACTCCTAAAGTGCATATAGTCCTGTTGTACATTTCCTGTATCCTTATTCTTAGTTGTTCGCCTACTCCTTCTTCTTAAAGTCTTTTTCAAATTTCCATTTGTTCTTCTAATCTACTCCTTAGAATGTCCGCGTATATCTTACAATCCGTGTCCATCTAAGTTATGCCCCTATAGTTCTTAACAATTTCTCTTTCTCCTGTTTTTGAACACACGATACTTTCTATTCCTTCTTTCCATTCTTCCGGAAAGTCCCCTCTCTTCCATGTTCTGTTTATCACCTTTGTTTGATTACCTATATTTATGAAGATGATTGCGACCTCGATGTTGAATTAAGATATAATTTAAATGCAGGAGTTTAAATTTTAAGTCTGTTCGACTTTTAATATCTTACCTGATTTGAGTTCAGATCGATGTGAGCCAGATCGGTTTGTATCTATATTTATCTAATAAATTTTTGTACGAAAGGACTTAATTTATAAATTTTTTGTTTTTGCTATATGCAATAAAAATTGGAATTTTATATTTATTAGGAATAGGTGTTTACCCTGTGATACTTGTTGGTTGGGCTTCAAATTCTAATTATTCAATATTAGGAACGATTGGGTCAATTTCACAGTCAGTTTCTTATGAAGTAAGTTTATTTTTAACAATATAATCTGTAATTTTATTAATTAAAAATTAATCATTATTGGATTTATATAAATTTCCATATAATATTAAATTTGTTTTAATTTTAATTCCAATACTACGACAGGAAAATCGCGGATAGGTCTTTTAAAATCGGAGACCAAGTGCTACTGCACGATGAGACGCTAAGACGTGGGCGGTCAAAAAACTAACACCTGCGTAGATAGGCTCTTACACGATTCAAAACACGCACGATAATAATAATTACAGTATAAAGAGCGACGAACAATCCGCGTTCACACAAACACATTACAGAGTAGGGCAGTAATAGGGGAATGGTCGCAGTTTTGAAGCAAAGTAACGATACACTAACAATTATATAAGGATAAGACTAACAAGGAGAGTATTTTAGGTGTCCGCCTCCGATCATTTTGATTTTTGGATATGTTATAGAGGACCGAAAAATAAGAAATACGTGTTTTTTTATTTTTTCCCGTTTTCATATTTGGGGGGTGAAAACTGCGTTCAAAGTTAGGGTTGAAAAATCATTTTTGTGGAATATCTCGAGAACTATTAGAGATAGGGGAATAGTGTCAATGGACGAATTTTGTGTCTTTGAATGCGAAATATGACTGACTCACCAGATTTTCAAAAAGTCCATTTGTTTAAATAATACATAAAAAATTGTTATTTTTTGTTAATAATTCTTCTAAATCTTCATCTATTTTCATGCAAATTTATTTTCTTATACTTCACAGCCGAACCGAAAATACGAATATTTCCTACAAATTAACAAATATAATTATTATTGAAGTTTAGTTATAATAAGGTGTCCTCCTACAGGGAAATGTAGTTCTCAAGTTATCTAGAAATAAAATTCTAAACAAAACATATCTAATACGCATATAATTTCCTTTTGTATACTAGATATTACTTCTAGCGTGAACAAAATTGCCATTTCGAGTACGAGGTGTCTGTAGCGCTACGTCCTCAAATGAATGTGTTTACATTATCGCAGACCTTATGGTTCATATTGATCACAAAAATGGTATTCATGAAAGAAGTGAGTAGTATAGCTATGACAGTTCTAACTCAAATTTGAGTTTCAAGGTCATGATAAGAATTTCCTCTGACCTTGAAACTCAAATTTGAGTTTCAAAAATCGGCGGAAAATTCCTGCGGGGCGGGCGGCGCGCGGCCGGGCGGCGGATGACGTCATACAGGTGGCGAAGTGGTGGGGGTATAGCGCGAGAGCAGAAGATATCGAATCAATCGATACCGAACCGCATCGAGGAGGAACCGCGGGTGAATTGCTGCTACTCTGGAGCGTGGTACCAACCACAGTCGGTAAGGAAGGAAATATTAATTTAAGATATTAAGAATAATCGAAAAACTGAATCTCGGGCGACGGGACTCGAACCCAAGACCTCCGCGTTACGAGTCAGCCGCCTAACCAACTCCCCCAACGCCCACTCTCTGACATTAGTCTTTAATGAATGGTACATATACCGAGCGTCACCAAGCATAATCCATTATTTTTTTATCGGATGATGTCAGGCAATGTCGGGAAAGATCGGGAAAGATCGACGTTCTTTTCTTTTACGCACCGCGTCTTCGGAAGAGGGAAAGAGAGAGCATTACTTTGAAGCTAAATTCGGAGGGTGGGAAAGAGAGAGCATCACTTTTAAAGCTAAATTCGAGAGAAAGAGACGGCACTACATAGTGGTACAATCGCTTTCGTTCTAAAAATTTTCAAAATGATATTAAATCTTAGCGTCGCAGCGTATCGCGCGATTACATGTAACTTGAGTCCGACCCTCAAGGATAAAAGTCTCGACACGTGTTGAATGTAATATAATACCTGTGGAAATGTCGAATCTTAGAATTCTGCGGTGTCAGCAGAAACTGCGTCGGATGATTTTGCGCGCTAATTCGTCATACGCGTGAATCATAGAAAGAATTATGCTGTATCAGCGGAAATTGCTTCGGCTGATATCGGGAAGAATCGGCTTTTTACATACAATCTATTGGAGGAAGGAGGTACATCGAAGGAGTTAGACAGAGGTAGCAAATCGTGGTGAGGATATAAAAGCGCGCTCCACACTGTCCAAAGCCTCAAATCGTCGCAACGTGTTGCGCGGAAAAAGACATTACATTGCATTTACAATCATGGAATTCGCGCAAGTAGAAAGCCAATTGTTGGATCAATCTGCACGATTGATTTCACGCGAAGAATTCATCGCGTGGGAAGAACGGTGCAACGAGTGTATCGAATCGTTGGAAGAACATAGTCGAGTGAAACGTCCTCGATTATCGATCGGTATTCAACAATCGTTGGTTGCTCGAATCGCGCGGCTCGAGGGATTGAAACATTCGTTACGCGGCCGTTTCGTGCGTGAAGGTGCAGGATATTCGAGCACAGGACTTTTGTGGCGCGAAATAGACACGGCGTTCGATAGCCGCATATTAACTGGTGTCGTGCTAAATTCGAACTATATCGAGCCACGCAACTTCCTCCAGGATGCGGCGACCATTGTGTTGGAGCACGTGCGGGGCGCTTTGAGAAAACGTCGAAACCTCAAAGTGAACACGGTGTTCAAGGGCGAATTTGTGGCGGGTGACAAGCGTGTTTGTAAAAGCATCAATACCCGGAACTGTGAACTCTTCGGCACATCCGATCTGCATGAGTGGTACCAGCGATGCGTCGTCGAACCCACCCTGGCATCGCTGGAAGAGTTCCAGGAACGCGACAGCGGATGGGCATTGACGAGAATTCGCAACCTAACCGTCAATGTCAATAAGTATAATCCCCTGCGCGCGGGGTGCCACTGCAAGCTGCCGCGAGAAATATTGCAGAAGAAAGCGACTATTAGCGTACGATCCGAGGACAATGCGTGTTTCGCATGGGCAGTGGTCGCCGCTCTTCATCCTGCGGAAAGAAATACCGTGCGCCCAAGTTCATACCCGCCTTATACATTGGTGCTAAATCTCCAGGGCATTGAATTGCCAATGTCCCTAACACAAATTGGGAAGTTTGAGCGGCAGAATGCCATCTCCGTCAACGTGTACAGCTTCGATGAGGAGAAGACGAAGACGGTCTTTCCAATGCGTCTGACCAATCAAAAGAGGGATCGGCACGTAAACTGGCTCTACACGCCAAATCAAGAACACGGTGATGTAGGGCACTTTGTGCTGATCAAGAACTTGTCCCGGCTGGTGAGCACCCAGTTGAGCAGGCATGATGGAAAGAAATTCATCTGTGACCGGTATGTATATAAGCTTATGAAATGATGAAATGTCTCGCGAAACAAATTAAATAATACATATTTGGGGTTTACAGATGCATGCACTACTTCGGATCCGCCGCGAAGTTGGAGGCCCATGCAGTGGACTGCAGCAAGATGAATGACTGCACCATCCTGCTGCCCAACGAAGGCAACAACTTGCTCAGCTTCGAGAAGCACTTGAGGAATGAGCGGCTCCCCTTCGTGGTGTACGCCTACCTGGAGTGCATCATCGAGAAAACAGAGGACAGTCGAACGGGTGATATAGACAATAATAAATTGCGCGCGTACCAACACCATAAGGTACACAGCATAGCCTATTATATGCATTGCTCGTATGATACATCGCTATCCATTTATCGATGTCACCGCGACGCGGATTGCGTTTCATGGTTCGTCGATGAACTAAAAATTTTTGCGAATTTTGCTAAGCCCATCCTGGCCAGTAATGTTCCCATGATTGATTTAACTACCGAACAGTGGACGGCATTTCGCGATGCAACACACTGTCATATTTGCGAAGAACCATTCGAGGCTGGCGATGTACGATTTCGCGATCATTGTCATCTATCCGGACGGTTTAGAGGCCCAGCACATTCGGAGTGCAATTTAAATTATAAAAATGCGTTTTACATACCCATAGTTTTCCATAATTTATCCGGTTACGATTCACATTTCATTATCGAAGAAATAGCTACCGCTTTCAAAGGTCACGTCGAAGTATTACCCATAACTAAAGAAAAGTATATTTCTTTCACAAAAGATGTCGACGATACGGCTGATTCAGACTCGCGAAATTGTATTAAATTGCGATTCATCGATTCGTACAAATTTCTCAACACCAGTCTCGACAAATTAGCATCTTTTCTTAGCACAGATCAATTAAAAATTTTACGAGATCAATTTCAAACATTATCCGTCGAGGATTTCAATTTATTGACGCGAAAGGGTATCTTTCCGTATGAATATCTTAATTGCGCGAACAAGCTGCAGGACTCATGCTTACCACCGCGCGAGTCATTCTATAGTTCGTTAACGGGTGAAACTGTATCCGAGAGCGATTACGCACACGCCGAGACTGTTTGGCAGTGTTTCGGCATTAGATCCTTGGGCGAATACAGCGACTTGTATTTGAAAAGTGATGTCTTGTTATTGGCTGATATTTTTGAAAATTTTCGCGAAAGTTGCATCAAGAGTTACGGACTAGATTCGGCGCATTATTATACTTTACCCGGTTTCACATGGGATGTCATGCTAAAACATACCAAAATTACATTCGAATTGCTCACCTATGTCGATATGGTCATGTTTATCGAACGCGGTATACGCGGGGGTTTAAGTCAATGTTCCGGAAGATACGCACATGCCAATAACAAGTACATGCCATCTTACGACGCATTGGAAGAGTCATCGTACTTGATGTACTTTGACGTGAACAATTTGTATGGATGGGCAATGTGTCAGCCTCTGCCATATGCTAAATTTCAATGGGTCGAAGATGTTGAAAAATTTGACGTGTCTTCGATCGCGGTCGATTCGCCCACGGGATACATTCTCGAGGTAGATCTGGAATATCCACAACGTCTGCACGACGCTCATGCCGATCTACCGTTCTGCCCGACGCGTGCCAAACCACCTAGCAGCAGACAGGACAAGTTACTCGCGACGGTATATGATAAGCAGCGTTACGTCATCCATTACCGCAACCTGCAGCAGTGCACGCGTCACGGTCTTCGTATTACAAAGATACACCGCGTGCTTCAATTCGCTCAATCTCCCTGGCTCCGCGATTACATCGAACTCAATACACGGTTTAGAACAGGTGCGACAAACGACTTCGAAAAAAATTTGTACAAATTGATGAACAACGCGGTATTCGGTAAAACTATGGAAAATGTACGAAATCACGTGGATGTAAAACTTTTGACTCATTGGGAAGGGCGATATGGCGCGGAGGCAATGATCGAGAAACCGAATTTCCACAGCAGAAGTGTTTTTTTTCGGAAAATTTAATAGCTGTTGAATTGCGAAAACTCGAGATGAAATTCAACAAACCGATATACGTGGGTATGTGCATTCTGGACACATCAAAAATTTGTTTGTATGAATTTCATCATGAGAACATGTCTCCCCTGCACGGACCAAGTTGTAAAATTCTATATACAGACACGGACAGCCTCATTTACCACATTCGATGCGACGATATCTACGAGACCATGAAACGCAATATCGATAGATTCGACAAAAGCGATTATCCTATCAACAATCCATATAATATGCCGTGTGTAAATAAGAAGGTTCCAGGGCTGATGAAGGACGAAAATAACGGTGCGATAATGACCGAGTTCGTAGGTCTTAGAGCGAAAATGTATGCACTCCGCGTAGACGGCAAAAAAGGTACGAAAAAGGCGAAAGGCGTCAAGACCAACGTCATAGCCAGAACGATAACTTTCGACGACTATGCGCAGTGTTTGCAAAGGGAGATCGAAATGGTTCGACGACAAGCGGCATATCGTAACCGATTCGACCAACACTCTGCCCTGGGGACATTATAAAATACCATTGTAAAAAAACTATTGTATTTATTATAAATAGTGGAATTGTGTAATATAAAATTGTTCACTCATGCATAGAACATACAATTATATTTATTGTGTAATATAAATGGTGGAATTAATGTGTAAAAATAAAAAATTGTTCACTCATTTTACATATATGTATCATTGTATTTATTGAACCATGTATTATTATTATTTTTACAATACATTATTTTTATTTATCCATGAATTGTGTGATTTATCAAATCCCAACCACTTGATATACACCTTATCCCCCTTTCTACGCAACACTTTTTCCACTAGATATACATTAGGATCGGTGACGCGTTGCAGCTCGTGTTCATAGAATCCTCCGGCAACAGGTTTTCCACAGGAATCGACCAGCAGATACGTCGCGGGATTAGTTGTCTGTACTTTGGCTATATTGAACACCTCCGTTGTCCAATTCGGCGTATAGCCTTTATCGAAGATGGTTTTAAATTTGCTCACGCGCACAAACTCGCCCAACTCGAATCTCGCTGAAGCAGCGATCTTTATGCTGCTGTATACGGTGGATAGCAGCTTGTCGGCGATCGTAGGGGTAACATCGCGAGGACGCATTCCGATGGTTCTATGTTTTCGCGCGTTATACTCTGCGAGAAGACGCGATAGCGAATCGATCCATCTGTAGGTTCCATTGAGCGTAAACATTTTCCACATATTGTTCTTCAAAGTTCGATTGAAACGTTCTACGACGGAGGCCTTCATCACCGAATACGTCGAGAAATGATTAATGTCATGTTTTGTCAAGAGTTTCTGCACATCGGCGTTGTAAAATTCTTTTCCTTGATCGGTTTGCAAATTTTTCGGATATCGATCTCTAAATATCTTTGCAAACGCTTTGGTCACCTCAGCACCACTTTTAGTCTTGAGCGGCACCGCCCATGCATACTTGCTCAACACATCGATGACTGTGAGTATGTAGTGGTGACCTTGGTTGAATCGCGAGTATGGACGCATTTCTACAACGTCAGCTTGCCACAGATCGTCGTATCCGTGCACTATGACGCGCCTCCGTGGGAAATATCTTCGAGCTGGAGCATGCAATTCCTCAACAAGTTGCCGCTTCTTGGGGCCATGGTTTTCTTTACTTTTGGATTTCGATAATGGTTGCATGTTTGATCGCAGAGGTGTCTTTGACACGAATGATGTGATAATTATCATGTATGTGCATTATGTGCTCCTCATCGGTCCGAGGAAATTCTGGACAAGTTCAACCGTCTCGCATGATTCTCCTTCGCAGCGCTGCTGTGGGATTGAATTTGACGCCTGCAATATCTTTTTAACGCTGTTTTGCAACGTCAGCATATCTCTCTGAAACATGGCCAGCTTCCTCTCTAATTCTTCCTGCTGCTCTCCCAAAAGTTTAATGCTCTTTTCCATGTATAGTTTATTGACGGCATCGCTGTCAGCCACCGGCTGAGCTACGCGTCGTATCTTGCGTGATTTTGCATCAAAGTCGGCACCATCCACACAAAGAGCGTTATCTCGCATATAATTTCGAAGCATGCCGCTCCATTTGTAATAGTTCATTCTAGCTGTTCCACTCTTTTCGAGCGATACTCCAAATTTGTTGATCGACATCTCGATGCATACAGTGCAAATCATCGACGTGTGGTTTAATTTATAATGAGGCCTACCTCGCGGAGTTCCTCGATAATCGATAGAATTTCGGGATCGTGGGAGTTGTTACCAGCCTGACGCGACGCTTCCAGCAAACGCAATCGATCCACCAGCTCGTTGGGATCATCCCAATGCACGTAATCGATCTTGTTGTCGTTTACCATCATAGCTAGCGGTGTTCTTAGACTTTTCCCTGCCCTACTAGCCGATACACGGGGGAGTAGAGGTGCAATTACATGTTTGTACTTGTATCCCTTATTGCTTAATATGGGATATTTAGCGTTATGACGGCGTCTGTGGGCATTCGTCGTCAGCAGTATACTTTTGTATTTTTGTTTGTCGGCATTGGTGTACAGGGCATCGTCGGGAATTCTCTTGAAAATCAGTTCGTAAAGACCGGACGTTCCTCTATATCTTACACCATCAATGATTATATTATCATCCTTGTCTATATCGAAAGCCTTATCTCCAAGCATCGTTCCACTATTACCAAAGTATACACCATACACGTAGTCCATCGTTGTATCCCTATCACCACTTAGAATTGCGCCCATGTATTTTTGCCCCAGCGGGCCGAAATGGCTGCGAAACGTTTCTTGTCCCTCAGATGTTTGGAGTTGATGTCTAATAGATGTTGCAAACGACTCATCGGGACTAGTTTCGAAAACGTCGTCATCATCATCCTCAGTTGCAAGCAATTGTACACTGGGAAATGTATTTATTGGTGTGGGAGGAACGGGGGAATCGTTTGACGTGGCATTCTGTCGTTTCCGCTTCGAGTGAACTGGTGTGGAGGTTATGGGTGAATATTCCGATGACATGTGTGGTTTCCTTTTTGTCTTGCGCGATGTGTTCTTTCGACTGAATTTTTGTTTTAGGCGTTAATGTTTCATTCCCTCCAACGTCTATGCTCATCGACGGTGATGCGTCAGCTTCTACCGCTGTGGTATTTTCCACGATATGTTTTAAGGGTTCGACGACAGGTTTGAAGTATCTCTCCAACGCGATATCTTTCTCCATCTTCCCAGTCTTCAAAGCCTGATGTTTCTTACGAATGGATTCGCTGGTTTTGGCAATTTCCTTAGCTACTCTCTCACGATTCTTAATCTCCAGACTATCGATATGAATCATCGTTGTACCGCAGACGTTGATTTCCCACCGACGTGTTGACGACAATTGACCATCTCACGGTATGGCAAACTCGTTAAATCCCTTTCTATAACGTCCATTGGACATCGCGCTATCCTTGTCTATTACCACGAAACCATATTCCCGTTGCCAACAATTACGACACAAAGCGCAGAAATCCTCGTAAGACATATCAGTGTTTACGTGATCGTCATACACATGTTTCAAGTTGGTACCATCCTGCTTAAACAGAATCAACAGATTAGCATTGTCGCGTATAAGATGTTTTGGAATTATTGCATACGTCTGACAGAGATAGAAGCAGTCAACGTTCGAGTGGCGCCCCATTGCAAAGTATTCCCTTATCGTATCTTGCTTGTCGCATGCCACGTCATCAAAGATAAAAATTGAATTCGGGAGCGATTCGCTCGGTGGGATGACGTCGCTGTTATTTGAAAACGTAAAGTAGCCAATTTCATCTATCGGGGCCAATAAATTCTCCAAATACTGATATTTCGGCTGTTGCAACGACTTGGAATACACGTACACGTTCTCGAAGCGAACACCGTGAGGACTTTCCAACAAGCTCACCAACACGTTGGTCTTTCCGCAATTTGATGGGCCGCAAATCAGACAGCGTATAGTGTTTGGTAACATGCTGCCATGTTTGTGCCTTGTTTTCGAGGACATCACTCGTGATTTATCGTCAAAATTTGTTACACGTATCATCACAGGTTGTCGCACGAATCGCATTCTCTCCGCGAACTGTGAACAAATGATTTTGATACGTCGAAGCGGCGACGCGCCCTTTTTATAGGTCCACGCTGAAGCAAAACAGCTCAGTATTCAAAATGCTTCTGATCCTGTCGGATAATTGTGATATTCGAGACTTAACCTCTGAACAGTTGAAATATATACCAAAGATTATTCTACTGCGAGAGTTCGAGAGATACATTGATCAGTTGTGGGACAGACTCCCCGAGCATATAAAAGCCGATTCTGAGGTTCAGCAGTATCGTCGGTGTCTGGAACATTATAATCACCCTTGGCAGCGAACGCATATCGACGGTCCATTGATTAAAAACTGTAGCGAACGTCGCCAACGGGAGTAAAGAAAGGTTGTGGTTTGTTAAATCGGGCGATAAACGCGCTACCTATCGAATTACATATCCCGGGATACCAGTTTTGTGGCCCAGGAACACAGCTGGCTAAACGATTGGCTAGAGGTGATCAAGGCATCAATCCGTTGGACGCAGCGTGTCGCGAACACGATATTGCGTATTCGCGCAGTAACAACCTCGGCGAAAGGCACGCGGCAGATAACGTACTCGCTGACAAAGCGCGAAAACGCATTGTTGCGCGAGACTCGACTCTAGGTGAAAGAGGTGCTGCTACGGCTGTTTGGGCAGCTATGAAGGCCAAAACGAAAATCGGAATGGGGATGAAAGCAAAATTGCGCAAAAGGATTCCAAAGAGAGCACCGAAAAAGCGGATTCTTCCGATAGCAAAACGGGGTGGTATATTACCACTTCTCCCGTTGCTAGGTGTTCTCGGATCATTAGCTGGCGGAGCGGCGGGGATAGCCAAGGCGGTAAACAATAATAAGGTGGCGCAACATCAGCTGCAGGAAATGCAACGTCATAATCGCTCCATGGAAGGTCGTGGACTTTATCTCGCACCATACAAGCGCGGACAGGGAATATCGAAACGAAAAAAAAACGTCGAGAAGAAAATAAAAATGCCTGTCGGCGTAACTACCGACGCGCAATTGGAGGAGTTTGCAAAACGTATGCGTATTCCATTCTTTAGAGGTGTTTTCATGCGCAATGCACTACCTGCCGGAGGAGTACGTCGAAACGAGAGCGGTATTGTGAATTTGGACAATGTCGAGGGGCCGGGGACTCATTGGGTGGCGTATGCGAAGAGAGGGTGTCGAGCTATATATTTCGACAGTTTTGGGAATCTTCGACCGCCTAAGTAATTGGTACAATATCTGGATAATGATGCTGTGAAAATCGAATACAATCGAATGGCTTATCAGAAGTACGATCAGAGCAATTGTGGACAACTATGTCTACGCTTTCTACAAACGATTGGCACCAAATTTAAGGATTGACTTCCCACCACTCTGATTCAGTACCAGTCCAGTCGTACAGCTCGGAATATGTCGTTAACATTCACTCTAACCGGCAAGAGTAGCACCCTCGCGGTAAGCTACTTTCCTCCCATAGATTTGAGCGACGATGATTACGAGCTTGGTCTAACAACCTTTGAAACTTATCACACAATACCAAACATCGACTCGAGCAACGATACATTCTGCTTCACCGTAAACTATGACATCAACAGCAGCGTCGACACCACTCATGAATACATTACGATTCCACACGGCTCCTACGAACTAGACACCATCGCCAAGTATTTGAAGCAGCGATAACTCGAGCGGTATCCTCAAAATCTCGGCGGCATCGATGTCGGTGACAACGCTACTGGGATCGCTACTGGGATTCTCGACGAATCGGGTATTAGAACCAGGACGGTGGCATGAATCGAACGATCCAATTAATATCATGAACGTGAACATTATTCGCATAGAATGCAGCGTGACCGCTGGCGCGTACAACAATGGGAAGCGCGTACATACGATACATGAATTTTCTCCGAGATTCCCACCAGGATATAAGATATCGGAAACGCCCGCACAGATCATTTACCTTCCAATCACCGCACGGGTCATTACGTATCTAACGATACGCGTTGTGGATCAAGACAGACGGTTGCTCGATTTTCGAGGTGAAGAGATTACCATCAGATTGCACGTACGACGGCGACGACGATAATACGTGTGGCGTGATCGAAAGAGATGCTTGTGTTGAACGACTCCAGAAACTCGCTTCTTCCAAGTGAAATTGTTTACAATAACAACAACAAAAACAACAACAACAACAACAACAACAACAACAACAACAACAGCTCTGATTACACTAAAAAGAAAAGGCTCAGTCCTGCGAACATTACATTTTTGAAATCATTGGGATTCCTTGTGCGCATTTAATTTGAAAAAAAAAATGGTCGACATTCTAAGCATTGGAGGGAAGCCGACGTTTGATGATCGCATCGTCAAGCTCGAGACTCACACATACAACCCATATGTCAACACGACGTTTGGATACAGCGATGAGATAAGAATACCCATACAGCAGCAGGATTTATACACATTGCCGTGTGAAAGTTTCCTCTACTTGGAGGGGAAATTGAAGATAAATAAGCTAAGCGATACATTAACGGTGATGTTGGGAAATAATTGCGTGGCGTTCTTATTTGATGAGATTCGATACGAGCTGAATGGCGTGGACTTTGATCGCAACAGAAACGTTGGAATAACTAGCACGCTTAAAAACTATGTATCGCTGACATCTGGTGAAGATAAAAATATGGAGAATGCCGGATGGGGCTTGAAACGACGTAATGGGCTAATAGTGAAAAACCATTTCAATTTTTGCATCCCACTCAAATATTTGCTGGGATTTTGCGAGGACTACAAACGCATGATTATTAATGCGCGTCACGAATTGATTTTAATACGATCGCGCAACGATAACAATTCTCTAATAGGATCGCCGATGTTGGAACCAGAAATTGAATTACTTAAAGTGCAATGGCGGATGCCTCATGTGACGTTAAATGACGTTAATAAGCTATCGTTGCTACATACTTTGGAAAGTGGACAAAACCTGAGCATTTGTTTTCACTCGTGGGATCTGTACGAGTATCCTCTCTTTCAGAGCACGACCAAGCATTCATGGGCCGTGAAGGCATCCGCACAGCTGGAGAAGCCGCGAGTTATTATCCTTGTTCGACAGACTGATCGAAAGAATGTGATGAGCGAAGATGTTACTAAGTTTAACAACTGCAAATTGGCCAATGTAAAACTTTTTCTCAACTCGGAATTTTACCCATATGATGATCTGAATTTGGACTTTGACAAAAATAAGCATGCCATCTTGTACCACATGTATACGCAATTCCGTAAATCGTATTATGGACATAGTTGCAACGAGGCATTATTCACCGTTGCCGAATTTTTACAATTTGGTCCCCTCGTGGTGATTGATTGCTCGCGACAAAATGAGTCGATCAATAATGGCACCGTGGACGTGCGCATAGAATTCGAGTGTAAAGAGAATGTGCCGATAAATACTACGGCCTACTGTCTGATTCTACACGATCGGGTGGTTGAATACAATCCGCTGACAAACGTGGTGCGCAAAATCAATTAAATTGCCACGCCCTCTCCTGTGTCAAATTCATACCAAAAGAAAATTTCATCGTGAAAATCGAGATGCTTTACGAGAAGGACTGCATTCTCCCGTCTGTCTTGGAAGTGAGCGGACCTCTAAATTGTATCGATAATGGCCGTGCCAACATTTGTTGACCTGCAAGGGTTCATCGTCGATGGAAGATTTGTCGTCAAGGAAGTGACTGTCCTACGAATGGGAACAATTCTCTCGCACTATATTTTTGGGAGTTCGATTCCACAATATCTTCTTACGAAGTCCGACAAATCGAGCATTCGGTGGTTGGTGGTAAAACATCATGAACTACGGTGGGACGATGGAGACGTTCCATACTGTATGGTTAAACGGCTAATTACGAAAGCTGTAGCTGATGCGATCGACGAAGAAGATGACGCATCCCATATCGTATACGTTAAAGGGTTGCAGAAACGCGACTGGCTTGCGAATTTCCTCGATGAAAATACCAGAGCGGACGTGGTCATTGAGACGCTGGACATTGACTACGAGGATATCAAATCTCTAAATAAGCTAAATGTAATTAATACTCTGCGATGTGGCAGACACGCAAAGCACTGTGCCATGCAAAATGTATTTAAAATATTCAAGTGGTGGTCTAAACGCCAGAGAGAAAAGCTTAAATAAAATATAATCAAATTTAATGTATAAAATGTTTTTCTTCGCCCTCTCCAACCTAATCTCCTGCACATGATGTATGCTAGATTAAGACGATAGTTATAATTATTTAGAAGTGGTTTGATACACGTTCAGAGTGGTATGATTCACATTCAATACCCGTTCGATACCCGTTCGACACACGATCAATGCGATATGATTCACGTTCGATACCCGATCAAAGCCGTTCAATACCCGTTCGATACCCGATCAAAGCCGTTTAATATCCGTTCAATATCCGTTCAATACCCATTCGATACGCGTTCAAAGCTGTTCGATACCCGTTCAAAGCCGTTCAATACCCGTTCGATACCCGATCAAAGCCGTTCGATACCCGTTCGATGCACGTTCGATACCCGATCAAAGTCGTTCAATACCCGTTCGATACGCGTTCAAAGCCATTCGATACCCGTTCGATACACGTTCAAAGCCGTTCGATGCACGTTCGATACCCGATCAAAGCCGTTCAATACCCGTTCGATACCCGATCAAAGCCGTTCAATACCCGTTCGATACCCGATCAAAGCCGTTCGATACCCGTTCAAAGCCGTTCGATGCACGTTCGATACCCGTTCAATATCCGTTCAATACCCGTTCGACACACGTTCAAAGCCGTTCAATACCCGTTCGATACCCGATCAAAGCCGTTCAATACACGTTCAGAGTGGTATGATTCAGGTTCAATACCCGTTCGACACACGTTCAAAGCCGTTCAATACCCGTTCGATACCCGATCAAAGCCGTTCAATACACGGTCAGAGTGGTATGATTCACGTTCGATTCACGTTTGATAGATGTTCAATACACGTTCAGAGTGGTACGATTCACGTTCGATTCACGTTCAGAGTGGTACGATTTACGTTCGATTCACGTTCAGAGTGGTACGTTAGGCGTTGAAAGTGGTACGATACATGTTTGATAGATGTTCAATATATGATCGAAGTGGTATGATAGACGTTGAAAGTGATATGATACACGTTTGATAGATGTTCAATACGTGATCGAAGTGGTATGATAAACGTTTAATAGATGTTCAATACGTGATCGAAGTGGTATGATAGACGTCTAATAAACGATCAATGTGGTATGGTCTAGTCGAATGATGTGTTGAAAGAAGGAGAAACGATTCAGCCAAATGATACATGCGAAGAAGATAAAGGAGAGGATGGCCAGTGAGTAATTTGAAGAAGATGCATAGAAGGTGGTGACGGTCAGTGAAAATGTAGGTGGAGTACATAGAAGGAGAGGGTGGTCAGTGAAGAAGAAGGTGAAGAACAAAGACATCTTACTTTGCAAAGCTATGCAACTTTAGGAATGGGCCCACATGTGGGAGCTTGAGATGCAGCGAGACCAGTTGCTTTCAAAGCTTGATAGTGAACAGTCTTTAACAACCATTTGAGTGTCAATTTTCATTTTGTGCGAAAAAGAATGGGATTACGCAGGATCGCGCCGGAGTGTGACCCCGAGGTATGTACTTTTAAATATTTTGACATTTATCGCGTTTAACATTTGAAACCGAGTGCTATTAAATCAGACGTTTGTGCGAGTATTATATTGTTAATTATCTTTTAGAACTCGCCACCACCATCGCCGATGTGGTCGAGCGACTGGGGGTCGCCGCAGCCGTCGCCGCAGCCGTCGCCACCGCCACCGTCGCCGCCGCCGCCGTCGCCGCCTCCTCCACAGGTATGTAATAATACTTTGCATTGTTATGTGTGTTTGATGTTTATTATGTTTGATGTGTCAAAATTATATCGACGTTTGTGTCTATGTTCTAGGACCTACCACTACATAATTTAAGGGTCTGGCTGGCGGGCCTGGAGGCCCGCGCACTCCAGGTTGCACCCCGAGGGGTGCAGATGCGGCGGTCGGGGCCGGTGATCGGCCCAATCATTGCCGCGCGGGTGCGGCCATATCCGCCGCAGGGGGCCCTGCGACGGTCACGGCGGCCGATGGTACAAATGCCGGCTGCGTTTAGATGGGCCCCGTATTGGGTGCCGCGCCCCCCATCGCCACCATCATCCCCATCGCCCCCCACGCCACCATCACCCCCCTCGCCCCCTTCCCCCCGCTTCTTAGAATAGTTTATTTTATATTTTTACTATTTCTTTTATTTTTTATTTTTTATATATTATTTTTTATTATATTCTTTTATTATTATATTGTTTATATTTTTATTTTCTATTTATATTGTATTTTTATATTCTTTTTCTATTTTTATATTTTATTATTTATTTTTATTATCTATTTTTTTATATTCTATTTATATTCTATTTTTACATTTTTCTTTTTTATATTACATTCTTTTTTTATTATATTCTTTTATATTTTAAATAAAATTTCTTAAACGCATATTATTTATCAATTTTATTCACCCATCATCCTCCTCACCACATAATTTTAAAATTTGCTGACGTCGCATAATTGTATTTCATTCTACGCGCCACCAAATGACGTCATCCCGCGCGACTGCTCCAGAGGACTCGAGTTACATGTAATCGCGCGATACGCTGCGACGCTAAGATTTAAAATCATTTTGAAAATTTTTAGAACGAAAGCGTTTGTACCACTATGTAGTGCCGTCTCTTTCTCTCGAATTTAGCTTTAAAAGTGATGCTCTCTCTTTCCCACCCTCCGAATTTAGCTTTAAAGTAATGTTCTCTCTTTCCCTCCTCCGAAGACGCGGTGCGTAAAAGAAAAGAACGTCGATCTTTCCCGATCTTTCCCGACATTGCCCGACATCATCCGATAAAAAAATAATGGATTATGCTTGGTGACGCTCGGTATAAGTACCATTCATTAAAGACTAATGTCAGAGAGTGGGCGTTGGGGGAGTTGGTTAGGCGGCTGACTCGTAACGCGGAGGTCTTGGGTTCGAGTCCCGTCGCCCGAGATTCAGTTTTTCGATTATTCTTAATATCTTAAATTAATATTTCCTTCCTTACCGACTGTGGTTGGTACCACGCTCCAGAGTAGCAGCAATTCACCCGCGGTTCCTCCTCGATGCGGTTCGGTATCGATTGATTCGATATCTTCTGCTCTCGCGCTATACCCCCACCACTT
The DNA here is from genome assembly GCA_944738655.2 of Andrena hattorfiana. Taxonomy (NCBI): domain Eukaryota; kingdom Metazoa; phylum Arthropoda; class Insecta; order Hymenoptera; family Andrenidae; genus Andrena; species Andrena hattorfiana. Next base: position 16,399,268 of record OX122895.1, read on the forward strand.
CCCCACCTGTATGACGTCATCCGCCGCCCACCCCGCAGGAATTTTCCGCTGATTTTTGAAACTCAAATTTGAGTTTCAAGGTCAGAGGAAATTCTTATCATGACCTTGAAACTCAAATTTGAGTTAGAACTGTCATAGCTATACTACTGAAGTGTTTTAAACAAAATGATTTCTGACACCACGAGCATCTAATTACAGCTGTCTCATCGCATAGTGCACATTTCGTTTGTGTATCCTGGTCAAAAGCAAAGTACACATGGTTCTCAAAATCTCCTGCTTTCTCGTCTATACAGGGTGTCCCAAAAATGTCGGAGTTCCTTGGAAGGGGTAACTCAGGGGGTGATTTGAAACAACTTTTTCCTTAGCGAAAATATTGTCCGAAGCTTCGTTAAGGAGATATTAACAAAAAACCCCGACCAATCAGAGCGCGCGCCTTCCGTCCGAGCTCCCGCGGTAGCGTTGGCTACGCGGTAGGCGACTGCGCTTGTACTACGAACGTACGAACAAGCAAGTCGGCATGCATCGAAGGAAACTGCGTTACACATTTTTTTTTTAAAGCAGAATCTTAAATAAGAATTATTTGAAGTGAGAGGACAAGAAGTACGTAAATTTCGTTTTTAAATAAGGCATAAACAAAAAGGTAATGTAGCAGAAAATGTACGACATGTGATCGTAATTCGTTATTGAGGTAAAGAATAACGGCCAACACAACTAAATTTAAACAATAATATTAGGTGTACGAATAATTTCTTTGCGACTGGATTTACATAATCAGTACAAAGCTACTGAATTTCTATCGCCAGAAAAATGGCAAAAGGTAATTAACAATAATGGAAATTATTTCGATGATTGAGTTGTTTTCATATTTTTTAAATCGAACTGTTATTGTACCCTAAAATCGGAAAGAATTTATTTCTACACCTAATGATCACCAATAAATTAAATAAAACTCACCCATTCGGACATTCCTTTCCTTCCTATTCGGAAACCTGTGTCACTGGGTCACTGTACCGATCCTGGTCATCGGTGGACGAAAAAATTTATGGTAGGGTAGCGCCCAGTGCTCAGCTGATCGCAGGTATTCGCAGGACACCACCCGAAGGTAAGGGTCGCAACGTCAAGTGCGTCCGGCTTAATGTACCGAATATTCACTTCACTGCACTGATACTAACACTGATCATTTCATTTATTTTTCACGGAACGTGTTGTTCCTACGTTATAAAAATTGGTGGCCCCGAAAGGGGCCGATTACTGTTAATTGAGCAGTTGCTCGATGTGGCCACCCTCAGCGTCTATGCACGCCTCCGCACGTATAACCAGCTGCCTTTGGACGGCTCGCAACGTTTGTGGCGTTATGTTTGCGACCGCAGCATGAATGCGCACGACTATGTCTTCCAGTGAATCCACTGGCTGACGGTACACCTCATCCTGAAATGATTGTTGTACAACAAATACAAAACGTAAGTAAAAAAGGAATACCTATAAAAAATTAAGAGCACTAATGAAATTACCTTCAGGTAGCCCCAGAAGAAAAAATCCAGCGGGGTCATATCCGGTGACCGTGGGGGCCACGCAACAGGACCGTCGCGGCCGATCCACCTGTCCTGGAAGGTTTCATTAAGGTAGTCGCGGGCAATTGTGGCGTAGTGAGGTCCAGCCCCGTCTTGCTGATAAACCATGTTCTGTCGGACCTCATTTGGAATATGGGCCCTAAGACCCGGCAGAACATGCTCTAAAAAGACTTTATACGCTGGACCGTCCATCCTGTCTGGTAGCATGTACGGCCCAACGATAAATTCGCCACAAATGCCCGCCCATACATTAATTGACCAACGGACTTGTGCTGCGCGTGTCCGAAGCGCTAGCGGATTCTCGTCGCTCCACACATGCCGATTGCGGGAATTGAAGCAGCCTTCCCTCTTGAAGATTGCTTCGTCCGTCCACAATATGTATTTGCAGAACGACGGATTCCGCTGCACTTCTCCCAACAGCCACACTGAATACTCAACCCGCTGGTCGGCATCTCCGGGGTGCAAATGTTGCACCCGTACATAGCGGTACGGGTGCAACATGTTTTCCCTCAGAGTTCGGTGTACCGTCATTCTGCTGGCACTAGAAGAAAATGCAGAAACATCCATTATTAGATAACATTTGTTTCCCTTAATTAATAATTGCTGCAGTTATCTTGTACTGTGACTTACTCTAGGCGGCGGCTCAAGTCGCGCACGCTGACGGTCGGGTCCTCGTCGATGGCTTCCAGGACGTTCTCTTGTACCGCAAGGTTCCGCGCGGCTCGGGGTCTACCCACGTCGCTGCCTCGCGGCATCATCGACCCCGTCGAGTATAATCTAGACGCCAAACGTCTAATCGTTCCCTCGCTCGGGGTTTCGATGCGCGGGTACTCCAGTGCCAACGCTCGCACGGTAGCACTTGCGTCCCCGTCGTTCCGCGCGTACACCCAGAACATCGCGTAATACTCTTCGGCTGAGTACATTTCTGGGCCGAGATTACTAGGTGACTGACAGGATTTTTTTCCAAGCAACTTCCTCTACCCCCAAGTAGTTTCTCTCGTTCCATTATGAGTTTACTCCCACCAGGACAAGAGGCTTTAGGTAAAAAGAAGCCAGCACATTTTCGAAACACACGTGTTTTTCAGAAGTGCAACGATCGAGCCATCCTACACTTTCACAAAAGCCCGCGCTCCGTCCTTCTACTGCCAATGTACCCATTGCTTCGAGATAGAAAACAGACACCACGTGTATCGGTTCGAAAGGGTCCGAAGGGAAGAGAAGCAGAAAGTCTTCGAGTTGCTGTAAAGAAGAAAATGCACACCATTCCTGTTTACCCTTTCCGATACCCTGAGTTCACGTCTGCTACGAGGCGGAACCAATTAAGTCATAAATTATCCGAAACTGTAGGAAACCGTTCTCTACCGCCGACTGGCGGGACAATACGGTCATAAACCGCGACCCTGGCGAAATGCTCTGGCTGATCAGCCTGATTAATTTTGGAGAACTAGAAATTACAGAGTATTATCCAACATCAATACGTCTCGCGGAGAGACACAGGAAAAGAAGGGGTAGTCCGCTGACTGCGCGTAGTCCCGCCTGCTTCGTCCTACCCTCAAATTAAAGACGGATCCCTTATCTCTCGAGTATAAACACGCGCTCGAATTTCAAAACAAAAGCACGCGTCGACGTATTCGGTGCGAGAGACTGTGGGCTTGAAGTCCGATTGGCCACAAACTAACCTATCGGGCCTGCTTATCTCTCGTGTCTAAACACGCGCTCGAATTTCAAAACAAAAGCACGCGTCGACGTATTCCATGCGAGAGAAGGTGGGCCTTGGGGAGGAGATATTGCTGTGAAGAGGGCCTCTTCAGGACAGTGGCCATTTGGGAAGGATTCACTGGAAGACATAGTCGTGCGCATTCATGCTGCGGTCGCAAACATAACGCCACAAACGTTGCGAGCCGTCCAAAGGCAGCTGGTTATACGTGCGGAGGCGTGCATAGACGCTGAGGGTGGCCACATCGAGCAACTGCTCAATTAACAGTAATCGGCCCCTTTCGGGGCCACCAATTTTTATAACGTAGGAACAACACGTTCCGTGAAAAATAAATGAAATGATCAGTGTTAGTATCAGTGCAGTGAAGTGAATATTCGGTACATTAACCCGGACGCACTTGACGTTGCGACCCTTACCTTCGGGTGGTGTCCTGCGAATACCTGCGATCAGCTGAGCACTGGGCGCTACCCTACCATAAATTTTTTCGTCCACCGATGACCAGGATCGGTACAGTGACCCAGTGACACAGGTTTCCGAATAGGAAGGAAAGGAATGTCCGAATGGGTGAGTTTTATTTAATTTATTGGTGATCATTAGGTGTAGAAATAAATTCTTTCCGATTTTAGGGTACAATAACAGTTCGATTTAAAAAATATGAAAACAACTCAATCATCGAAATAATTTCCATTATTGTTAATTACCTTTTGCCATTTTTCTGGCAGCTTATGAATACCACCGCGATAGAAATTCAGTAGCTTTGTACTGATTATGTAAATCCAGTCGCAAAGAAATTATTCGTACACCTAATATTATTGTTTAAATTTAGTTGTGTTGGCCGTTATTCTTTACCTCAATAACGAATTACGATCACATGTCGTACATTTTCTGCTACATTACCTTTTTGTTTATGCCTTATTTAAAAACGAAATTTACGTACTTCTTGTCCTCTCACTTCAAATAATTCTTATTTAAGATTCTGCTTTAAAAAAAAAATGTGTAACGCAGTTTCCTTCGATGCATGCCGACTTGCTTGTTCGTACGTTCGTAGTACAAGCGCAGTCGCCTACCGCGTAGCCAACGCTACCGCGGGAGCTCGGACGGAAGGCGCGCGCTCTGATTGGTCGGGGTTTTTTGTTAATATCTCCTTAACGAAGCTTCGGACAATATTTTCGCTAAGGAAAAAGTTGTTTCAAATCACCCCCTGAGTTACCCCTTCCAAGGAACTCCGACATTTTTGGGACACCCTGTATACCCACTTTTATACCAGGAATATTGAAATAAATGTGCGTATCTCGGTGAAGACAGTTGGGTGTGCACAAGCAACTGTAATTTAATAATATTATTCCTTAAATGTAGATTAATATCGGAATTGTATAACAGTACATCGTCAGAAAAGCGTCTAACGTAATTTTTCCACACTCTAAATCCGTACACATCCAGAGGCTGGATTCGTCCCGTGGTACCTTGTGGTATTTTCTTAATTATGATTTCTTTACCAGCTGGTTTCGCACTATGCACATCTTGTTCGCAGTGTCTACTCCAAGAATCTAGCAATAATACACTTGCTCCATTTGTTTTAGGAAAGAATACCTCCTCCAACCAGGTCTTGAAATGAGCTGAAATATTAGATTAACATTCGTTATAACTATACATAGATAGACATGACTTATTAGTGAAAAATTGCTTCATTCAGGTAACATCAAAATATACATTACCAGAAGTGAGTTTCCCAGATTTCGATGCAGTTACGTATACGTTTGACGGCTTAAATAATGTTTTTGCAACTACTGGTCCAAACTGTCCACTTGCTTCTTGTAAAACCATAAAGAGAGGTGATAACAGTTTTCCATCAGCAGTTATTGTTGGTTGTATTGTATAACTATGAGATGTTGACGCTACAGATTGTACAACACATTCTACTTTTTTTTGGCCTTCCGCTGATAAGGTCCGTCCATGTATATCTAATTGAAATCCACTTTGATCTGAATTATATATATTTTGAGATTCATACGTTGCAATCAAGGGCTTCACTTCCTTAACGAAATCTGCAGCTTTAACTTTCAAAATTTCATCGTCTTCTATTGCCTTTCTTGTAACAAATTTGGTTATTTTTTGTGAAACAATGCGATGGGCTCTTTTAAAATTATTTACCCACGTTCTAGAAGCTTTAAAAGCGTTGTCGTTATTACCCTGCTCTTTGTATGCGTTCAGAGCCCATTGCCGAATGTGTCTGTCATGCCCAGCGCCAATAGCTTTTCTCATAGTTTCTACCACAGACTCGGAAACTTTTGTTAACTTTTCTTTTTTAGTTCCTCCTGCTTCAATTTGATGAGCCCACCGTCGTAATTGACGTTCAGAAGAAACAAGTTGAAAATTATGTTGAACTGTAGTAAGCTTTCGTCTTTTCTCTGCTCCTTTCCAAAATTCAACTGCACGCCGCTTATATTCAATGCCAACATCTTTATCACGCTGCGAACAAACTCCTGTATATGATTCTTCAGTCCAGTCTTCATCTGTATCGTCTACAACCACAGGTTCCGCTTCACACTCTTTAAACTGATCTAGAAAGTTTAATGAAGCTACTTCCGATATTTCGATATCATTAAATTCAAATATACTATCGAGCAACAGCTTTTCAATGGAGTCTTTTAACCGTATTTCCTCTCTCGTTATTGGAGTTTCCATCAAATACATACTTTGAAATGATACTAACCACAAGTTGATCACATTCAATGGATTAACAATCATTTTCTATTACGAAAATGGTACTTACAAATTCACTTCATGACCACACACTTCGTGTGGATTCGTCACACACTCGGATACAACTGAAGAAGTAACCAGAAACCGAGAGAATATATACCGACTTATCGCAAACAAACAGCAGTACGTAAGTTGATATATTTAACTTTTATTTTCGAATCTGAAGAATGTATAAACAAACTGATATCTCAGCGTGGTAAAAATAGCAGGAAAAGTGAAATCTTGTAAAATGTAGTTAGCCACATACACATGTATGTTCCATACGAAATAAAACCACAGTCAATCCATTAACAATTGACGTCGTCTAAATTGATTACTTTTCTCAATTGTGAATTGTGCTAAACAATAGCAAGCACAAATCTAATAAGTAAATTACTCCTTTTCAGAACTACCATATATTTATAAACGAAAAAACAAGAATTGAACTTGCATACTATTTTACTTTTACCAAAATGTTTCTAACTATATTTTAAGGTCTGCGCATACATTCAAACTAATTACGATAGCCAATCACGTTACGGGCGCAGTGCGCCGCTTGCAATAGAACGTAGCGCTACAGACACCTCGTACTCGAAATGGCAATTTCTTTTACGCTAAAAGTAATATCTAGCATACAAAAGGAAATCATATGCGTATTAGATATGTTTTGTTTAAAATTTTATTTCTAGATAATTTGAGAACTTGTGTTTCCCTGTAGGAGGACAGCTTATTATAAGTAAACTTCAATAATAATTACATTTGTTAATTTATAGGAAATACAAATTCTGATTTATCTGTATTTTCGGTTCGGCTGTGAAGTATGAGAAAATAAATTTGCATGAATATAGATGAAGATTTACAAGAATTATTAACAAAAAAATAACAATTTTTGATGTATTATTTAAACAAATGGACTTTTTGAAAATCTGGTGAGTCAGTCATATTTCGCATTCAAAGACACAAAATTCGTCCATTGACACTATTCCCCTATCTCTAATAGTTCTCGAGATATTCCACACAAATGATTTTTCAACCCTAACTTTGAACGCAGTTTTCACCCCCCAAATATGAAAACGGGGAAAAATAAAAAAACACTTATTTCTTATTTTTCGGTCCTCTATAACATATCCAAAAATCAAATTGATCGGAGGCGGACACCTAAAATACTCTCCTTGTAAGAAAAGTAATTTATTTAAAGAAGATGGTAAAAACGCGCACAACTAGGCGTCGTCGTCCCAGCCACGTAGGGCACGGTCGGCCTCCAATAGCGACCACAGTCGAGGCCGTGGAGCAGACCCAACGAAGATGTCCCCATGAGGTTCTACACAAAAAAAACCAATTGCAAGACTATTACCACACTCAGGGAAATAGAAACAATAACCAGACCTACAATCCCCGGTGAAATAAGACACTCACCAAATAGGACCCTCAAACCCCATGAGTCTTCGTCATCCTCCCAGAATTCTACATGCTGAAAGAACCGACGTCAATGCGCCCGATACTCCCTAATTGTCTCCATATAGGCAATGCTGATACAACCCGGCGGGGCGGGGCACTGGAAACGCTAGAGGAATTATTCGGATAAATAGAACAATAAATTTACACAACATGATGCACAAAGAAACCCCACTCGCACGTACAACTAAACCAAACATGATTTCCCGCGGCACGTTCAAAATAACTGACAACATATTCGTTCTGCATATCACAACGAAATAAGAAGTGCTCAAGAAAATCGAGTCCCATATGCCCTCACTTCTCACTTCTACTCAAGTCCAGACATAGGAGATGAACTGTCCTACGTTAACAAAAAAAAATTTCTCTCGCGCACGCACAAGGAAAGACTTCGCGACTGACAAAAAAAAAACGAATCACCGATTACACCTCGACATTATAATTTTACAGGATTTTCGTCCTATAAAACAATGATACTACCCGCAGGAGGAACAACCCCCGACACAGATTTCACTATAAATGAATTCCAACACCACCCCGGCATTTACTTCGAAAACCTAGGCGATCTACAGATTTATTGAGATACCTGGAAGTTAGTATTACACGTAGACATATCTTAAGCGAACCTCCAAACTGCACAATATGATATATTTGCGCAATGTAAAAAACCTTCTACCGACAACTTACAAAAATTATATAAAACATTCGCCACGAAAATCCAAGACGAGGTAGACCGCGTCGCCAAACTCCTTACCTACGCCCAGCAAACTAAAAGCTCAGCACAAAAACAGCGTCTTGGATAAATAGATGGATTAGGTTACATAGGAAAATCACTCTTCGGGCTAATGGATTCCGAAGATAGAAAAAATCAATGATTAAATAGACCTTTTAAAAAGACAGAATAACAGATTAAAAAATGCAATCAAGGGACAAATGCAAATTGTAAGAGCCAACACCCGAACTTCTCAACGAGACTATACACGACATATGAGACAGCGAAAACGCACTCTTAAACGCGACTTGGCAAATTCAAGACTTACTCCAACAGACAACTGACATTACTAAATTTCGAGAGACGATAGACGAACACCTCATACTAATAAACAGCGTCGCGGAAACACTACTGCATGACACGCAAGACTTGTTAGAATTCATTATGGATATAAAGAAAGGAGTCCTAAACCCACGGTTAATAACACCAGCACAAATCATAACGTACCTCACTTCCGCACTCGCACATATTCCGAAAGGACTAGACTTCCCAATCGGAATAAAATTAAAAAACATACACGCCTTGTACGAAATCCTTACGTTCACCGCATTTTCGGATAACAAATTAATTACTATAGTACTAGATATTCCATTGTTAAACGCGGAAAAAATTCAAATTGAGCAAGGTGCACCTGGTACCCACGAAGATAAACGAATCGTTTTACGCGTATAGAACCCCACGACTCATACGTGGTACTTGACACCTCGGTGCAAGATTATATACATCTAAGCAAACAGGGCCTAGCAAAATGTAAGACAATAAACGATCTGTACCTCTGCACCTCTAATCACCCAATGTTCAATGCGATACCACACGGACCGTGCGAATTACAGTTATACACAAAATTAACAAAAACCTGAAACAATTGTAAAATGCGAATTATGACACTGAATCACACGTTCCAGATAGAATTACAACAACCAGGCACGTGGATTTATTTCGCGCCAAAACCGATACAACTAGCAGTAACTTGCGACGACAAGGTCACAAATATGTATAGCATTAAGGATTCTGGTGTAATAACAATAAGAAACAAATATACAATCCCTACAGACAAATTCACAATAGAAACTAGAAAACAATACGAAATAGAAAAAACATGGTACTACTTACCTGGCTACAATTTTGTCATTAGATGAAATTACACATCCACAGACCACTGTAAATTCGTACGGAAACACAAATTTCAAGTTTAAAAGGATAATCAAACACCCGGAAGAATTAAATAAAGTTAGCAAATAAATTAGAAGACTTACAAAAACGATTTAGAAAAACCCGCAATTATACCAACCGAGTATCACTATAGCTTCTTTTCGCTATCCACAATAACGGGATTTATCACATGAGGACCTATACCTAAAGTTGCAAAGTAAGATGTCTTTGTTCTCTACCTTCATTTTCACTGACCATCCTCACCTTATTCACACGCATCTTCTTCCCCTTCTTCTTTGGACACATCATGCGACTAGATTATACCACTTTGAACGTGTATGGTACCACTGTGAACGTGCATCGAACGTGTATCGAACGGGTATTGAACGGCTTTGATCGTGTATCGAACGTGAATCGAACGGCTTTGATCCTGTTTCGAACGTGTATCGAACGGCTTTGACCGTGTTTCAAACGTGTATCGAACGGCTTTGATCGTGTATCGAACGTGTATCAAACGTCTATTGAACCACTATGATCGTGTATGGTACCATGCATGGTACCGTGTATGTGGATAAAAAATAGAGCAGATAAGTAAAAGGCATTCAAGAACAAGAAAGAGGAGATGAAAGTAAAACAGTCAACATTCCTAAGAGAATTAAGAGAGGTGGCAAGGAAACCAGGAGATAAGCCGAAATGCTTATGGGGGAAAAATGAAAAAAGGAGAGGAGAATTAGAAAGGATAGGAAGATTCATATAGGGTAGTGAAACAAGGGCATGCAAATATTGGCTAATGAAAGAAGAAAGGGTATGTAAGAAAGAGGAAGAAACAGTGAAACACGCAATTGAAGCATGTGAAGTAAGTGGAGAGAGTGGTAGGAATTGAGCAGAGGTAATTAGAGGAGACGGGAAAAACTTGGCTACTCTACAGGAGATAATAGGGAGAAGGAAAAGATGGGAAGAACACGAAAGTGATAAAAGAAAATTATGTAACATACAATAGATTACGAAACACTTGTAAAATAGAAAAATATGTTAAGACAGAGCAGGAAACCTTAGAAGGGTAGGACTTATACTGACACAATCACGGGTGTGAAATGGAAAGAGTATATGATCGTTAAATTGTAACACGGAAGTGGGCAATAAATTAAATTATTATTATTATTATATTTTTCCTTTTTATATTGTATTTTTTATATTTTTATTATATTGTATTTTTATATTTTTCTTTTTATTTGATATTTTTATAGACAAAACTCAGAACGACAGAATATTTTTATGGAAGATTTGTATAGACAGAACTCAAAAAGTGTTGAGAATAGTGCGGTTTATTTAGAGATAGAGAATTGAGGCGATACAATAGATACGTAACAGTTTCGGCGTATAATGACGAGATACTACTATTCTGTGTAACTGAGCACTCGGAGCGGTCACGCGAGCGTGAGTGTATATGAGTGTATGTGAGGTGTTGTGTGGAAGAGTATGTATGTATGTACGATGTCGCGAAAAGTAAATAGGAAGTCCATCAGCTGTTCGAGAATGTTCAAATTGTCTTGCGATTGATGTAAAAAAGAGAAAAAGAGAATGAGAAAGAAAGAGGGACTGATAGGAAAGAGAGAGAGAGAGAGAGAGAGAGAGAGAGAGAGAGAGAGAGAGCCTAGAGAGAGAGAGAGCCTAGAGAGAGGGAGCCTTTGGCCAAGGCCTATTAAGTTTCCGGGGATCCTCCCCTCCCTCTGAAAAATTTCGGGGACGGTGGGTCAGGTCTGGAGAGGTCTCCGCGGCGGCTCGGCCCGGAGTGATCCCCTCCACGGTTACTGGCTTCCCCCACTCCGCGGCTTTCCCTCCGCCGCACTCCCCTGCGCGCCCCCCCTTAGAGGACCAGAGTTAGAATCTCCTTAGCCTTACTACTCCACGCCTATACCGGCTTGCGTTAATGTCATTTTTTGGAATGATGCTTCATTATTGTGGCTTTTACACGCAGGTGGCGAAAAATCTCTCCGTACAAGGGTATAGCGCCGCGGTCAACCCTGTCGTAGCTAAAATTTTTGAAACTAAGATGGGTACGAGATCAATTGACATTGTTTTCAAACCTCATTGCAGTAATCCGGGGTGCGAGTGGTAAACCGATCATAAAAGCGGAGCGCGCGGCTCGCTTACCTGGGCCGGGAAATTCCGCATAGCTCTTTGCGGCGTTAATTTGAAAGAGACCATCCTAAAATTTTCGAAGCTCGGGCATCACTGCTACCCAGCGGTCGCTGTTAACCCTCCGAACGCTGGGCCGGTACATGGTTGTAGTGGAATGCGTCCGTGAGGAGGTGTTGCCATTTTCGTCTGTTGGCGCGCGCGTAGGTTACAGTTTTAACGGATGACCCTGTATGTGTATGAACATGAAATACATGTATATAAGCCAAAGATAGTAGTATGAAAAGTAATTGGAATTTGCTACGCTAACAATATAAGTCAATGAGCGTTAGCGAAATAATATGAATCAATAAGCGTTAGGTAAGATAACGATATGAATCCATTAGCGAAATAATAATATGAATCAATTAGCATTAACGATATAAAGTGATATAAAGCAATGAGCGCTAGCAAAAATAATAATATGAAAAGCAATAAGCGTTAACAATACAAAAGGTATATATATATATGGAGATGATATGCCGTATAACAATAATTAGTCGTAATTGCCTACGGTAGTTGCCGTAGATAGATTATTCGTCGTTCAATGAATTTAGTTTGAAGGTGTATATATATGTTTGAACATCGCGGGAGTATTTCCGTAGAAGAGAATGTCAGGTATGAGGGGTATGCGCGGTATGCACCATGACTCATGTTCGAAATATGCATCTATAATTAGAACGTGTTGATGACTCATGCGCGAAATATGTGTTACAATAGGACTTCCGGGGTTTTTATTTGGGCTTCTGAAAAGGGGGTATTCAACCCATTGGATGGATTTTGGGTGGTTTGATTGGAAAGGGGTGAATGTGGCTTTGACTTTGTAGGTCATAGAGAGGGGGTGAGACGTGGTCTCGAATTAGGAGGGTTTTTTGGGACAAGGGACTTGTTTAAAATTAGATATGAGGGAGGAGATCATGCCTCGTAGGGCGGAGAGGGGAAGGAGTTTTCATAGTTGACCATCCCGAGATGGGGACCGCTAAGTTACATCGTCTAGATGGCCCGATGTTTGGGGAAAATGGGTAAGAGTTGAAGTTTGGGGTATTACGATGGAGTTGTGGAGTGATTTATGAGGGAGACTTGAAATAATATCGCGCGAAAAATAGTAAGACGTCACAAAATACAGCCTAAAATTTTGTTAACACTGTGACGTTTACTTTTTTTTTTAAATAAAATCATAACAATTGCCTACTTTTGGAGTGATTTGATGGGAGGGTACCCTTAAGCCATTGTAAATAATTATCACTCACATTGTATAAGTAGTGTTTAGTTAGTATGTAATGCAGAATTTACATATAGACCATAACAAAATAGAATAGTACTTATCATCACATAATACAATAAAATTATTATTTCAACATACATTATACAAACTGCTAACCGTTCCCTACCTGTAATTACTTTTCTCCACCGCGTATCTTCCTTCTTCAACGCGCCCTCTAGTTTTGTCAATAATATGTTGAACGTATACGGAGTCATCCGGAAATACTCATAGAATTTTGTTGTGTCATCGGGCAATTCTTTATAAAAAGTAGCAAACTCTCCTTCAATATCCCTTGTGGACCACGCTTTATGAACTCACAGCCTCTTTTCATTTACTGTCGAATCACTTTCAATACTTGCTGCATTTTCTTCCTCCTCGTCTAAAATTATAGCAAGTTCTGCCAATACTGCTTTGTTGTTCCGCGCCATAACTACAATTCACTCCGGACACAAAGCGGTTTTTCAAGTTCGACAGGTATCACCCTACTGACGGAAAGAACTGTACAGCAGACACTGCAGGCCTGCTGAAACGGCTGAATTGTGACTGCAGGCCGGGCTAAAGCAGGCCTCTTAGTTGTCAGTGAAATCAGTGATACTGAGCGGACACCGAGCGGACACCGTGCAGACACGGAACTAATATGTGTGCGCGGACCTTAACCCGCCGGCGGGTCCGAGCGGGTCGTGTGAATCGAAAGACGGACGGGTAACGGGCGCGTAGACCCGCGATATATCCGCCCGTTGCAGACCTCTGCAGACGTTGCAGTCAATTCAGTTAATTCAAATTGTCATCTTATTATTATCCTATTTATCATAAATAATATACTATGTATAAATAAATTAAATATTAAGGTGTAAATAAATTAAGTCTTGTTTTCGTCATTTTTGTTCACTTTTTGAGCAGTCGGGTTTTTAAAATTTTTTTATTTTTTTTATTTCACTATACGTGCCGGTTATTATAAAAGTGGACCAAGTCCAAATTTTTCGTTTACTACATTTCACTTATTTTTTACGTTTTATATCAACATGATACATAATAAACGTGAAGTTCAATTTCTCTTTTTAAAATTTCAACTGACGCTACCTTTATACTAACTCAGACACTTCTATATGTTACTTCCAACCCAAGACTGTATTTAGACATATTCCAGGTGAAGTTTCATTACCGTCATAGTATTGTTGTAATTTTTTGTACAAAATTTATCGTGTCAACTGTGATTGTTTGAGTGTTTGCGTGTTTCTCAAATTGCGAATCGACATTGCGAAGCTGTCTCGCGAGCCACACTTCGCGGAGTGGAGAGTCTGAAGCAGTGATGCCAAAATCGTGGGACATCCGACAAATGCTTACTCCCACTATGACCTACCGTCGTCCCCCACTTTCTTCCCATCGCACTGCACACAAGTATATTTCTACTCCTGTCTGTGTGATCTGCCTGTTGTGCTGCCGAGCATACGGCAAGGTAGGCATACGCTTGTGCTGCCGAGCACACGGCAAGGTAGGCATATGCTTGTGTGCAGTGCGATGGGAAGAAAATGGGGGACGACGGTAGGTCCTAGTGGGGGTAAGCATTTGTCCCACGTTCCACGATTCTGACATCACTGGCCTGGAAACAATCTCGATCATGATTACTTTACGAGGCAGGCTCGCGCGGCAACCTCACGTTACCTCAAGCATGATATTTGCCTCGTTCGAGACATGCTCAAAGATGTCTCGCGGCTCCAAGATCAAAAATTGTATGGCTCGGGCGACGCAAATATTATGCTGGAGGTAGCACGAGACTGCCGCACGAGTCCGCCTCTCAAAGTGATCATGTGGAGAGTGGCTGCCCCCTCCGCAGGGGATTGTCCTGGGAGTGGGGAGCTCGCCGCGTGCTGACAAACGTTGCTATGCGGCACTCCACTGCCGTCCGTAACGTCCTTGTATAAGGAGCTCAGGCTCCTACGTAGCTAGCATTTGGTTAGCACTTTATTGCTGTAGCGATCAGTATATCGCATTCAAGACTGATCAGTTAGATAGCCTTAGTTTGACTCTACGGCGTGTCTGCCGGAGAGGTCTTTGGTTAAATTAAATACCTTGTTCAACCTCATATCCACGATCCTTTATTCTATCCTTCGGGATTAGTAAATACCTTCGCCGAAGGCAAAACGGGGATCAGTTTGTCTATGTTTTGGCCCTTGAATCCCTACAATCATGATCGAGGTAGTCTCCAGACTTTCTACTTCGCGAGGCAGCCTCGCAATGTCGATACGCAGCTTCACGCTCAGAGATTCGTGTATTCATTCTCACCTAGAATAAGAAATTTATGTTATAATTTACCCGATAAATATCTAGAAGAGTTAAGGTGACTGTACCGCTAGTTGACAGTGTACCAGTAGTTGATACTCTTATTTTCAGTCACGAATAGTAAGCTTTCTATTAAATAAATGTTTTTGACTAATACGCTGTTTGAAAAAGTATTCATTCTAGTGTGAAAATATGTAACTCCTTGCATTGCTGTGCTTCATGGCTGTAAATACCAAAACAATTCCTTTGATTCGTACTGTGCGTGTTGGTGGATGGTTATTTGCCTTCACAGATTTATTAAGGAAGCTAGGCAAATAAAAGGAAAACACCTTCTTTTCTATCTATTAAATACAAATATACGTATTCTCACTTCACTGTACATATAAAAGGAAAGTATCCTGTAATATTTGATCATTATAAACTATGAATTACATAATGTGTACGATTATGTCAAACACTGGTCATATAACTATAGACTTGCACTAGTTGTAGATACTTGTGTCAACTACCGGTTCAATTAGTAAAAAAATAATAGACCTTAATAAATGTGTGCCATAAATTCACTTTGCTCCACAAAGTGAAAATACATGTGATTTTTTTCATTTTCGTTTCAATAACCAAAAGTAGACATAAGAGTGTCAACTACTGCGTAACGTTTAACTAGTAATCGTCATAATGGGTTATTTAAATCGGAATTTAATCTGTTTCTAGGTGTCTCTCTAGCTTACTAGTCGCCCCGTTAGGGCTAACCCTTTTCTCTTTTTTTTTTAAGTAGGCCATTTTTTGCCGCATATCACGCAACAGGGTCGCATGGTGCAACAGGATCTTAGTTTTAGTTACTGCTACACTTTTTGGGTGCGTCATTGCGTTTCCAACAAGCGAGCGCGTGTGAGGGCTCATGTGAGGCAAACTGCGCTTCCGCAGTCAGTCGTGTAAAATCAGTTACGTGGAATGGTGTAACGTTCATTTATTCAATCTTACAGTAGTCTGGTTATATCTCGGTAACAACGGTAACCCAAAACCGATCACGGGTTAAAATGAGAAGTAGACTATATGCTAGTTTATAAGTAACATTCAGTTTTTGTCTGGTCATACCTGGAGTGCCAGGGAGTCGAGTCAATGGGGAGAGAGGGAGTAAGAGGGAGGGACAGCTAGCCTTATGAGGGTAAACAAGCCGTCACCCCAACAAACCGGAGGCATCGTACGCGCGTGCTCGCGCAGTCCGAAGGCTTTCAGCGGGGACGTGAAGTGAACCCGGCAACTCCAGGTTCAGGACGACGAGTAAAAGCGAGCTTATGCGGTGGATAGGAGATCTGGTAGAGCTGCGTCGAGACACGGTTCCATACACCGCGAACTCATTTAGCGACGGGCTGGTACTGTTAAGGCCGGAGAGGGTGGCTTGCGCAACGCATAATGACTCCGGCGCACCTACGCGTGCGTCTTAGGTAGGGATCGCCCACCGTCGTCGATGGTCACCCCCGTGACTACGGTCCGTCTGCAAGCTGGCCCGGGCCTATAAAAACCGGACGCGTACCCGAGAAAAGGGGGTAGAATCCTGACGGGTTAATGAGTACCATGAGGAGGCGGCCATCCAAACCCATTCCCTCTCCCCTTGGGAGGAGGCCCGCCTTCCCAGGCCGCGCAGGGTAAATGGTGTGGTCCCCTGGACCACAGACGAGGTATAGAATAGACCTATCACCTTATGGGACTTCATGTCACCACCCAAACTGTGTTACCGACCCATAATTTGAGGACTGAATTTAGCGACCTCTGTTCATGAACAGCGTCCAACTCAACAACTACTCTGAAATGTGTTGAAATACTGAAAGATGTGTGCGTGCTTGTATACATGTGACTTGTTTAGAGGGAGAGTTTAACATAGAGGGCGGGCTTTCGCTAAGCTACGCTTTGGCTCGGTTTGTCAACGACTCACGCCGGATTTCTCTCTGAAAATCTATTTCGGGGATCAGGAGCCTATATGGCGCTGCAATATGGCACTTCTTGAGAGCTTAAACTATAAATTGCAAGATGAAATTGATTGTTAGTATTTTACATGTAGTGGAACATTTAACTAATATTTTCACGTGTCGTACGCCGAAAAATATTAAAAATTGACGCTATTACTAACATTCCCGCAAATCTCTGCACATCGCGCGTGTCTAAACAGACGGTGCCCATCCTACGACACGTAAAAATCATTGAAAATAATGAATTAAAACGTTTCTGTAAAATTTATATTCGTAGTTTTTGGGATCCGAGGCCCCTAAATCCCTACGTTTCGTTACAAATTGATTGGCTCTGTCCTTATTAACTATTGAATGGATTTAAAAATTATAAAAAACATCTACGATGTAAATACACGAGCGTAGGTATCGCTTACGCTTACGTTAAGATCTGGGCACACATAGCAGTTCCGTGTCAGTTCACGTAGAATTCAGGTACTCTTCGTTACTTTCCTCAATTACTCTACTCCAAGTACTTTCCATTACAGTCATTAAAAATAATCAGGATTTTATCAAGTTTGGTTTCATTTTCATCAGAAAAATACTAGTAATCCATTTGTGATACTTCTATGATAGAAATTGGCATACTGATTACTGAATGGGCTATTGCTGACTTTGTCCTTATGTCACTACTCTAGCGTTTATGACCCCCGAGCCGCATCGTTTGAAAGCTTTTACCTAAGAACCCCTCAGGGTTGTAAAAAAAAAGGTATGCGTTACCGTTCAACCGATTTCAAGAGAGCGTACAGTGAAAAGGCCAGAATGTCGTGGCCATCGAATTTTAACTTTCTGAGTACGAATACAGATCCGACACTGAAGGAAAAAGATGAATGAGTATAATGGTCTTGAATTTCAAAATTTTAAGCTACGATAAGGTTGACCGCGGCGGTATACATCTGCACGGAGAGATTTTTCGCCTCCTGCGTGTAAAAGCCACAATAATGGCGCCTCATTCCGAAAAATGGTATTAATGGAAGCCGGTGTAAGCGTGGCGTTGAGTAGCTAAAAGTTTAAAACATTCAGACACAAAAATTCTAGGAAAAAAATTAAAACACCGCTACTATCAAAGACATGTCTGATTAGTTGCCCCTTAAGTCTTATCTATGCATACACTGCATTGAAGATAAAATTATGAAAAAGAAAACCAGAACAATAGATTCTGAGGTCTGCAAACGCATTGTTGGACGTGGCTGAAACCGCGACGTCGAGCCCGTCGACATCGACAAAAGAACGAGATGGTCGGCGGCCGATGGAAGGCAATCTCTTCGGAGAGCTGCCAGCGACCGCTGAGCAGCAGTGATCCCTGAGCTTCGAAAATTTTGGGATGGTCTCTTTCAAATTCACGTGGCAAAGAGCTATTGGGAATTTCCCGGCCCAGGTAAGCGAGCCGCGCGCTCCGCTTTTATGATCCGATTTACCACTCGCACCCCAGATTACTGTAATGAAGTTTGAAAACAATGTCGTCTGGTCTCGTACCCGTCTCAATTTCAAAACTTTTAGCTACGACAGGGTTGACCGCGGCGCTATACTCCCGTACGGAGAGATTTTTCACCACCTGCGTGTAAAAGCCACAATAATGGCGCATCGTTGCATAAAATGGAAAATTATAATTAAAACCGACTTCAAAAAAATAAAAATGCACTAAAAAGTAAGAAATAATTTTGTTCGTTATTTAATCTACGACACTCAATTTTTTTTATATCGGTGCCTCATCATTTGCATTGTGTAAGTCTGGCGCGACTTAAAAAAATTGAGTGTCATAGATTAAATAAGGGACAAAATTATTTTTTACTTTTTATCGCATTTTTATTTTTTTGAAGTCGAGAAAACCAGAACAATAGATTCTGAAGTCTGCAAACGCATTGTTGGACGCGGCAGATATGCGACGTCGATCCCGTCGACATGGACAAAAGAACGAGACGATCGGCGGCCGACGAAGGCAATCTCCTGCAGAGATGGCCAACAAATTATTTGAAATAAAAATTTCGTACACAAATTTTTATTTCAAATAATTTTTTGGCCATCTCTGGTCTCCTGCAGTCACTCGCATAGGACGGTCGTGTCGAGCACATTATGTATTCCAAACCTTAAATATATTCACTTCTTGCATTCTAAATACCGTACTCCTTTCTCCTCCTATACTATTCAGTTTCCTCGATCAAATAAAAAAAGTTTCATATGAAACATTTATTGCTTTTTCAATAGTTAGTAAAATAATAGCGTGTAAAAAATTATATACAAACAAATCGGACATAGTGTATAAACTTACTGAAACATCCGAACATCAGTTAACATTAGTCAGTCAACGTCAGTTAGTATATAGTATAAACAAATGAATTTTTCTAATAGTTATGGAGGAGAATGAATTCCTTCTTCAAAAAATATGTATCGAATATTTTTAGCTACTCTGCACACTTGCAAAATTCCACCAAAATCGGTGTGTACGGGTTCGATATGTTCCTTTTAAATAATATAGTACAGTAGAAAGATATTATTATTATTATTATTATTATTATTATTATATGTCTGTATTATATCATATAGACCATCATTAATGTATGCGCAAACACATGATGAATGGGTGGGGTTCAGCAACAGATGCTCTTAAAAAACATTAAAGCACTGTTTTTACAAATTACGTTATTGCAGGCGAATGAAATTTGTTTTGCGTTAAATAAACCGGAATAGGACAGCAAAGTTAAAAGGCGAATGTGATATCGTTTTATATTCATTCTCCTTTCTCTTCCGTTGAACGGAATATGTTCATAAGACGATTTTTAAATTGTTACTCTAACAGAAACATTTGTAAATCGCGGGCTTCAACTGTCAAAAAATAACCTTGTTTTACCCGTGCTGAATTCTAATTCCTACCACGCGTAGCGTTACAATCTGTTTTGAGACTTCACCGGTAACGTTGCATGCGACACTGAAATGGTAAGGGGGTCCTAGGACCCCCCAAACCGGTGACAGAAAAATACATTGGTTGATAGGTCTATTCTATACCTCGTCTGTGCCTGGACCAAGTGGCAAGTCGTCCCTCCCTGCTCAGCCCTGGCCGTTGAAGGGAGGCTCTCTGATCCCGTGGCACCGCAGGGGAAAGAGAACTCACGCTCTCCGAATGTTTGTACACTCACTGGCCGCATGGCCCGAGTGACGCCTGGGACCCCGGCATGTGCCGCATGCTCCCCCCGCTGTAGGTCGCAACCAAATCGACTAAATCGACTAGTCATACCTAGTGTGTAATTACAATGCTTTTACTGAAACGGAAAATACTAACGTATTCCGAGAAACAAATGGAAGATGCTTTAGAAGATGTGAATCGAGGCATTCCTGTTGCAACTGCTGGAAAACGCCATAATGTTCCTCGCATTACACTTCTCTATAAAGCAAGAGGAAAAACCCCAACGAACCAAAAATGGGACCAGATTCTACACTTACGAAAGAGGAGGAATCTATTCTAGTGCCCTGGATAATTTTAGTAGCAAAAGCCGGTTTTCATGTGACGAAGAACCAACTATTTGATAGTGTGGAGCAACTAGTTAAACAATTGAATAGAAAAAACTGTTTTAAAAATGGCCGTTCTGGACGTTCGTGGCTGAAAGGATTTATGAAACACAATACATCGATATCAGTAAGACTAGCAGAAAATTTGACAATTACTAGAGCATCTGTCTCAAAGGAAACTTTATTAAAGTGGTACAATGAAGTCTACGATTACGTGAAAGGCAATAAATTTGAGAGTATTTTGAATGATCCCAAGAGAATTTTCAACGGAGATGAAACTGCCTTTTTCCTTAATCCGAAAGGTAACAAAGTAATAGCAGGGACAGAAATGTTTACCTCCAAATTAATGCTGATAATAAAGAATGCCTCACAGTTTTAATAACGACAAGTGCGAGTGGATTAGTAGCACCTCCCCTCGTAATCTTTAAATATGAAAGGATACCACAACAGTTGGCAGAAAGTGTTGCAAAAGGCTGGAGTAGAAGTAAATCGGAGAATGGATGGATGAACAGTGCACTATTTTATAAGTAGGGGAGACCGGGGCAAGTTAGGTCTGTGAAGTTAGCACCCCCAAACGCGATTTTTTAAAAAAACTCGATAGCATGCGTTTGTCCATCGTTTGCCCATGTTTGCCCATAAAAAATTTTCGTTTGCCCACCCTCCAGAAAAAGGCATGGACAAAAAAAAAATTTTCACCCCCATGAAAACTTTTTAATGATTTGACAGTGGGAAATGATTGTCCATCGTTTGCCCACGTTTGCCCACCCAAAATTTTCGTAGGCAACCCATTAAAAAAAGAGTTATGAACAAATTAAAAATTTCGTCATCCGCACCATCCATGAACATTTTTCAATTTTTTACAAGTAGGATACGATTGTGCGCGATCTGGCCACGTTTGCCTACCGAATGATTTTGTTTGCCCACCCTCCAGAATCGAATTATTAATAAAAATCGCGAAAAGAAGGGCACTTGTGAAGCGATCGCGTTAAAGTCCGATTTTTTCCGAAAATATTACCAAAATCGTTCTTTCAACGATGCAGTCCGTAAGATTAGATGTAGGAGAGATTTGCCCACCCAATAATTTCGTATGCCCACCCTTCAGAATTGAATTAAAAAATAAAAACCGCGAAAGGAAGTGTCCTTGTGAAGCGATCGCGTTAAAGTTCGATTTTTTTCCAAAATATTATCAAAATCGTTCTTTCAACCATGCAGTCCGTTAGTTTAGATGTAGGAGAGATTTGCCCACCCAATAATTTCGTATGCCCACCCTTCAGAATCGAATTAAAAAATAAAAACCGCGAAAAGTAGTGTCCTTGTGAAGCGATCGCGTTAAAGTTCGATTTTTTTCGAAAATATTATCAAAATAGTTCTTTCAACGATGCAGTCCGTTAGTTTAGATGTAGGAGAGATTTGCCCACCCAATAATTTCGTATGCCCACCCTTCAGAATCGAATTAAAAAATAAAAACCGCGAAAAGTAGTGTCCTTGTGAAGCGATCGCGTTAAAGTTCGATTTTTTGCCAATATTTTATCAAAATCGTTCTTTCAACGATGCAGTCCGTTAGTTTAGATGTAGAAGAGATTTGGCCACCCAATAATTTCGTATGCCCACCCACCAGAATCGAATTAAAAAATAAAAACCGCGAAAAGAAGGGTCCCCGTAGACGCGATCACGTTAAAGTTTGATTTTCTTCGAATAAATTATCAAAATCGTTCTTTCGATGATGCAGTCCGTTAGTATAGATGTCAAAGAGATTTGCCCATCCAATAATTTCGTTTGCCCACCCTCCAGATTCGAAATAAAAAATAAAATCCGCGAAAAGGAGGGTGCTGAAGAGGCGATAGTGTTTTTTTTTTCGAATATAATATCAAAATCCGTTGTTCTTACCGTAAAGGTTTAAGATGTTTTGTGGTATATTACCCCAAAAATTTGCACACACTTCTTCCCGTAACTTTATTCGAACATCACTTCAATTGCTAGCTCTCGTCGAATACTTCACGCTTTTCACACATCTGCAGCATGTGCAGAATAACACCAGATTCTCTTAACCCTTTTCTAGTTCATTTTTCACTAATCACCACATTGAATTCGCAAAACGGAAAAGGATATAATATTCTCACAGTTACTTTACAAGCCTTAAATGCACGCACTATCTTGCAAGAGCTGTGTCCGAACTCTGAAGACTGACTGACTTTCGGGCGCCGTTGGAAGGAATTGTAGCGTATCGCAGACATCTGTTTACGTTTCAGCAGTAGCACTTGAGGCCGCCGCGGCCCTTTAGAGCGTTAGCGTTGCGCGCCGTCAGCGAAAGAAAATAACTACGCTTTTATAAACATTTCTGATAATTTGTCACCAAATACACTGAACTGTTACGTTACAAACAATCGGTGAAATTTCCTAACAAATTTGAAAATATTTCAAAATTTCAGTGGAAGATGAAGAAAAACTAATAGTGGATAGCATTAAGGGGTCATGCTCAGTCAGGAGGCCGAAAAAAGGGTGGTCTTTGGAAATTTTGTTACTCAAAAGCTATAACACATTTCTGAAAAAATCTTTTTTTCTTTTAAGGATTGCATCTAGTACCGTGCATCGTAATTTTTTTATTTAAAAATATTTATCAATAACTAAGTTATTGTCCGTCACTCGAAGGATCTCTCAAATAAAAGGCTTCTGCGGTGACCAAAATATTTAAAAAAAGATTCAACCGTTTTACTTCAAATTTTACAAGCTTACTATAGGAACAATAAACTAGTATTTGAACGAAGGATTCTTCGAAACATTCATTTGGGAAAAAATGGCTGATGTTTAAAGTCAAAGTTTCTATTTTTACACATAAACCGTGCTTGGTTTTCGTCAATTAAAAGACTACTAAGCATCGGATAAAAAAATCCTTCGTTCAAAGACTAGTTTATTGTTCCTATAGTAAGCTTGTATAATTTGAAGTAAATCGGTTGAATGGTTTTTTAAATATTTTGGTCACCGCAGAAGCCTTTTATTTGAGAGAACCTTCGTGTGATGGACAATCACTTAGTTATTGATAAATATTTTTAAATAAAAAAATTACAATGCAAAAAAAGATTTTTTGAGAAATGTGTTATAGCTTTTGAGTAACAAAATTTCCAAAGACCACCCTTTTTTCGGCCTCCTGACTGAGCATGACCCCTTAAGGTTTCTAACGAATGTAATTCTATAATTTGAGAATTCTGCCCTTACAATAATCAAAATAATTTAAATAATATAGTGCCGTAAATATATTTTGATATTACATTATGTGAGGAGCGATGGGTAAATATTAATCCGAGACAATGACCACCTTTAAGTGGAATTTTGATCAAAATCTTTGTCCACCTTTAAAAAAATCTTAGAAAATGAATGTTTTACATTAATCACTCATTACATTTTGAACGAATTGTGACGTTTCACAATTCCACGTGTATCGACGAAAAGTTTTTTTATTGTCTATCCTGTTCGTACCGGCAGGAAAAGCCCAACTAGCTGGTTCGAAAAACTAGCCGGAATAATCGGACAGAGTGTCTTGACAGGGTCGTCGTTTATGGCGGTATTGTCCCACGAGTCGGCCGTGGACAACGGTACACGCGCGTAGGGATGGTTACCAAATGTACCACCCGCCGACAGAGCAATATACGGCTTAACTCAAAGCGAGGAAAGTCGAAGTCCCAGAAAAAATGGCACGATGTCGATTGCCCCCTATTCGACATCTGGCAGTCAAATGTTCCCCCACGAATGCTTCGGAAATAAGTTTTGCCCGATTGTAAACGAATAAATGCATCTGCATGGTGTGAGCTGACTCCTATCGAAGAACCACGGGAAGGGCGGAAAACAGTAAGGAAGTTGAAGATCACGCTTGACTCGATGAGATCACCGTACGAAATTTTGCTATAGAGTAGGCCGTGAGGTCACGAATTATACAGACAGAAGACAGCTACAAGAAAAGATACAGATGCGGATCTACGTTGCAAATTATTTGCATACCATATTTCAGGTAATATTTGACATCTTATGAATCTCTGGTAAAATTTTGTACGTTTATGATACAACTATTAACCATTTCCATTACAAAATGTGTTACAGATCCAGAAATATTAAGAATGCAGTCTTAGATTCCACAAGCAACCTCAGTTGATGATTGATGAAAATATGTGATATAAATAATTAATACAATTACTTAATTAGAACAATAAGGTTTACATAAACTGCTAAACTGTATACAGCAACGAAAGATATTTGTAAAGAAGTATTAGATGTCCCAATTACTGCCAGTGTCCATATTATTGCCATTTAATTTATTGTAGTTAATAAAAACGTTCTGCAACGTCGAATATACACTATATACGAATAAAGTATGTGCGGTCGTCGCATGAATTACCGTCGAATAAATTGATACATCTTTCCTTCCTTCACTCCCTGATATCGCTATCTTTCTTTGTTGAAAATATTACATTATTCTACATATAAATAAAAAGATATTGATACGCATATTAGTATTGTTTCATCGACATCTTTCCTAACTCCACTTTCGAAGCGAGGCAAAGTATCATGCTTTGTCTTTTTCGTAGCACTGTTTCTTGCAATTTGTTCAGCCGCGTCTCTGATACTATTTATAAATAAAACTAAATTATCTTTTACATTGCGGCAGTATATTATTTATTTTACTTGGATTATTGTAAGGCTCGAATTCTTGGCTAGTATTACTTTCATCAGAAACATTAATGCTATCCACTATTTCTTTTTCTTCTTCTTCCACCGGAATTTTGAAATGTTTTTCAAGTTCGTTAGCAACTTCTACGGATTGTTTTTAACTTAAAAGTTTAGTGGATTTGATGACAACTTTCCAGAAATGTTTATAAATGCGTAGTTACTTTCTTTCGCTGACGTCACTCAGCGCTGACACCCCAAAGCGCTGCGGCATCAAGGGCCAATGCTGAAACGTAAACAGATGTCTGCGATACCCTCGAAATCTTTCCAACGACGCACGAAAGTCAGTCAGTTTTCAGACGCAGCTCTTGCAAGATCGCGCGTTCATTTCCGGCTTGTAAAGTAATTATGAGAAGATTATATTATTTTCCGTTTTGCGATTTCATAGTAGTGATTAGTGAAAAATGCCTAGAAAAGCATTAACCGACTCTGGTGTTATTCCGGGCATAGTGCAGAAGTGTGAAAAGTGTGAAGTATTCAAGCAGAGATATAAATTGAAGTGTCGTTTGGATAAAGTGTGGGATAAATAATCTGCAAAAATTTATGTAAGTTGTCACCAAATACCTTAAACTTTTACGTTAGAAATGATTAATAATTCGATTCTTGGGCCAACGAAATCATTGGGTGGGCAAATCTCTTCTACATCTAAACTAACGGACTGCATCGTTGAAAGAACGATTTTGATAAAATATTGGCAAAAAATCGAACTTTAACGCGATCGCTTCACCAGGACCCTACTTTTCGCGGTTTTTATTTTTTAATTCGATTCTGAAGGGTGGGCATACGAAATTATTGGGTGGGCAAATCTGTCCTACATCTAATCTTACGGACTGCATCGTTGAAAGAACGATTTTGATAAAATATTGGGTAAAAATCGAACTTTAACGTGATCGCTTCACAAGGACCCTTCTTTTCCTGGTTTTTATTTTTTAATTCGATTTTGAAGGGTGGGCATACGAAATTATTGAGTGGGCAAATCTCTCCTGCATCTAAACTAACGGACTGCATCGTTGAAAGAACGATTTTGATAATATTTTCGAAAAAAATCGAACTTTAACGCGATCGCTTCACAAGGACCCTTCTTTTCGCGGTTTTTATTTTTTAATTCGATTCTGAAGGGTGGGCATACGAAATTATTGGGTGGGCAAATCTCTCCTACATCTAAACTAACGGACTGCATCGTTGAAAGAACGATTTTGATAATATTTTCGAAAAAAATCGAACTTTAACGCGATCGCTTCACAAGGACCCTTCTTTTCGCGGTTTTTATTTTTTAATTCGATTCTGAAGGGTGGGCATACGAAATTATTGGGTGGGCAAATCTCTCCTACATCTAAACTAACGGACTGCATCGTTGAAAGAACGATTTTGATAATATTTTCGAAAAAAATCGAACTTTAACGCGATCGCTTCACAAGGACACTACTTTTCGCGGTTTTTATTTTTTAATTCGATTCTGAAGGGAGGGCATACGACATTATTGGGTGGGCAAATCTCTCCTACATCTAAATTAACGGACTTCATCGTTGAAAGAACGATTTTGATAATATTTTCGAAAAATATCGGACTTTAACGCGATCGCTTCACAAGGACACTTCTTTTCGCGGTTTTTATTTTTTAATTCGATTCTGAAGGGTGGGCATACGAAATTATTGAGTGGGCAAATCTCTTCTACGTCTAAACTAACGGACGGCATCGTTGAAAGAACGATTTTGATAATATTTTCGAAAAAAATCGAACTTTAACGCGATCGCTTCACCAGTACCCTTCTCTTCGCGATTTTTATTAATAATTCGATTCTGGAGGGTGGGCAAACGAAATCATTCGGTGGGCAAACGAAATCATTCGGTGGGCAAACGTGGCCAGATCGCGCACAATCGTATCCTACTTGTAAAAAATTGAAAAATGTTCATGGATGGTGCGGATGACGAAATTTTTAATTTGTTCATAACTTTTTTTTTAATGGGTTGCCTATGAAAATTTTGGGTGGGCAAACGTGGGCAAACGATGGACAATCATTTCCCACTGTCAAATCATTAAAATGTTTTCATGGGGGTGCTGGTGAAAAATTTTTTTTGTCCATAACTTTTTTTTGGAGGGTGGGCAAACGAAAATTTTTTATGGGCAAACATGTGCAAACGATGGACAAACGCATGCCATCGAGTTTTTTTAAAAAATCGCGTTTGGGAGTGCTAACTTCACAGACCTACAAACGCATGCCATCGAATTTTTTTAAAAAATCGCGTTTGGGGGTGCTAACTTCACAGACCTAGGCAAGTTGATACAGGGGGCAGGTTGATACAGACGAATTATCTCGACACTGTATATACAGGGTCATCCGTTAAAACTGCAACCTACGCGCGCGCGAACAGACGAAAATGGCAACACCGCCTCACGGACGCATTCCACTACAACCATGCATCGGCCCGGCGTTCGGAGGGTTGCCAGCGACCGCTGGGGAGCGGTGATGCCCGAGCTTTGAAAATTTTAGGATGGTCTCTTTCAAATTAACGTCACAAGGAGCTATTTGAAATTTCCCGACCGGGGTTGAAGAATTTGGGGCCTTTTCCGTATAACTTTTGAATTATAAAAATATCAGAATGCAATTTGCGCCGAAAAATGAGGAAAAATTATTCCCTCTTAATGATGGATAATTCAAAATATTTTACGTTTACTTAATTTTTCTTTTATCAATTTTTTAACCATAATTGTTGTGAAAAGCTTTTGCAAACTGTTTATTTAATACCGTATTTAATGCTCTTTTTAAAAATGATGATGTTGATAAACAATACGCTAGTTGTTTCTGTGTCATTACTTTCATAAATTGAGAAATTAAATTTTTATTCAATTATGTGTTAGTTCTGCAGACCTCAGAATCTACTGTTCCGGTTTTCTTTTTTATAATTTTATCCTTATATGCAGTGCATGCATAGATCGGACGTAAGGAGTAACTAATGGGACGTGTCTTTGATTGTAGTGGTGTTTGAATCTTTTTTCTAGAATTTTTGTGTTTGAATGTTTAACCTTTTAGCTACTCAACGCCACGCATATACCGGCTTCCGTTAATGTCATGTTTTGGAACGATGCGTCATTATTGTGGCTTTTACACGCAGGTGGCGAAAAATCTCTCCGTACAAGGGTATAGCGCCGCGGTCAATCCTGTCGTAGCTAAAATTTTTTAAATTAAGATGGGTACGAGATCAGTTGACATTGTTTTCAAACCTCATTACAGTAATCCGGGGTGCGAGTGGTAAACCGATCATAAAAGCGGAGCGTGCGGCTCGCTTACCTGGGCCGGGAAATTCTGCACAGCTCTTTGCGGCGCTAATTTGAAAGAGACCATCCTAAAATTTTCGAAGCTCGGGCATCACTGCTACCCAGCGGTCGCTGTTAACCCTCCGAACGCTGGACCGGTGCATGGTTGTAGTGGAATGTGTCCGTGAGGCGGTGTTGCCATTTTCGTCTGTTGGCGCGCGCGTAGGTTGCAGTTTTAACGGATGACCCTGTATGTAGCTCCTTGTATGCGAGATATGTGAAGCTTGTTGTTCAATTTTTTACTACGATCTAACGTAAGTCTGTGTACCTTAATGTCAGCAATCCACTTTTAACTCTTTTCGTTTCTATAGAGAAAAAGTAAATAGTTGTAACACTTTCCAATCCGTCTTGAGATGAGATAGAAAATTTTATCACTCCAATTAATTGGGCATCACATTGAGTCCTTTGAAGGTAAGGTAATTATATTTTGTTATTTTGTTTATATGCTCTACATTTTTTTATGGAGGTGTTTGTACATAATGACTTCCTGTGGGGTAAGTTGATACAGTGTATCAATTTTCCCCAACTACTTTTAATTGGATTTTTCCTTTTATTTCTATGAAAATGGTACGAAATTATGTCAAAAAAACGAATTGCAGCAAAATACCGCAAAATATTTTTCAAAAAGCGTGTGTCGATGTAGAAAAGGAGTCAATGTCGTCACGTCAAAACTGGAGAATATACGGAATAGATAAAATGGCTTTATTAAGATACATTAATAAAAAGAAACAAGCACCTCATGTTAAAGTGGGATATTCCAGACATACATCCTTTACTCATTAAACGGATATTTTACAGACGTATCAACATGCCCCAGAGCTGTACCAACTTGCCCCGCAGTGGGGTAAGTTGATACTGTGACGTCCCACTATTTTTTGCACGGTATTATTTCAAGTCTCCCTCATAAATCACTCCACAACTCCATCGAAATACCCCAAACTTCAACTCTTACCCCTTTTCCCCAACCATCGGGCCATCTAGACGATGTACCTTAGCGATCCCCATCTCGGGATGGTCAACTACGAAATTCCTTTCCCCTCTTCGCCCTACGAGGCATGATCTCCTCCTTCATATTTAAATTTAAACAACTCCCTCGTTACAAAAAAACCCTCTTCTCTCGAGACCACGTCTCACCCCCTCTCTATGACCTACGAAGTCAAAGCCACATTCACCCCTTTCCAATCAAACCACCCAAAATCCATCCAATGGGTTGAATACCCCCTTTTCAGAAGCCCAAATAAAAACGCCGGAAATCCTATTGTAACACACATTTCGCGCATGAGTCATCAACACGTTCTAATTATAGATGCATATTTCGAACATGAGTCATGGTGCATACCGCGCATACCCCTCATACCTGACATTCCTGTAAATCATATAAATACAAGGGCCCGAGAGACCGGAGCTCTCTTCTACGGAAATACTCCCGCGAAGTGCAAACATATATATACCTTTAAACTAAATTCAGTGAACGACGAATAATCTATCTACGGCAACTACCGTAAGCAATTACGACTAATTATTGTTATACGGCATATCATCTCCATATATATATATATATCTTTTGTATTGTTAACGCTTAGGGTAGATGTACCATTTGTGGCTACTGCACCATTTGTGGCCACTGTCTTATTTATTCCGATATATTAAGTATTCTTAGTTTACTTTCATTATAATGAATGAAGCTGTCTAAGGATGGGTTATGTTGGCACCATTTCTACTACTTTCTACTGTTTTTTTGTCCCGCTTTATTTAATAATCATACGTGAATGTGCAAATCTTTGATAACATTCCACATCCTTACAAATGGTGCTTAGCATACGACTGGTAAGAAAACAATTAGTTACTGTATTTAACAAGAGTATGGATGAAGTGTTATACATATTTATATTAAAAAACAAATATTTTTGAGATTTAAAACAGATTTTCAACGATATAACCTAAACTCTATTGGAATTAGGCACTGGCCAAAAATGGTACATCGAAAATGGAATTGTACCATTCGTGGCCACGTAATGGCCATAAACAGTCCACGGTACTACCATTTTTGGTCAGTAGGCATTCTCATTAGCAACTTATCGTACAATACCTAATTAGGCATAGATAATAATGGGACGTAGAAAGAGAAATTCTACAAAAATAATTTCAATGACGAAAAGTGTTGAAATGAAGAGACAACGATCAAAAAGAAAATTCTTCGCCAACTATTCTGAAGGCGACGTGAATAATGCATTGCAAGCGATTCGAGACGGAACTCCAATTGCAACAGCCAGTAAGCTATACAATGTTCCCCGAATAAGTTTACGAAACAAATTACATGGGAGAGCACCAGAAACCTCAGGGCGAGTCGGACGGAAGTGCGTCCTTGGGCGTGAGGTGGAAGAAAAGTTATAGCAGTGGCTTTTGGAGACGAGTAAAATGGGATTCCCTGTCAATAAAGACTGTCTACTGCACTCAGTTAAGCAATTAGTGAGTAGGGAGAACATGCCTAATCTTTTCAAAAATGGATTCCCTGGGCGGAAATGGTTTGATGCATTCCTCAGACGCCATCCCCGAATCGCACACAAAAAAGCGGAACAGCTCTCTAAAGCTAGGGCTGTATTAACTGAAAATCGTATTCGATTGTGGTTTTCCGATGTAAGAATTCAATTAGACCATAAAGTAGAAATACTCCAAGATCCTCGACGAGTATTTAACATGGATGAAACAGCGGTATACCTTGCACCAAAAGGAGGTCTTGTCTTGGCGGAAAAGGGCAAATCGGTGTATGATGTAACTGGTAACGATAAAGAAAATATTACAACGCTATTCACGGTAAATGCTGCTGGAGAATTTGCCCCGCCATTAACAATTTATAAATATGAGCGTCTACCGCAGATCTGTATACAAACTGCTCCTACAGATTGGGGAATAGGGAAAACGGAAAATAGTTGGATGACGTGCGAAGCATTTTACGAGTATATCACCAACGTGTTTCACCCTTTTCTTCTAAAAAGTAATATCCCTTTACCAATCGTATTATTTTTGGACGGGCATGTTTCCCACCTGTCTATACACCTCAGCTCGTTCTGTAGAGAGATGCAGATTGAAATATGTTGCTTTCCGCCTCATGCAACGCATATTCTACAGCCCTTGGACGTTGCCCTATTTTCCTCCCTAAAGCAAAAATGGAAAAGCCTCGTAAAAAATTGGCGCATACAAAATGAAGGCAGTGAAGTCCAAAAGTATCATGTACCATTGTTATTGTCACGTATTATTTGGCACGAAGATTTCACAAATACTCTGAAAAATGGCTTCAAGACATGCGGTTTATATCCATTTGACGAGAATACCGTAAATTACACTAAATGCATCCAGGAGAAAAGACAACACGAAGTGCCAAATACAGAGTGCGAGGGACATGAAAATAATCCCTATAGCTTGACGCACCTCCAATACGTGGAAAGCAAAATCAATCCTGACGTACTAGAACGTTTTAAGGAAGGGAGAGCTACAAAAACAGTTTGGAAAACTGACGATAGTCACGAGGCACTTTATCATCTCTGGATTACAATTGTTGAAGACGAAACCGGAGGGGCAGGTTACAATGCAAAAGCAGAAGGTACTGATAAAACTGCATTTACATCTTCCACGGCCCCACCGGTTACAGAGTACTCTGTAACAGATAACAATTGTATGGTTCTTCCATTCCCTGAGTTTGATATGCCCGGCATTCATACGTGTAAGTTCAGAAAAAGATGTCGAAGTTCTTTAAGATTCTTAATTTGAGGGCAATGGAATAATTATTAATAATTGAAAAGTAACATAATTATAATCATGTTTATTTAATTTTCTCCTTTTGAATCACTTACTTATTTTTGTCTGACTTTTTTATTTACCGCAGATGAATATCCTTCCCAATCCATGTCCAATGGATTATGCAGCCCCAATAATCCTAAACAAAACTCCACTTATAACGAATTTTCTCCAGATAATCACTGTATAGTTATCGAAAATAATAACTTAAATAATAACGAATGTTTTACATTGAACGAGCAGAACTCTTCGCGGGATATTGTCGAAGTTTCAGAGAAGGAAGCTGGCGAAAACAATGCTGAATCTCCAACAAATATTACGATTCGTGAAAAGTCATTCGATGATGTCTTCAACGAAATTCTTTTATGGCCCGAAAAGCAAATCATAAAGCGAAAGCGGAAAGCAGTTGAACATTTACCTGCTGTAATAACATCAGACTAATGGATGGAGATCATGTTGGCCAAAAAAAAAGGAAAAGGAGAACAAAGAAGAGGAGAGAAAGATTAATAAAGAAAAAAGACTAGCAAAAATAGAAGAAAATAAAAAGATTAAAGCCATAAAGTTAGAAGAAAGGGATAAGAAAAAAACAGAAAAAGCAAAACCTGTCGCCACCAAAAGAAAAAGTAAAAAGGATATTGGCAGTTAATATTATTTTTGTGCAGCAAGTATTGTATTATTTGTTCAGTAATGAACATTTGTAATAAATTAAAAACTACAAGTCTTACTGTGGATCTTTCGTATTACCAATTCTATAAGTGGCCACAAATGGAAAGCCGGCTGGCCAAAAATGGTACTCTAGTGACCACAAATGGTGCAAAACAGTCTGGCACGATAATATAATGGTTTTTTAAATAATTATGTTTAAAACATTGTTCAACGTAGAATATTTCAATTATCTGTAGATTTTGGATTACACTGATATATTCTTTACTTTTGTGTACGTATTCTTTTGTAAGTTATGTATCTGTGAATGGTACGGAAATCCTTAAAGTGGCCACAAATGGTACATCTACCCTATTGCTTTTCATATTATTACCTTTGCTAACGATCATTGCTTTATATCATTTTGTATTGTTAACGCTTATTGCTTTTCATATAATTATTTTTGCGAACACTCATTGCTTTATATCATTTTATATTATTAACGCTAATTGCTTCATATTATTATTTCGCTAAAGGATTCATATCGTTATCTTAGCTAACGCTTATTGATTCTTATTATCATTTCGCTAACGCTCATTGACTTATATTGTTAGCGTAGCAAATTCCGATTACTTTTCATACTATTATCTTTGGCTTATACACATGTATTTCATGTTCATACACATATATTGCTATTAATTACCATTTATATAAATATTTATGTGCTAATGCTTAACGTCCAACGCATTATTATACAACCTAACCGCTATCGCATTAACAGTGCATGGCATATTTTCGTGCTGCAAATTGAATAAACAGTTTTACTTTAAATCACGCTTCGAATTATTGAGTCTATCCTTCGATTACGAAGACTCCAAAACAAAACAGGCTACTGCGACAGTTGATCTCGGTTCGCGAACGTGAGAGTTCTTACAGTGTTTACAAGACGTACTTTCGCGGAAATATTACTTGTGGCTTTTTTTTATATTAATGCAGCGATAAATCCAATTACCAAGCCAGAACGAAAACCACCAGTGCTCTAACAGGTGTCACCCAGGTGCGTGATTACCTTTTAAATCTTCCCTGATCGGTCAGTGCTACGAATCTCGCATTCGCGCCTGACATCCTCCAACTATCGGTGCTACGAATCTTGTATTCGCGCCTGACTCCCACTTACCCTCAGTGCTACGAATCTCGCATTCGCGGCTGACATCCTCCAACCCTCAGTGCTACAAATCTCGCATTCGCGCCTGACTCCCACTTACCCTCAGTGCTACGAATCTCGCATTCGCGCCTGACTTCCATTAACCCCCCATTGTCATTCTCCTAAAGGCCTCCACCCGGGACGTGACAATACATTTTACCTGCGTCCAAATAACATTTTTTCATTCATTTTGTATGTACTTTCTCAACTTTTCATTTACAATATATTAAAGAGGAAGAACCAAAGTATATTTTAGCATATTTGTTATTAAGTAATTAATTCAAACAAAATTGAATAAAATTGAAAACTGAAAAACGTATCAACTTGGCCCGATATCCCCTATATAACAAATATTTTGTAGCCCTGGTTAACAGAAAGTAAAGTTTGCCTACCAATCGTTTTCATTATTGACGATCACACATCGCACTTAACACTTCATACGAGTAAATTTTGCAAAGAAAACGGTATAATTCTCTACGGTATAATAGCTCTACCACAGGGCCGGCGCAAGGCAGGTTCAGCGCGTTCGCCGGAACCCGGCCCCGCGTTTTGAGAGGCCCCGCGGTCTACGAAAATTACCTAATTAAAAAACACCACTTTTTTAAAACAAAAACGCATCAGGCTATTGCATTGCTACGGTCTTCGATGCTGAGTGTTAGTTGTTACGTGCCGCGGCGTTTAGTGTTCGAGCGGCACGATTCGTATACGCAAATTAAGATTAGGGGTATCCCACAGTCTTTGGACTATCTGAAGTTGCGCTACTGGGTTTATTTTGGAGAAGAGCAAGGAAGCTCGCCGCAGTCGTAACAGTCAATTATTTTAAATTTTAAATATCTATGTACCTTATCAGAAGGATAAGGGGTAGATTTTGGGATCGTTGGCGCTCTAGTCCCATACGGGTCTTTTCAATGGAATCAGATAGGTAATGAATGAGTATAATTAAATGAATAATAAAGCTTTAATGTTGACTATTTGATGGAAGCAAATGACATGACAGAAATAAAATATGGAAATTATCAATCGATCATTTTACAAATATAAGGTACTCATGTTTTTAGACATAACTCCTGACTAGGGAAATCCCACAGTCGATTGACTGTCAGAAATTGTCAATAAATACGCAGTAATTTTAACAGAGACAAACGAAATGTACAGAAGAGGTAAGGGGTGCAACTCACCAGACAGTCACAATAATGTAAATGACAATATAATTTGGATTCCGTTTCCTTTTTGGAGTTTGGATAATTCTGATCGCCGGTATACCTGAATCAGAAAGAGGAATAAGACGCGAACACGCACGCACTTGATTATAGATAGAATACACGCAAATTGAACTATGACATGGAACAGAAATGACAGTAAATGTAACTGAGCAAGTACAATTAGAAGTTAGAATAAATCGTTTAAAAGAATAAATTATTTCACAAAGTTAATATAATTAATGTTTCAAAGTTATTAGAATGAATTGTTTCGCAAAGTTGCTAAAAGCTCTGTTGTGACGCCATTGAGACAAGAAAGAAAGAAAAAGATTTTAATGCAATTGATACATATTTATTCAGTTTAGCAACACCAATTCGGAGAGCAGCGCCAAGTATTTTGAATAAAATATTTATTCGTATTAAAATATTTATTTGTATAAAAATATATCTGGTTAATATTATTATTTAATACATTTTTTTCTTTGTATAAATAGCCATTGTGATAATTGGCGCAATTTGTGTATATCATTAGTTTTGTAAAGCTATTAATTTACGACAATGTTTTTAAATGGAATTCTTTTTGATGGGATATATATTAATTTACGACAATGTTTTCAAATGGAATTCTTTTTTATGGGATTATATACTTGGCGCACTATTTGTACCTTTTTTTTAAAAAAAAAGGTAATTTTGTTGGGATTTCACACATTTTGTAGTGTTTATTGATGACTGGATACTTTTATCAACCCCTCGGGGTTTTTTTAAAAATATATTGTATTGTCATCCAAACTACGCACGCCTGCAAAGCTTCAAGACAATTGGATCGGAAGAATTGGTTTAAATTTGAGTTTTTAGATATGAACCAAACATGCAAGAAGCAAACAGAGGATCGACACTGAATAAAATCGTATAATTAATATAATACTATATCCCATTTTTTTTTCTCCTCTAAATTATACAGTTTTCCACAATCATAATAAAATTCGATTTTAATTGTATATACATATTTCTTAGAGGACTTTCATTTCCGGTTTGCAAGAAGCGTGACGTGTGAGTGAACGGTGTGAGAGAAAGGAGTGTAAAAGGTGCTAGTAGGGCGAGTAGGGAATGAGAAGTGGGCGCGGAAGGAGAAGGGAGAGCAGGGAGTGAAGGGAGAGAAAGGGCGAGGAAAAGGGGAGCGAGGGAAAAGAAGAAAACAGGAAGGAAGCGCGCGAGTGTTGAGGTTAGGGTAAAGAGGAAAGGATTGAGCGGGAGAGGAAAAGGCGGGAGAGTAGAGAAAGAGAGGAAGGTAGCGACATCGGGCGGCGAGGACAGGGAATAAGGAGATAGCGGAGACACTGGATAAAGAAGGGAGGGAAGGCAGAGAAAATAGAAAAGAGGGCGAGGAAGACAGGATGGCAGGGAAAGAGGGGGATAAGGGAGAAACAAAGGGGAGAGAAAAGGCAGTAGATGAGACGAAGGGAGAAGGAAAGGAAGAAGAGGCGAAAAAGAGAGGTAGAAAAACGAACGTAGAAAGACTGGCCAGGGAAAGGAGCATGAGTGGAGGAAGTACAGGGGAAATTGCAGAGATGTGGAAGAGAAAGAGAGAGAAAGAGGAAGAGAGGCAAGGGAAATGGGGAGGAGAAGAAGATGCATTCCAAAAGAGTAGGAAAATAGGAAGATCACCGGAGGAGAAAAGGGTAGAGGGAGGGTTAGAGAGGTTAAGGATAAGGGAAATGAGGGAAGAGGTGAGAAAAGACCTAAGGGAAATAAAAGAGCAAGGGAAGATATGGCGAAACTAAGAGGGAAGATGGAAGAATGGGAGGGGAAGTGGAGAAAAGAAAAGAAGGAGATGGGAAATAGAATGGAAAGGGTGGAAAAAAGATTAGAGGAGGTGGAGAGAGAGGAGGAGAAGATAAAGGAGATGGAGGAGAGGTTAAAAAATTTGGAGATGAGGAGGGAAAGGGAGGAGGGAAAAGGAGAAGGGATGAAGAAGAGGACAGGATGGGACGGGATGGGAAACAAGGGTACAGGGGATGGAAAGGAAACTAGAAATGAAAGAGAGAGAAGAGAAAAGGAAGAACATTATAATTAAAGGGGTAGGGAGGGAGGGAACGGCGATGAAGAGGGCAAAGGAAGTGCTGGAGGTAGTAGGAGTGCAGGGAAAAATAGAGGGAGTGAGGGAGCTGGGAGGAAGAAGACAAGGGAGGGAGGAAGTGATGCTGGAGGTGAAAATGGAGAGTTTGGTGGTGGAGAGGGAAGTAATGAGGAACAAAGGAAAGCTAAAAGGGAGAAAGGAAAGGATAGGAGACGATCTGACATGGAAAGAAAGAAAGATACAGTGGCTCATAAAAGAGATAGAAGAAGAGGAGGAAAGAAAAGGGAACAGGGTGAGAATAAGCTACGGGAAAATAGTGATAGAGGGGAAAACATGGTTCTGGGACGAGCAGGGGGAGGTACTAAGAGACTGGAGAGGGAAGGAGAGGGGAAGGGAAGAGGGGGGAACAAGGGGGGGAGAAGAGGAAGGGGGTAAGGAGGAGGCGGGAAGGAAAGAAAGGAGTCAGGGAAGCAAAGGGACAAAAAACTAAGGGCGGAGGGGGAGAAAAGGGGAGGGATAGAAAGGCAGGAAGAAAAGAAAGACTGGAGGATAACATTCTGGAACGTAGCGGGGATGGCAAACAAGGAGGAGGAATTTTGGAAGGAGATAGGAGAATGGGAAGAAATAGTATTGATGGAGACATGGCTAGAGGACAAGGGATGGAGCAGGATTAAGCACAGACTGCCGTCGGGGATATAAGTGGAGGACACAGTGGGCAAAGAGAAGGAATAGGAGGGGGAGAGCGATGGGAGGCATGGTGAGGGAAGAGATGAGAGGAGGACAGGAGCAAGGTCAAGAAGAAGAAGAAGAAGGGATAATGGTGGAACGAATACAGGCGGGGAAGGAGGAATGGACGGTGGTGGCCGTATATGTGAACGGGGACATGGAGAGGAAACTGGAAAAGATTAGAGGATGGATGGAGGGGCAGAAGGAGGGAGAGAGGGTGATAATAGGGGGGGGGGACTTCAATGCGAGGACAGGGAGGTTGGGAGGTAGGATAGAGGGAGGAGAGGAAGAGGAAGGAGGAGGAAGAAAGTCGAAAGATAAGAAGCTAAATGGGGACGGGAGAAAGTTAATAAAACTAGTAGAATGACAGGGTGGGAAATTATGAACGGGAGCACAGAAGGGGACGAAGAGGGGGAATATACCTACACGGGGGGAAGAGGAGCTGATTTTGATGAGAACGGTGATTGACTATGTGTTGGGGGATGAGAGGACGCGAATGGGGGTAGAAAGGATGGAGGTAGGGGACAGGGTGGAATCGGACCATTACCCGATGGTGGTGACGATGAGAGAGGGAGGAGTGGGGGAGAGAAGGGGGAAAACGAGGGAAAAGAAGGTAGGAGGGGAGCGGTGGTCGGGAAGGATGAAGGAGGAGTTTGAGAGGGGGATGGAAGGAGTGGGCATAGAAGGGGAAGGGATACAGGAGGCGGTGAGTAAGATGGTAGGAAGGATTAAGGAGGTGATGAGGAAAGGGGAGGAGGCACGAGATAAGGAGACAAGGCGGAAGGGGGAGGGGTGGTGGGACAGGGAAAGCAAGGAGATGAAGAGGCAGGTGAGAAGGGAGTTAAGGAAATGGAGAAAGGGGGAGGGGACGAGGGAGGGGTACAAGAAGAGAAGGAGGGAGTACAAAGAGTTGTGCGAGAGGAAAAAAGAGGAAGAGAGGGAGATGCTGATAAGGGAAGTAGCGGAAGCGAAAACCGAAAACAAAGTGTGGGAGATAGTAAACAGGGGAAGGAAAAGAAGGAAGCGGGTGGACGACAAGATAAAGAAAGAAGAGTGGAAAGAGTACTTCATGGGGCTGCTAGGAGGAGTGGAAAATAGGGTAAGGGTGGGAGGGGAGGGGAATAGGAGGAAGGGAGAGGAAGAGGGAATCAGCAAAGAGGAAATAAGAAGGGTAGTGAGGAGACTGAAGGAGGGAAAGGCGATGGGAGGGGACGAGATCCCAAACGAGGCTTGGAAGTACGGCGGGGAGAAAGGGGTAGAGGTAGCATGGGAGATATGTAGCACCGCTGGTGAAGAAAGGAGGGGGGACAAGCGTGCAGGATTACAGGGGAGTAACTCTCATGCCGACCTTGTACAAGGTATATGCTGCGGTGCTGAGAGAGAGGCTGGAGCAGGAGGTGGAAGGGAAGGGGATGATCCCGGAAAATCAGGCGGGGTTCAGGAGAGGGAGAGGGACAATAGACCACATCTATGTGCTAAACCACATGATAGGGAAGCAGACCAGAAGGAGCAAGGGCAAACTGGTGGCGCTGTTTGTGGACTTGAGGGCAGCGTTCGACACGGTGGACAGGAGGAAATTATGGGAGGCGATGGAGAAGAGAGGGGTGAGGGAGGGGCTGAGGGAGAGAGTGAAAGAAATATATAGAGAGATAATCAGCAAGGTGAAGGTGGGAGGGGAGACAGGGGAGAATTTTTGGACATTGAAAGGCCTGAGGCAAGGGTGCCCGCTGAGCCCAATATTGTTTAACCTTTAAATAGCGGATGTGGAGGAGGAATTAAGGAAAGGGAATTGGGGTGGGGTGAGAATAGGAGGTAGGAGGATATGCTCTCTGGCATATGCCGATGACCTGGTGCTGCTGGCAGGGAAAGAGGAAGAGATGGAGTGGATGATCAGGCGACTGGAAGGGTACTTGGAGGGAAAGAACCCAGAGGTAAACGTGGGGAAAACAAAAGTAGTAAGGTTCAGAAAAGGGGGAGGGAGAGAAAGAAAGGTGGAGTGGAGATGGAAAAGGAAGGAGATTGAGGAGGTAAAAGAGTTCAAGTACCTAGGGTATGTTTTTAAGAAAAACGGGGGCCAGGAAGCACACATCAGGGACAGGGTGAAAAAGGCGGGGTAGTGATGCGACAGGTCTGGGGAATTGGAAAAAGGAAATTTGGAAAGGATTGGGGACGAAGAATGTGGCTGTTCGACGCGCTGGTGTGGACGGTGTTCGGATACGGAGCGGAGGTGTGGGGGTGGAAAGAGAGGGAGGAGGTAGAAAGGGTTCAGGAAAGGTACGTAAGGTGGTCGTTAGGGGTGAATTGGAAGACCCCGGGATATATGGTGAGGGAGGAGACGAAGAGGGAAAAACTGAGGACGTGGGCGAGGGGAAGAGCATGGAGGTACGAAGAGAAGCTGGGGAGGGGAGAGGGGGGGAGTTGGCCAGACTATGCTTGGACGAGGTAAGGGAGAGGGAGAAGGAGGAGGGAGGGGAGATGTCGGGGTGGGAAAGAAAGAGAAAGGAATTTAGGATGGAGAGAGGGGGGTGAGGGAGAGGAAGGGGTAAGGGGACGAGGAGGGTACGAAGAAATGGAGAAAGAAGACAGCAGAAGGCAGGCAGAGGAGAGAAGGGGAAAAATACAGGAGTCCAGATATAACAGGTGGTACAGGGAAATAGTGGCAAGGGGAACCCCCAAATACTTGGAAGCGGGATGGAGTGAAGAGAGATATAGGAGGGTAGCGAGGTTCCGGCTAGGGAACGAAATGAGAGGGGGGAGGTATTGGGAGAAGGAGGATGAGAGGAGGTGCAGGATATGTGGGGGGGGGGGGAAGAAGAGACGTGGGAACACGTACTGGAGAGATGCGCAAGGGGGAGGAAGGAGAGGAGAGGGGAATAGGGGACAAAATAAAAGAAATGCTGGACGAAGGAGGTAAGGGAGAAGGCTGGATGAAGAGGTTAGAGGGGAGGAGAGGGGAGAGGGATGGAGGAGCGGGGGAAAAGGGGGAGGGAAGGAGGGAGGGATGAGGGAACTAGCGAGCGAAAGGCGGAATGGAATGAAAGAGAGGAAATGGAAGTCGAGGGCGGAGGAAAGAGGCGGAGGCGAAAGCGGAAAAGGCGTAGGTTTAAGGGGGTAGACACGGGCACAGACCAGGTATAGAATAGACCTATCAACCAATGTATTTTTCTGTCTCCGGTTTGGGGGGTCCTAGGACCCCCTTA
The DNA here is from genome assembly GCA_944738655.2 of Andrena hattorfiana. Lineage (NCBI taxonomy): Eukaryota > Metazoa > Arthropoda > Insecta > Hymenoptera > Andrenidae > Andrena > Andrena hattorfiana. The sequence continues at coordinate 16,440,780 of OX122895.1, forward strand.
CCATTTCAGTGTCGCATGCAACGTTACCGGTGAAGTCTCGAAACATCTTGTAACGCTACGCGTGGTAGGAATTAGAATTCAGCATGGGTAAAATAAGGTTATTTTTTGACAGTCGAAGCCCGCGATTTACAAATGTTTCTGTTAGAGTAACAATTTAAAAATCGTCTTATGAACATATTCCGTTCAACGGAAGAGAAAGGAGGATGAATATAAAACGATATTACATTCGATTTTTAACTTTGCTGTCCTATTCCGGTTTATTTAACGCAAAACAAATTTCATTCGCTTGCAATAACGTAATTTGTAAAAACTGTGCTTTAATGTTTTTTAAGAGCATCTGTTGCTGAACCCCACCCATTCATCATGTGTTTGCGCATACATTAATGATGGTCTATATGATATAATACAGACATATAATAATAACAATAATAATAATAATAATAATAATATCTTTCTACTGTACTATATTATTTAAAAGGAACATATCGAACCCGTACACACCGATTTTGGTGGAATTTTGCAAGTGTGCAGAGTAGCCAAAAATATTCGATACATATTTTTTGAAGAAGGAATTCATTCTCCTCCATAACTAGTAGAAAAATTCATTTGTTTATACTATATACTAACTGACGTTGACTGACTAATGTTAACTGATGTTCGGATGTTTCAGTAAGTTTATACACTATGTCCGATTTATTTGTATATTATTTTTCACGCGCTGTTATTTTACTAACTATTGAAAAAAGCAATAAATGTTTCATATGAAACTTTTTTTATTTGATCGAGGAAACTGAATAGTATAGGAGGAAAAAGGAGTACGGTATTTAGAATGCAAGAAGTGAATATATTTAAGGTTTGGAATACATAATGTGCTCGACACGACCGTCCTATGCGAGCGACTACAGGAGACCAGAGATGGCCAACAAATTATTTGAAATAAAAATTTGTGTACGAAATTTTTATTTCAAATAATTTGTTGGCCATCTCTGCAGGAGATTGCCTTCGTCGGCCGCCCATCGTCTTGTTCTTTTGTTCATGTCGACGGGATTGACGTCGCATTTCTGCCGCGTCCAACAATGCATTTGCAGACTTCAGAATCTATTGTTCTGGTTTCTCGACTTCAAAAAAATAAAAATGCGATAAAAAGTAAAAAATAATTTTGTCCCTTATTTAATCTATGACACTCAATTTTTTTAAGTCGGCGCCAGATTTACACAATGCAAATGATGAGGCACCGATATAAAAAAAATTGAGTGTCGTAGATTAAATAACGAACAAAATTATTTCTTACTTTTTAGTGCATTTTTATTTCTTTGAAGTCGGTTTTAATTATAATTTTCCATTTTATGCAACGATGCGCCATTATTCTGGCTTTTACACGCAGGTGGCGAAAAATCTCTCCGTACGGGAGTATAGCGCCGCGGTCAACCCTGTCGTAGCTAAAAGTTTTGAAATTGAGACGGGTACGAGACCAGTCGACATTGTTTTCAAACTTCATTACAGTAATCTGGGGTGCGAGTGGTAAATCGGATCATAAAAGCGGAGCGCGCGGCTCGCTTACCTGGGCCGGGAAATTCCCAATAGCTCTTTGCCACGTGAATTTGAAAGAGACCATCCCAAGATTTTCGAAACTCGGGGATTACTGCTGTCCAGCGGTCGCTGGCAGCTCTCCGAAAGCCGGGACGGCGCATGGTTCTAGTGCAGAGATGGGCAAAAAATTATTTGAAATAAAAATTTGTGTACGAAATATTTACTTCAAATAATTTTTTGCCCATCTCTGCAGGAGACTGCCTTCGTCGGCCGCCGACCATCTCGTTCTTTTGTCGATGTCGACGGGCTCGACGTCGCAGTTTCGGCCACGTCCAACAATGCGTTTGCAGACTTCAGAATCTGTTGTTCTGGTTTTATTTTTCATAATTTTATCTTTAATGCAGTGTATGCATAGATACGACTTAAGGGGCAACTAATCAGACGTGTCTTTGATAGTAGCGGTGTTTTAATTTTTTTTCTAGAATTTTTGTGTCTGAATGTTTTAAACTTTTAGCTACTCAACGCCACGCTTATACCGGCTTCCATTAATGCCATTTTTTTTGGAATGATGCGCCATTATTGTGGCTTTTACATGTAGGAGGCGAAAAATCTCTCCGTGCAGGTGTATACTGCCGCGGTCAACCTTATCGTAGCTTAAAATTTTGAAATTCAAGACCATTATACTCATTCATCTTTTTCCTTCAGTGTCGGATCTGTATTCGTACTCAGAAAGTTAAAATTCGATGGCCACGACATTCTGGCCTTTTCACTGTATGCTCTCTTGAAATTGGTTGAACGGTAACGCGTACCTTTTTTTACAACCCTAAGGGGTTCTTAGGTAAAAGCTTTCAAACGATGCGGCTCGGGGGTCATAAACGCTAGAGTAGTGACATAAGGACAAAGTCAGCGATAGGCCATTCAGTAATCAGTATGCCAATTTCTATCACAGAAGTATCACAAATGGATTACTAGTAATTTTCTGATGAAAATGACACCAAACTTGATAAAATCCTGATTATTTTTTATGACTGTAATGGAAAGTACTTGGAGTAAAGTAATTGAAGAAAGTCATGAAGAATACCTGAATTCTACGTGAACTGACACGGAACTGCTATGTGTGCCCAGATCTTAACGTAAGCGATACCTACGCTCGTGTATTTACATCGTAGATGTTTTTTTATAATTTTTAAATCCATTCAATAGTCAATAAGGACAGAGCCAATCAATTTGTAACGAAACGTAGGGATTCAGGGGCCTCGGATCCCAAAAACTACGAATATAAATTTTAGAAAAACGTTTTAATTCATTATTTTCAATGATTTTTACGTGTCGTAGATGGGCACCGTCTATTTAGACACGCGCGATGTGCAGAGATTTGCGGGAATGTTAGTAATAGCGTCAATTTTTAATATTTTTCGGCGTACGACACGTGAAATTATTATTTAAATGTTCCACTACATGTAAAATACTAACAATCAATTTCATCTTGCAATTTATAGTTTGTATAAGCTCTGAAGAAGTGCCATATTGCAGCGCCATATAGGCTCCTGATCACCGAAATAGATTTTCAGAGAGGAATCCCGCGTGAGTCGTTGACAAATCGAGCCAAAGCGTAGCTTAGCGAAAGCCCTCTATGTTAAACTCTCACTCTGAACAAGTCACATGTATACAAGCACGCAAACATCTTTCAGTATTTCAATACATTTCAGAGTAGTTCTTGAGTTGGACGCTGTTCATGAACAGAGGTCGCTAAATTCAGTCCTCAAATTATGGGTCGGTAACACAGTTTGGGTGGTGACACGAAGTCCCATAAGGTGATAGGTCTATTCTATACCTCGTCTGTGACACGGGTAATGCAGCGCACTGTATACCGACATAATCTGGCCCGAAACATGGGTTTGGAAAGTTACGCTTGATTTCCTTATATGAGCGAATTTTGGGCTGGGTGAGGTCTCATTTGAAAGAAGAAGGTTCAATGCAGCCCGCTCTGGTCATGGCTCAACGAGATTGTGTTGGTATCTGATAATATGAGTGTCCAAAGTTGAGAAAAAATCGACAAAATACCCTCGCAGATTCCAAGTATTTGTAAATCACTAAAAGAGTTTTATGACTCAAACGATGACCAGAGCGGGCTACATTGAACATTCCTCTTTCGAATGAGACCTCACCCAGCCCAAAATTCGCTCATATAAAGAAATCAAGCGTAACTTTCTGACTGCATTCCCAAATATGAGTTCCGCCACATTGGCGATAATACAGAGCAAGTCACGTAACAAATTTAGTTGAGCTTGTGGACACGAGATGGCGCCTACTCGGGAGGACTGCCAACGTGGAATCATAGCAAAACTGAAGCGTTAGCTGGATATATGTGCCACAGTAAAAGCGTGATGCAGTCAATGTATGCATTTTCGGACGATTGTAGGTTAGGTTATATGCATTTTAGGCATATATTAACCAGGAACTGCTGGAAATTGTATACAATTACTAAATTAATGGTTTTACCGTGACACATACATCACTTGAAATCGCTGTCGAATTTATGTTATAATTATATGATCACATTATTTAAAATAAGAAAAGAGAAATTGGAACTTTTTTACTAATACTGGATTAATTTTTTCTGTGCAGAAAAAATCTGCTGTAATACCGACCTGCCAAATCGGCCAGGTCACGTGACGTGTCTATCCCCTTAAGAGGCGAATGCGATAGGATAAGTCTAGGATAAGAATAGAGTAACCGCAGCGACGGGGAAGGGAAAGCGGCGGGCGAGAGAGCGGAGAGGGAGAGCGAACAAGGAGAGAGGGAGGAAAGTAGAATAAGAATATAGGATAAGAATAGATAAGGATAGGTTAAGTTTAATTTGTAAAGGAGACTTGTAACCCTAAGGGGAAACAATAAAGCACATACATACATACATATTTCTTAAAACTCTAAAATAAAATTGTACATGATAAGGTGCTTATTTTTTTTTCATTAGCTCGTGCAGCAGCGTTACTTTTTCTTTCGCTCCTGCTTCGATTATCTGTAAATATATAAAATCCACATTTTAGTTACAACTTAACGTAGAACATATAGAAATAGAGTGGCCCTTTGCTATTAGTAAGTGTAGAGACTACAAAATGTGTCCGAAGGAAGTGAGAGCGCAGAAAGTCTTGTTGCAGGAAATTTAAATGCTAATGGTAATTTAGCGAAAATAAACGAAGAGATCCAATATTTTTAACGCACAATTTATTGCTGTTGGAATAAAATTAATTTGCATGTTTATTGGTGAACTGAAATATTGTTAAGCAGCTACTGCGGATTTTAAAATATTCCGAATGTCTTCCACAAAACATTGAAAAGTATCAGGGGGGTTGTGTTTTCAGCGTACTTTCTTCACTAATGTGACTTGCTCTACATTGCAAGCAGTCGGCCATAATTTTCTTAATTCTTAATGCTTTGTCTTTTGACAAATTTTGTCGATTTACCTTGTTAATTGAGACAATAATTCAGTGTCCTATGTGGTGTAAAAACTCGTGACGTTTCAAACAATTTTGACAACTTGACTTATTGGACACTTGACAGATTATGATTGATTGACACTTGGTAAATTACGACGAACGAAACATGTGTTAGATTCTTTTGGGTGAAGGAGTGCGCGTAACGCGTATACGCATTATGTCGACAAAAATTTGGCTGGAGAATCACAAGAAGAAGAAGAAGAAGAAGAAGAAAATCTTACCATTTTCGTATGATCCATGATAACATATTACGATATCTCTGTCATACGTGGACCAATTTTATTGAATTTGGTCTTATTTGAAAGCTTACATGTGGTTTACATAAGAAAAATGCCTTTAAATCGGGAAATATTAAAGGCGTGATGAGATATTAATGAAATAAGTTTTAGTTAAGTTTGGATTAGCCGGTTTACGAGTAAAAGATACGTGGCAGCGACAGTCGACATATACAGGGTGTCTCTACATACTCACATCGGTTCGCTACCATGCTTTACGCGCCCGCGAGCGGGCGCGCACCCCCCACCCTTATCTAGCCCCAACCAATACTAATACCGTCGGCTGTGAAACTGATTTCAATATATTATGCCGAAAGTTTTTCATATGTTTTTGATATGTCAAGATCATTGAAATCAGTGAGGAGGTAGCTTTCAATATTATGCCAAAAGTTTTTTTATTAATATCTCCGAATCTAAGGCCAACCGCCAAAAAGTTTAAAGGGAAATGTTGTTCAGAATGACGACCTTGACAACATATGTGAAGGTCATCGAAATCAGCGAGGTCCCAGTTCATCGGAAAATGTACCGTGATATCCTGTTGAACATTAAATAACATGTGTGTTAAGCTGCATGTGTTCTAAATTGTACGTGTACTATCTTCTGTGTACTACAGGGTGTCCGCGGGAAGAGTGGACAGCTGGATATCTCCTAAACTATTGGAGACAAAAATATTTAAAAAATAGGGAATTGCATGGTTCGAGGGGGCCAACTTATTAGCGTGGACGAATTTTTTTTTTCGATTATTATTTTAAAAGATACCATGGTCAAGTTCGGTTTTTTAAATGAAACTATTTTTTCTGAAGACCTGAGTTGATAGTGCGTTCTAAGACAAATTCAATAAGCTTTAATGTATACACTTGATTTCCACTGGTTTTTGAGATATTGTGCTTGCAAATTTACTGATTTTCCCTGGAAGAAAACTCGCTGGAATAGCAAGGACCGGGGACGGTCTTGCTGGCGCCACGGGTGGCCTTGCCTGTTGAAACAGATACCTACCTGCCAAAGGTCTACGCAGGCCCAAAGGCTGGACAATTCTTTTCCGTCAGAAATGCTACTTAGGTAGGTACATCTGCGGTATCGAGAAGCGCACCGTTACTTTTATTTCGCACTTGCTTCTACGCTCGGATGGCCGGTTCTTTTGGGAGGGATGCAAACTCGATTGGTTAGGTTAAGAGGTGTGAAAGTTGCTAGACTAATTTTCAATCATACGGAGCAGATTATATTAGAACCAATCGAATTTGCATCCCTCACAAACGGCTGCTCTCTTGAAGACGCCCTCTTCACAGCAATACCTCCTCCCCAGTGCCCACCTTCTCTCGCACAGAATACGATGACGCATGCTTTTGTTTTGATATTAAAGCTCGTGTTTATATTCGAGAGGACCACGTGTCAACAGCGGGCTACCATTTTTCTTCCCGTGTCTCTCTGCGAGGCGTATTAACGGTGGATTGTAGGAGCGTAGATGTCTGGATGCCAGTTATTGAATTCAGGAGACGATAGAAACATTTTATTACAAAACACACATGTATTCCTCTCGGGAAGGAGTACTGATAATCATCGAACTTGCGCCCTACTTCGCGCAGACCGATTACACGGAGGGTAGTCAAGTCACACACTGCACAAATGATAAGCCGCGTCTAGACGTTGCGAGGCTGCAGCGCGAGGCGTGCCTCGCGGAGTGAAAAGTCTGGAGTGTCCTTAGCTCGCCTTGGTCACTTTGCAAAGCAACCTCGTGCTGCTGCCGTGGCGAGGACAACACCCCGCAGTGCCTCGCCGAATTTTATGGCTTTCGACCCTCGAAGGGTTTGGAATATCATTAAGAAGTGAGAACTGTTCAGGATTTCAAATGTTTGTATCTTTTCTTCATCGTATCGAAGGGGAAGTGGCGGCAATGGATTCCTGGCGTTCCGTCGATTAAAATCATACGAAATATCATGCAAATCGGACTACCTTGACACAAGCTATTTGTATTCCTTATGTAAAAGTTGTCCGATTTACACGACATTTGTAATGATTTTCATCGGAAAACCACAAGGAATCCATCGGCGACACTTCCATATCCATACGATAAAGAATAAAGAATTATTTTATTTCTTAAACAGATACAGGGTAATTATGGTGGTACGCCCGTCACCCCGTGGCGAGGACAACATCCCGCAGTGCCCCTCGAATTTTATGGCTTTCGACCCACGAAGGGGTTCGAGTCCCTATTAAGAAGTGAGAAATCTTCGATTTCCGCATTTCTCATCAGATCTTTGCGAAAATGAGGCCAATTGATTCCTTATGTTTTGCCGATGAAACTAACACCAAATACGACGTAATTCGGACCATAATGAAGGAAATTCCATGAAAAATCGTTTTATATCATTTCAAGCTCACTTGTCTTGGTTAAAAATAGTCCGATTTACATGAAATTTGGTATGATTTTAGTCGACGGAACGCCAGGAATCCAATGGCATCACTTTCCCCTTCCATACGATGAAGAAAAGAAGCAAACATTTGAAATCCTGAACAGTTCTCACTTCTTAATGATATTCCAAACCCTTCGAGGGTCGAAAGCCATAAAATTCGGCGAGGCACTGCGGGGTGTTGTCCTTGCCACGGCAGCAGCACGAGGTTGCTTTAGAATGTGACCAAGGCGAGCTAAGGACTCTCCAGACTTTTCACTCCGCGAGGCACTCCTCGCGCTACAGCCTCGCAACGTCTAGACGCGGCTTATCATTTGTGCAGTGTGTGACTTGACTACCCTCCGTGTAATCGGTCTGCGCGAAGTAGGGCGCAAGTTCGATGATTATCAGTACTCCTTCCCGAGAGGAATACATGTGTGTTTTGTAATAAAATGTTTCTATCGTCTCCTGAATTCAATAACTGGCATCCAGACATCTACGCTCCTACAATCCACCGTCAATACGCCTCGTAGAGAGACACGGGAAGAAAAATGGTAGCCCGCTGTTGACACGTGGTCCTCTCGAATATAAACACGAGCTTTAATATCAAAACAAAAGCATGCGTCATCGTATTCTGTGCGAGAGAAGGTGGGCACTGGGGAGGAGGTATTGCTGTGAAGAGGGCGTCTTCAAGAGAGCAGCCGTTTGTGAGGGATGCAAATTCGATTGGTTCTAATATAATCTGCTCCCTATGGTTGAAATTTAGTCTAGCAACTTTCACACCTCCTAACCCAACCAATTGAACTTACATCCCTCCCAAAAGAACCGGCCATCCGAGCGTAGAAGCAAGTGCGAAATAAAAGTAACGGTGCGCTTCTCGATACCGCAGATGTACCTACCTAAGTAGCATTTCTGACGGAAAAGAATTGTCCAGCCTTTGGGCCTGCCATTCCTGGCGTAGACCTTTGGCAGGTAGGTATCTGTTTCAACAGGCAAGGCCACCCGTGGCGCGAGCAAGACCGTCCCCGGTCTTTGCTATTCCAGCGAGTTTTCTTCCAGGGAAAATCAGTAAATTTGCAAGCGCAATATCTCAAAAACCAGTGGAAATCAAGTGTATACATTAAAGCTTATTGAATTTGTCTTAGAACGCACTATCAACTCAGGTCTTCAGAAAAAATAGTTTCATTTAAAAAACCGAACTTGACCATCGTATCTTTTAAAATAATAATCGAAAAAAAAATTCGTCCGCGCTAATAAGTTGGCCCCCTCGAACCATGCAATTCCCTATTTTTTAAATATTTTTGTCTCCAATAGTTTAGGAGATATCCAGCTGTCCACTCTTCCCGCGGACACACTGTATGTGTGTGAAACCGTGCTGTGCGCTATCCTGATGTGCACTAAAAAAAAATGTGCGTAAAACTGCATGTGTTCTAAATCGTATGTTCACTATCTTCTGTGTACTATTCTGTTGTGCGCTAAATTACATGTGTAATATCATACTGTGTAGTTTTGATTGATATGGAGCTGAACGACGTGACTGACAGACATTTCCTCACCCTTTCATGCTCCCCTCTTGCCTACACTTGACTGCGCGCGCGCGTATACTTGGCGCACTTTTTTGTACCTTTTCTTAAAAAAAAGGTAATTTTGTGGAGATTTCACACATTTTGTATATACTAATTATAGGAGAATATGTAGTTCGCCACAGAAGAAGTACAAGTGAAAAATGGCAGCATTCTTCTTTCAGCTGTTCCATAGCGTGGTAATTTTTGTTGGCTTATTTATTTTCTATCATTTTTTTGTAAGAACAAAATGTAAAGATCTTTAGCGCCTCTGGGCCATTGCCTTTTTTTAATTTGCACGTCATCAGCTTCAATCCAACTACTCGTCATTACTTCTTCTTTACACATACTGGTGTAATGGCCATCTTCAATACATGAACCACTATGAAATATAGCATTCATAACTTTATATGATTGTCCAGCTATTAATACTTTAGTTGTGGGAATAGTACATATATTAAATTTACGTATTGCTTTGACTATTTTATCACATCACTATTTCAGACACATCAATTTTTTCATCCATTTTATTACCAAGATCCCTAAAATCTTGCATTGCTTCACCAGCTTCTACATTTTGAGCGCCTATCGGATTATCAGGGTCATCCTGAAACACGTTTTTTTGTAATTCTTCATCTAATTGCCGAACTAACTCTTGTGCAGTTTCAAACGCTTTTTTCAATTCTTCTAGGTTTTCGTGATATTGTAATGCTTTCGTAAGATGTAGTTTTACTTTATGAAATGCTTCCATATAAGTATCACAACTATTTTTACGATCCTTTAATTCACGCCATGGTTGAAATATAAGCAATAAAGAAAATAAATAATCTTCTGATCGATTATTAACATTATGTCTATAATGATTAATAAGACATCCACGTTGTCGCCGTTTAAGATAATGACTATTATCTAATTTATAATATTCAATATTATTATTTTTCGGTTTGATTGTCGTGATAACATACCATTGTGCGAATTCATAAAGAGACACAGATTCTAATTCTCCAGATCTATTTGGATAATAATTATCTATTAAAGATGGACAAAATATATCTGTAGATTCACCATCAAGAGCTTCAATTTCTTTACGACTTTTTAATTTTGAAGTTTGATCGGTCTACTTTCATCACATTGTCCATTAGAACCAAATGGAAATAAATCTGGAAAACACATCAAATCTAAATTCTTTTCACGATTATCTAAAGGTATGTCCTGAATTTTTAACATTTGATATAAAGCAGTCGCAGTTTGATTTTCTTTTTTTTCATGTAGAGGATATATAGTATATTGCTCATAATAGCTATCATCTTTATCTTTTTGAGTTAGCATTGCCTTGGGCTGATCGTCCAATGCAAGTTCTACATGATCTTTTATCTCTTTCACATGTAATTCTAAATTATTTAATGGCTCACAGTCGTCACTTGTATTATTTTCTGATTCTTGCATTTCAAATTCTACATTATCCAAATCCCCTAAAAACAATTTATAATGAATATCGGGCAGTATAATTTCAGAATATAAAGGGTTATTGTTGTTCAACCATATTAAAGCTTTAAATACTTTTTTAATGTCCACTAAATCTTCCCATATAATTTTTTTTTTTAGTTGGAACATTTCGAACTAAAATAAATTCAAGATTTAAATTTATTGGATCAGTGTTAGGGCATAACTTATCGAAAGTCTGCTGTAAAGAAAGTGGTAAATGAAATGTTCTACCTTTCACTTTTTGTATCCTTTGTCGTGCAGGTGTTTTTTTTATTAACAACTGTTCCCATTTTAACAATAGTTTGAAAAGCTTTAGCTCTCTGTAAAAGCAATTTCTCAAATTCGTTAAGGGATGATATTATCTCAGGCACATCATTTACCGAGAGATTATTTAGAATACAATAAGCAGGCATCAAGCCACTACGAAATTTTCTATCACAATACTTATATATATATATTGCGGATCAATTTTTTGTTGCTCTACATACACCATTAAATCTTTCCAAATTCGATTATCTCTCCGTATTTTCTGTTTACTAATGTTAGAAACACTTCTTTTATAACAAAGTCTCTCACACGATATACAACTATACCGCGGGGTGTCTAGTGAACATTTTTTCAGAACCATAAATGCATTATGATATTTTGAAACAATATCATCATCACTTAAAATTATTTCAGTTTGCTGATGCTTATACATATTTGCTTTTTCTTGCGCTAAAGTTACAATTTCATTTAATGTATTCAGATCAACAGAATACAATGCTTTGTCCAGATATAACATTTTTTTATAAAAACCTTTAAGTTGATATATAAAACGTTTAATACTTCTTACTTTAGGGAAACGAGGCGGCAATACCTGCATTGGAACAGACATCGCTTTACAAAGATTTAAATCAATATAACAGCCATGCGTATGGCCTAATTTATCATTATTTGAAGTTTTCACAGTACACTCGTGAATGTTTTGCATAAGTTTGGGTAAGTTCTTCAAAGTACATATATTTACAGCTTCTAGAAATGTATGATATCGGTCAATTAGAAGTGGATCATTAATTTTACATAAAGAACTGCAAGACCATGATTTTTTTGCTCGTGCTTCAATCAAAGGTAATACATTTTCAGTCTGTCCTTTCATATTTATGATTAATGGCTCCCGCATAGTGACTTGAGATGAATTTATATTGTAATATGTAGAATCAACAAAATAATTTTCAGACGAAGCTGTATGTTAGGGTGTTTCATTTTTCCAAGGATGTGATTTTCATATGACTTTGCTTGCGCCCCGAGTCTCGGTGATGTAAAAGATATATATGCCAAATTTCAAGAAGATTGGATAATATTTAGGGGTTGCACACATTGATCATTTTTATCTCAACCTAGTGAAATTTCTAATATTGAAGTGCTTTGTACTGTGGCGGTTCCACTTCGCCACTACGAAAACGTTTGTTAGAAACATGGAATTTTTCCGTGTGACTTTCTCCCCTAGGTTTTCTGCGTTGTGCGTTTTTACGCAGTTACAGTTAGGATTTAGTGCATTGCCGTTTTGTAATGAGGGTTTCAAGGTTTAGCGTAGGTCTGGTCAGTCTCCTACCGGCTGGGCCCTTCAGGCCTCTGCGTTTTCTCTTTTATTACCTCTTTCCGGCTGGTGACTTTTGCACGTTTTCCTCTGTCTTTCCTAGCATTTACTATCTCTTTCTTTTCTATTTCTTTCCTTGTTTTCTTCCTTATTTTAAGGACCTTTTTCGACACCCGAGGCAGTCGAATTGGGAACTTGGTCTAGGCCGGTTTGGTTACGCGTCCGTTCGTCACGCCGTAGCGTTTATCGCAGATGCGAACTTTGTGTATTGTTTGTGTGAGTGGAACACTTGTAAATAAATATTTGTTAAATTGAAAATTCAGTTGGTCCAGACAATTGTGACTTACTTTCCCCCACAGTACTAATGGGCTTCTTATGTATTTCTTTCATCTTTTGCAGGTAATTGAACTTTAAAATGGGAACTAAAAGAGGAATTTGGTTGCTGGAAAAGGTACCTAGTGGTGAATTTTTAGGAGCTCGGCTCCCTTCAAAGGAACAAGTACTTTTAGTTTTAATTTACCATCACAAGGAAATGAAAGAAACACTTTCGGATGCTGTTAAATCTACCAGTACTAAACTACAGGAAGTGTGGAGGAAAGCAAATATCCCTGTTAAGACGGAGGAGAATATCCGCGCTGGTATACAGAAGCTGTACAAAGAATACCAAAATCTGGGTAAAGAGAAATCGAGAAACACAGATAAAGCAAATATGAAACGGCAGATTTGGAAAGGTGATCTCGTCGAGTTATTTGACATTTCCCGGCAAAATGTGATGGACATGACTTGCGTATCACAAGAAGATAAAGAATTTCTTAGATCACAAAGAGAAGATCGTATGAGTTCGTCGATGAGTGGAGTAGACAAGGTTTTCGCCTCGAAAATAAGAACTAAGTGTAGAAAAAAAGACAAAAATGATTCATATAAGAATAAACATTACAAAGCTCTCGCTGAAATCAATAAGACAGTTATACTGGAAGACTCATCTCCATCATCATCAGCACCTAGTGACAAAGAGACCGAGTTTGCGCCTCCACTAAAGAAAAAATTACGTTCAAGTCCAAAATTAAAACCTCTTAATCAGACACTCACATCTACTTGGGATCGAGAACAGCTCTCTATTCGACAAGCAAGTACTTCATTTATAGCAACTGCACAGAGCCTTGGTCACGATGTTTCAAAAATTTCCGTATCTCCAGCTACCGTTTACCGAGCTCGGGCAATCAATAGAAGTAAAATGGCAAAGAAAATCGAAGAGTCACTCTTTGAAAATTCTCCTCATTTGGTCTTGCATTGGGATAGTAAACTATTGCCCTCAGTTGCCCATGGGAGTGTCAAAACTTTGGAAGATAGAGTTGCAGTTCTAATAACTGGCAAAGATTTTGAGCATTTGCTTGGCGTACCTGTTGCCCTGAAAGGCACTGGTGAGCAGATGGCTGAAGTAGTTATTCGGGAAGTGGACCGATTTGGGCTACGTGACAATATCATCGGTATGCCTTTTGATACTACAGCATCTAATACAGGACTGATCCAAGGGGCATGTACCAGAATTGAAAAGGAATTCGGACGAACATTGTTGTGGTTGGCTTGCCGTCATCATACCCATGAACTAATATTAAAAGGAGTGTTTGAGAAGTGTTGTGGCATACCATCAAGCGGTCCTGACATCCAGATTTTTAGGAAGTTCCAAAGTCTGTGGGGTTCACTTAATAAGACGTCATATACGACAATGCTGGATGAAGAAAGTCCCGTTCAAGGCTTTCTAGAAGAACAACGACTGAAAATGGTTAACTACATCCAAAATGTCCTAAAAGACAAAAGTCATCCAAGAGAAGACTACAAAGAGTTATTACAACTCTCACTCCTGTACCTAGGAGGTTGGTCTCAAAACGACTTCAGTTTCAGGATCCCAGGGGCTCTGCATCAAGCAAGGTGGATGGCAAAGGCGATATATGCACTTAAAATTGTCCTCTTCACTAAACAGTTGAATATTCCTCAACGAGAATTGAAAGGAATGAAACAGGTTGCACATTTTGTCAGCCTCATATATGTTCGCTTTTGGCACGAGGCAATTGTAAGTCGATGGGCTCCAAAGAATGATTTGGATATGCTGCAGCTTCTGAACACTTACCCAGATGCAAACGTCAAAAAAGGTGCTCTCACAGTTGCTAAGAGACACCTTCGGTATCTGTCAGAAATAAACGTAGGATTGGCTTTTGTGGACGAACGTATTACTTAGGCTGATAAGGAAAATATGACTAAAAATTTAGAAACCAAATCTGCAAAAAAAAAGAAATGAAACGATTAGAGAGTAAAAACCTAGTTTTTGAAGGAAAAGACCTGAGCCATTTCGTTACTAATAAAACAAAGATGTTCTTTGAATTGTTTGGGATCCACGACGTGTCAGAATACTGCAGTGATTCTCTAAGAAGCCAGGTGAACGCTTTTAAGGTGGTCAATGATACTGCAGAAAGAGGAATTGCTCTAATAAAAAAGTTTAACGAATTGGTCAGGGACGAACAACAAAAACAATTCTTGTTGAGGGTAGTCGCGCATCACAGAAAAGTCGTTACCAAGCGAACAAAAAAAGGGATTGCATCATTCAAAGTTGATTAATATAACACATGTTTTGCCTATCATACTACCTATTAATCTTAGTGTCTAGTTTTAATATTATTTTAAGTTTTTGATTTCTAGTTTTTCCAATAAAAGTAATTAACATTGAAAAATCGTATTTTTTGCCTACTTTTACAAAACTGATTAAAGTGTGCAACCTCTAAATATTATCCAATCTTCTTGAAATTTGGCATAAATATCTTTTACATCACTGAGACTCGGGGCGTAAGCAAAGTCTGAAAAAATTTTACATTTTATTTTTTGCCTTACAAAATGAAACACCCTACTGTATGTTTAGATCTGCCACAGAGCGCGCATAATTTATCATCCACTGTAGAACATTCTGCAAAAACAGTCAAACATGTTTCTGATTTGTTTTTAAGCAGAATTAACATTTTATTCATATTACAAACATAACGGTCTCTAATGTGTATACACCAGCGTACGACTTTTTCAACTTCTAATAGTTTTTTAATATAACCTTTGCTGCAATCTGTAATATTGAGCTTCTGTAAAATATTTTTAACGATTACTTCCGCAGAATCGCGAATTTTCATAGAAATTCTCGAACGAAGCATAACATATTTTTTACTAATTTTTTTGGCAATATGGTTCTTTCCAAGTATTAAATTAGAACTTCTATTCTGATAATATCGCTTATTGTAAAACCACTTACGATCTGTAGGCCATGCTTTCTGTCTCTCTCGTTCACGCTGAGAATGTAGCAAATATATTTGATATCGAACAGATTCTTTTACTGAACTTTTTTCATACTGACAAAGTCTCTTAATACGATTTTTTGAACTTGCTTTTTATATCGACACAGAATTTTAAAACGATTATATTGAAGCTGCTTTTTAAAAAGAATATTCTCCCGATTTTTTTTACATTGTTGTAATTTGTTTGCGCGTCTATTATCTAGATCTTCTTAATATAGACGCCGTCTTTTAGCATTCTTTTTAGCATTATTGTCTAAATCTGGCTCATCAGATAGACATCGCTTTTTACTATTACTTTCTGAATTACAAATCGCTTTAGCTTCTTTTGTTTTTACTTCCGTTAATGAAAGCACTTCCTGAGGGGCACCACAATTTACATCTTGAGGAAAATGCTCTATAACATTGGATTCAAACATTTGTATTATATGTAGACGCATTAAGCTGTGGTCATACCTTACTTTGTCAGGTGTAATGTTAAATAATAATGAAACAGCGAAGGGTATTGCGAAAACACCGCAATCGTTACTATTCGGTTGTTGCTGCACAGTAGGAAATTGGACAGGATTCTGGGTAAAATCATACGTTGGAAATAATTTTTTCAAAAATTCTTCCTGACACGTACTTAACAGTTTTGTATTAAAAGAATCATAAATAAATATATTTTTTGTATCGTAATAACCGCATGTCTAATGTGTTCCCAACGATACAGAAGGTAATATCTGTATATGATTTTTATTCCTCGGCATGGGATGTACTCTATCCATCGATTGTACCAGATATGTTCCGACAGGTCTATAATCTGAGCAGATTTTTAAAACATAATTAAAATGATCCATATGTAAATCATTTAACCATCTGCCTTGAGCAATAATACATTTTTGTTTTAATGACAGCGCCATTTTTTGTTGACGTCGTTCAACTGAGATATTACTATTTAATCCGTCCTCAGATTGCTGAAAATTGCAATTTGTTTGTAATAAGCTCGATTTCAGTTGGTCCATTTTTTCACGTTGACGTATTGTGCGCTTACAGGCCGCTTTAACCTCTTTTCCTTTTACTTTTTTTAATGGAAGCACTTTATGCGGAACACTAAAATTTAAGTCTTGAGGGAAATGGTCTATAATATTGAAGTCAAACATTTTTATCAAGTGCGGTCGCATTAAATTATGATTATATTGTACTTTGTCAGGTTTAATATTAAATAATAACGAAACAGCAAAGGCTATTGCGAAAACACCGCAATCGTTACTATTCGGTTGTTGTTGCACAGTAGGAAATTTGACAGGATTCTGGATAAAGTCATATGTTGGAAACAATTTTTTCAAGAATTGTTCATGATCCTTCTCTAACCTTTTATTGTTCAAAGAATCATAAATAAATATATTCTTTCTGTTGTAATAGCTGCATACCCAATGACTTCTTCCGCACAGTAACCAATTATCATTCGCATTATCTCTCGACAACGAACTATATAAAAATTGTATATGCTTTTCATTTGTCGGTATGGGTTGTATTGTATCAAGTAATTGCACTCGCCACGTTTCAACAGGTCTATAATTAGAATGATTTTGTAAAAGGCAATTGAAACGATCCATATCATCATTCCATAACAATTCACCACGAAAAATTTCATTTTTATTTTTTTCGGTAAACATCAATATTCCATCTTTCTTTTCTACCTGTATAGACATTTTAGTAGAAAGAACTAAAATTACTTTTTATTTTCTCTTATTGGAACTTTCTTGAAAGTTATATACTCGTGACACGCGCAATGCAGCCTGCCTATCGAGTGATGTTATAAGATATAAGGCGCAATGCAGCCATAAAGCTTACTCGGAAAAGCGCAAACCAGCTCAGTGAGTGTACTTTATTTATTTGTTGAATATTCCAACCTGTAAAAAACGAGAAATTTGTAACAAATACTAATATCATACGTACTATTATAAATAATTATGAATAAATTTAAACGTCACTTACCAAATATAATATGTTTGCTTTTGCTTCTCCTACTAAGGAGAATAAACGTCCTTCTAAGGGACTTAATACTAAAAAGATACACATTTCAATAAAGAAATAGGTTACACGTGTAATGAAACAATAACGTATTCGTTGAAAATATGTTCGTTTCATTATACATACAGCTTAATTAATAATAATGAAGCACACTTACATGTAAGGAAATGAAGAAGAATTTTCAGACGCCGTAACATGCGTGAGCTCCGGTTGTCCGCTTTGTTTCTTTTTTTGCTTTAAGGCTGACGTTCCAATGTGCGGCGGACAACGGTCCCACTAGTGCAAGGGAGAGACAGATACATACTTCTCCCTTACACTAGTGGAACCGTGGCCGGCCGCACATTGGATCAGCCTTTACGCGTGAAGCTAGGCCCACGTGCCTATCTGTCAGACCGAGCCCACCTCGTACCAACAAAATGTTCCGCCGTTGGTTTTGAATTTCAGTCTTATTTATTCGGTCCGGATCATACATACAGCTAAATTTAATGTAGAAATACAAATAATTCTCTTTTTCGTCCTCGACTTTTTCATGTGCTTGGCGTAATGTTTTTACTTTTTTTGAAGTTTTTTATGGGGCTCTTACAACAGCTAAGGATGCGTTCCACTTAAGCCCAAATATCAAATATAATCCACTTAAACCCACGATCGCAGGAATTTTCCGTTCCACTTGCTTATAAGCTGTTGTGAGCGTCGCAGGCGAAATGTGCAGTGGAACGGGGTTCGTAACCGTCAGTAGGGAAGGGCGATTTTACTCGATTCTTTTTTGAAGAATCAATTCTCAGATAGCACACGTGGTCAATAAGTCGTTTTTAAGACGTCTTGAAAGTCTGAAAGACGTCTTACAGACAGCTTATAGACCACGTGTGCCATCTGGATTATTTTACCGATTATTAATGTGGTCGTAATTCTTGAATCTTGATTAAATTATTTTTTATAAAATACTTCCCTTTATATATATCTTTTATATAAGAAAACATGATGTTACTTAACGCGAAACGTAATGAAGAATTTCGATAGATCGATATTTGATCCTTGGGTGTGAACTGCTTCATATAAATTTATGTTCTGCTAAAACGCGTGCAGCAGATTGCCGCGGCGGCCAACTATCGCAAACCGCTTGTCTGCACCGAGCCTAAGAATCAACAATTCAAAGAGCCCGCGCCGGGCTCTCACACGTTCCGATTCACGCAGTGAGCGCATGAAATTGGTGGCATCGTACGATTCCCTAGAATTTCTCTCACTTGCCACCAATACGATGCCAGTTCCGATGCAGCGAGCGCGCAGTGACTGTTTCACGTCTTGAATTTCGGCGTTTGCTGCATCGGAAGTGAAAGGATTCTAGGGAATTCTCTGTACCACCAATGACGCGCAGTAACTAAACGTGCGTTTTGACGTGACACTAAAGTCATGATATTGCTGAAGTCGTCGGCCGAATCCTCCTAGTCCTCCAATAGATCCTCGTAGTCCAATCAGGATGTCCATACGTCCTCGCGAATCGGCGTCTACCTTTACCTCCGTCTTCGGGTGGTGGTGGAAACTCGATGGAAGCGCGCTTTTCCGTTACACAGCGGGGTGCCCACGTGGGAACAGAAAGTAGGCTCTACTCCGGGGATTGAGAAAACAATCCTTGAAGCAAATTTATGACTTCCTTAGCGTCGCCAACACTTCTAGAGTCATTCGACACTCCTAAAGACTGACAAAGGTCAAGGCCACCTAAAAAAATTACGTGACTTAGAAGAAACTCGCGATTCGTTTCGGGTCTATTAATTGAGACTCTGCCTAAGATCTTTCATGCCACGCATGCCACTAATCGCGTAATTAACAATACTCTCCTTGATCACACGCAAACATCTGCTTTCAAATTTCGCTCTTGATTTACCTATCGATTATATACATTTCCGTGGATACGTTCGCGTGGTCACGCAACAGTGTCACGACAGCGAATATCATGACTTTAGTGTTACGTCAAAACACACCTTAAAACGGAATGGTTGTCTCTGCACTTCATGCGTAGTATGCGTGAATCGGAACGCACCCCGTATCTATGCCAAGCGCGGGCTCCTTAAAAAACAAAAGAGAGCGGAGGAGCTCGCCTCATCGTTGCACGTGGCGAGGAAGCCCGCGCTCGGTTATGTACGATTCATTTGCAGTGATGGAAGGGGACCTACAGGTAATGATGGGATCCGAACCACTTCGAACATGATTCGAAGCTTAAATCTCTTGAAAGTTTTGATAAGTCTTGATAGGTCTTGAAAGTCTTGAAAATGAACATCTGCTTGCCGAAAACCACCCAGGTTGATCAGCCAGAGGGTCTCGACAGAGTCGAGGTTTATAACTATGGGTCTCGCCAGGGTCGCGGTTTATGACTGTATTGTCCCGCGAGTCGGCGGTGGACGTACATACGGGTTCGAAACCTACCAAGACTTTGAAGCAAGAATTTCAAGATTTCCAAGACGATCAAGACTTTCCAAATTTCTAAGACTTTCAAAACCTATCAAGACTCAAAAATTTTAAGCTTCGAATCATGTTCGAATGCTTCGAATTAGTCGCCTGATATACAAGACAGATTCGAAGTGTTTAGGATCCCATCACGACAAACACCTACAGGAGCGATGGTAATGTGTGCGTGAACTGACGCCACTTGGTTGGCATGCACACATTACCACCGCTCCTGTACTGCCCTCCTTAGTTAAAATGTCCTATCTAGCATCTTTTCATTTTTCAAGATATGTTGAAATATTTGAAGTTCCACACGCTATTTACCTTTTAAGTAAAGTTAGAAAACCCTACGTGTTCCGTAGAGATCTAGAAACAGTCTAATGTATTTAACCTAACTACTTTCCAGGTGGTTAAAATATCCTACTTAAAACAATTAATTAATTGGTACGTTAATGATACATTACCTACTGGTACACCTATTACAAAAACTTGTATTAGGCTGTTACGAAATCAAAGAGGAGATATAAATGTATAATAAGAGGCGTCACTCGACAAGGACAGAAATAAACTAGGAAAATCACTACTCAACCAAGTTAAATGCCCATTCGGCAATGATCGGTAAACTTTGGCAATAATCAGCAAACTGCGGTAAGGTACATTTAGTCGATTTGAATATCCTGCTCGAATAGACAACCAATTTAAATACCAAGGTCAAGTAAGGACTTTACAAGTTCCGTCAATACAAAGGTTCCGCCCGGAGTGATGCCTCTTATTATATCTCCTCTTTGACGAAATAATGACAACATGTTTTAATTTGAATGAAGAACGGCAGAAGGAAATGGTAAAACTTCAGTTTTCTCGGTTGTTTCAAAATGCTAGATAGGACATCCTAACCGTCCCACGCTGCGCAAGGCCGCCTTTGCCAATGGACTAAATGGGCTATAGCCCAGGGGGGGGGGGGGGCGTGATCCAAGGGCGCTTAAGAATCAAATATGTTGAAATGCTTTTTTCTCTTCAATTTTGGAGACAAAAATTTCTTTCTGGAGCATCCTTGCGTCATGATACGCGCGAATCGAACCGCAGGTGACAGTGAGAAAACGCATCATGTTCTATTTTTCCCTCAATGCATGATGCCGCGGCAGGGCGCTCAATTTGTTAAGACGGCCCTGACGCTACGTGCGGACAGTTAGAAACGATGCATTTGCAATGATGGGGGAGGAAACACCTACAGGAGCGGTAGTAATGTGACTGGCGCAGGCGCAGTTCATGCACACATTACCACCACTCCTATAGGTGTTTCCTCCTCCATCTAGCGAAGCTGAATCTCGCTGATTCTTGCCCGCGCATTCTCGTTTTTGGTACTCACAGTAGTGTATCGATAGTGAGCGATAATTCAAACGTAAGTAATAAAAAAATACTATTCATATATCATATATTCATAGTATAGCAGAGTTATTGTTAATTAATCATATATTCTAATCCGGCTATCTTTATTCGTTAGTTTTATCGAGAGAATTAATTTTTATTCGTGAGAAATGTATTCGTGATTCGTGAGATAAAACTAATGAATGTACATGTAAGTTACAACATTTTGAAAGTCTTTGGTAGGTACTTTGCCTATGTTAAGTAAAAGCGGAAGTAGACCGTAACTGTATAATATAATAGCAAGTAAAACAACAAAAAGATATTAGACACATTGAGGCATATTCTAACTTGTAACGCCAAGGATTAGAAATATGAAATACATCTGAGTTAAAATATGCTTCTATGTATCCAATATTTTCCAACAAGAAGATATTAAACACATTGATAAAACTAACGAATGTGCATGCAAGCTACAACATTTTGAAAGTCTTTGGTATGCACTTTGCCTATGTTAAATATAAATGGAAGTAGACCGTAATTGTATATAACAAGTAAAACAACAAGAAGATATTAGACACGTTGAAACATATTGTAACTTGTAACGCCAATGATTACAAATATGAAACACATCTGAGTTAAAATATGCTTCTATGTATCCAATATTTTCTTGTTACAGCATTATCTTCTTATTCCAACAAGAAGATATTAAACACGTTGAAGCATCCTGTAACTTATAACGCCAACGATTAGAAATATATCAAACATATCTCAGTTGAACGTAAACGAACATGTAAACTATAACATTATGAAAGTTTTTGATAGGCACTTTGCCTACGTTAAGAATCAGTAGACATAGACCGTAACTGTGTAACAAACCCCCAAACATGCCCCTTTCTTTTTCGTTAATGAACTTAATTAATAATACTTAATTACTTATATTCTTATTATATTCTTATTATATAACTTTTATAAGGTGTGTTTAGCGTTAATGTAATATTAGCACAGAGTATCGTGAAACGCTAGAGTAATGAAAGAGAGAATCGAATGACGAGGAGTGGGAAAATTGAACGCATGCGCGATCCACAGTCGATCAGCGGATTGACGAGAGTAAGGATCAGGAGCAGCGATGTGTGCATGGCGATGAGAGAGGGAACCGAGCGATCCACGCGCGCCTGCGCAGTAGACCGACTAGAGAACGAATCGTGCGAGACGAGGATGATTGACGCGTAATAGTCGAACTCCGTTCCTATTGGTGCGCTCCCAGTACTCCGAATATGTATAAATACGGGGAAGAAAGCCCAGAGATGATCATTCGTATTCATATGTCTAACCAAGATATTATTCAGAATCATTTAAAGCTAATAGCTGATTCCAACCTACATTAATGCTCCAACTTTGGAGGCCGCCTTGCAGGACACTTGGTTGTGCTGATCGTTTAGACTAAGGCCATAGTCGCCAGGTTTAGCGAGAGGTTTCTGCCTTGGAGGCCGCTTTGTAGGCCACTTAGTTGTTGAAGCTAAGTTATTGATAATTATTATCCTCAGGTTAGTAATAATACTCCTGAGCAACGAGGAAACGAGATTATTCCAGGTGGCAATACCTGCCCCTGATGAAACAAAGAAACAATTATAAATGGTTCTCAACTTAACATATTCAATTTCCTAGTTCCATAAGCTAACTCCTAAATCCTAAGTTATTCTAATTCCTAAATCGACCGAGAGTCCCTATCTATAACTTATTCCAACCAATCGACTAAAACGTCACTACTAGTTATTTAAGTTACTTACTCTAATCATTCGATCAAACGGGCGTTCTTTTGTACCGACCAAGAGTCGCAACCCAAGACGATCAACTTTATTTCTTGTACCGACCGAGCGTCGCAACCTATTTAATTTCTTTAATTTCTTTAGTATTGAGGCGTTAATTTATGTTTGTTTGTGTGATTTAGAAGTGTTTTCTTGAATAAACACTATTAAGTTAAATTCTTGTTCTGGAATTTTAATTCTTTATCGCACGCCACTCGAACCAATCCCGAAGTCCTGTAAGGAGCGTTACGCCACGCTCAAAAACTGTTACAACTGTATACACAAGTAATACAACAGAAAAATATTAGACACGTTGAAGCATATTTTAACTTGTAATGCCAACGATTAGAAATATGAAACACATCTGAGTTAAAATATTCTTCTTTGTATCGAATATCTATTTGTTGTATTACTTATTATACAGTTATTACGGTTTACGTACACTGATACTTGACGTAGGCAAAGTGCCTATCAAAAACTTTCATAATGTTGTAGTTTACATGTTCGTTTACGTTCAACTCAGATATGTTTGATGTTTCTAATCGTTGGCGTTACAAGTTAAAATAAAATATGTTGCAACGAGTCTAATATCTTCTTATGGTATTACTTGCTATATAGTTACGGTCTACTTCCACTGATAGTTAACGTATAACTTTCTTCTATCATACGCTACTTTTATGAACTCTTTATTTTCTTTGCTAATTGTTTATTCATTTTTGTAGATAATGCAGAATAACTCCCTACTTAATGGTAAGTTACATTAACCATAAACTTACAGAAAAATTAAATAATAAACATTTATATATACATTTATTCAAATTTATTTTTCCAGATTCGGATGATGATACTATTATGATGGCTCCCAGTGGCAGCCAGTAAAAAATTATGGGATTCCCCACAAGTGCGGCGCCACCACCATCACCACAACCTAGGCTGAGGGAACCCACCGCAAACGGTATGAATTATTAATATTTTAATTAATACTTTAATTAGATATCTATTTATTTTTCAACAATATAAAAATTGTTCACTTTAGCCTATATGAGTGGAGGGCAACCAATTTGGGTGCCACTGGCACGCACTAGCACGCCACGACCACCACCGACACCACCACCACCACCGACACCACCACCACCACAACCACAACCACCGACGCTATCACCATCGCAGCATGTGGGAAGGCCAGCCACGGCACATGGTACTAATTTTTAATACTTTAATTAGTACTTTAATTAGATATCCTTTTATCTTTTAACAATATAAAAATTTTCACTTTAGCCTATACCAGGGGGGGGGGCGATCCTATTTATCTATCTGCGGCGTGCTAAAAATTTATAAATAATATTTATCGATTTGCTGACATGCCGGGCAGTTTTTAATAGGGGAAAAATTAGTAGAAAATTAATCATTGCAGAATTTTATTGAGACAAGTTTATGAATTAAGATAGATTTTCATAATAAGAATTAACCAGATTTGAGCAGTAATTAATTATATTTATATAACGGATGAAATAAAAGTGTGTCTAATTATTATTTTTTACTAATTACAGAAGGACGTGTAGCCCATTACCAGAGGAGTGGGCGGAGGGTGAGGGAGCGACAGGACACTCGGTCCACTTTTCAGATCTTGCGGGACCAGTCCAACACCCTCCGCGCCCTGGTGATGGGCGCAATGCCGTGGCCGTGGCCGAGACGACCAATCATAGTATTTTTATTATTTTATATCTTTTATTTTATATATTTTATTATTTTATATCTTTTATTTTTTTATCTTTTATTATTTTATCTTTTATTTTTGATCTTTTATTATTAATTATATCTTTTATCATTTTATACATTTTATTATTTAATATCATATCCTTATTATTTTTTAAAATAAATATATATATATCACAAATAAATATTTTTTACTTTTTTACATAATTTAAAATCTTTTATAATATTGTAGGCGTGGGGACAGGGTATTGATAACTTCCTGGTTACTATAGACAGTAACAACCGAAAGGTTTATTGAGATCAAAATGGTCGACACGAGGTGACTCGTTGCGCTTTAACCCTTCGCACTTCGGACCGTATGCAGCAGCATGTAAATCCGCTGTCCGCAAGTGTATCGCCGCGGTAGCCGTATGCCCTCCCCCCCCCCCCCCCCCCCTGCGCAGCGAAGAAGCTTATGCATCTTATCAAACGTCGTTCACACTTCACGTTTCTTTTTTATTGTTGCACGTATCTACTGCTCTCGAGCTCTCGGTCTCGACTGCCTCGACATATTTCGCGATCGCCCGGCGCTTTCGCCAGTAACGTAGGGTTCGACATTAGATCCCTACACTGTAATACTATGCCTCAATAATTTTTTTTCTCCTCTAAATTATACATTTTCCCATTGCAATCTTTTATGGTGCAGAAAGTGATCCTTTTCTGTTTGAGAACGCCTTTAATGTTTTATTTTTTTTATTTCTATTACGTAACGAATCATTCCTCGATATAAATTGTGTATTTACGAAAATCGTTAAGCGACTAGCGACTCGAACGCAGCGGCTTTTTGTCTTTATCGCGAGTGGCTGATTTCAAGTCCTTTGGATTTATGGTTATGGGTTATATATTTATTGATTATTATTGATGACTGGATACTTTTTTCACCCCTTCGAGGTTATTTTGTTTTTAAAATATTGTATTGTCATCCAAACTACGCAGGCCTTGCAAAGTTTCGTGACAACTGGATTGGTGGAATTGGTTTAAATTTGATTTTTCAGATATGAACCAAACATGCAAGAACCAGAGGATCGACACTGAATAAAATCGTATAATTAATATAATACTATGTCCCATTTATTTTTTTTCTCCTCTAAATTATACAGTTTTTCACATTTATAATAAAATTCGATTTTAATTGTAAATACATATTTCTTAAACCTCTAAAATAAAATCATACATGAAAATGTGCTTATTTTTTTCATTTTCTCGTGCAGCAGGGTTACTTTCTCTTTAGCTTCTGCTTCGATTATCTGTAAATATATCAAATTCACATTTTAGTTACAATATAACTTAGAACTTATAGAAGAAGAGTGGACTTTTCCTATAGTAAGTGTAGAGACTACATAATGTGTCCGAAGGAGGTGAGAGCGTATGACAGAATGTCTTGTTGGAGGAAATTTAAATGCTAATGGTAATTTATCGAAAATGAACAAAGATATCCAATATTTTTAACGCACAATTTATTGATGTTGGAATAAAATTAATGTACTATGTTTATTGGTGAATTGAAATATTGTTAATGGGAAACTAATAAAATTAATGAATAGCGCGGGAACTACTATGGATTTTAATAAAGTATTACGAATATCTTTCACAAAAGAGTGAAAAGTATCAAGGGAGATGCGTTTTCAGCGTACTTTCTTTAGTAATGTGACTTGCTCTACATTCTAATTTTGTCGATTTACCTTATTTGACAAATTTCCAGAAACTTGTGCAAAACAAGATGCTTCTCTATCTATCTAACCTTCTCCGGACAACCTCCAAGCCTGTGCATCCCCTTCATTTCTATCGTACAAGCTTGTGCGTCCCCTTCATTTCTATCCAAGCCTGTGCGTCCACTTTATTTTTATCCGAGCCTGTGCGTCCCCTTCGTTTCTATCTAAGCCCCTGCGTCCCCTTCATTTCTATAAGCTTTACATAAAAACTCTAATGAAAAAATTGTTTGCTAATATAAAAACAATATATTAATTTGTAGAAACTTGTGCGGAAGAAGATGCTTCTTTGTCGAACCTTCTCCGGACAACTTTCAAGTCCGTGCGTCCCCTCTGTTTCTATAAGCTCTACGTAAATAGTCTATTGAAAAATTTTGGTGACTTACCTTGTTAATTGAGACAATAATTCAGTGTCCTCTATGGTGTAAAAACTCGTGACATTTAAGGGGCAACATACACCTAGATATATAAAAAAAATCGATTTTTCAAAAATATTCTTATTCGATTGTATATCCATTTATCTGTGCTCTGTGAAAGTTTGAGTGGAAAATTCGTAAAATTGACGAAGTTACGCCTATGGGAGCCCGCAGCCGTGTCTCCCCTTGCGCGCAGGTATACGGTCACTGGGCAATAGTATTGTACGCTTGAACTATTGGAAGTTCCCATGGGTTTCGTAGGTATAGCGGCTCTCTATTCATTGTAGTATACTCAATTTATATCTGCTTACGCCGGTTTTGCTGGTCAGGGAACTAAAACTCCTCGTTTCAAATCATTTCCATTCGGTCGCTTGAGCTGGGCAGTTCGTTTGGTACTGAGTGAGTGTCGTTCGCCGTATTTGCAAGAAAAGTGAAAAATGAAAGGATCTCGTGAATTGCTGCGATCTGGAGCGTACAGGAAGGATAGGAAGAAGAAGAAGATTGCACCGAGAAATCGGTACGAAACAGAACGAGAAGAAATGAGCGCAAGTACTTTGGCGCGGAAGCTAAATTCGGGAAGTAATATACCCGTACCCGAGGAGGATAGCATTGGCTACCGAATTTTAAACTTTGCAACAGTATTTACAGCTATTTCGCAAAGTGTCAAGTGTAAGTGCGAAAGCACTCGCGGACTCGGATTTAAAGTGGTGGTTGTGTGTCCAGAATGCAGTCTCGTCTCAATCCTATCCTGTCCATGTATTGGTAGTGCATACGAGGTAAACAGACGATTTTTTTATGCACTACGCCTATTAGGAATCGGCCTAAATGGTGCAAAAAAATTTTGTGGTTTAATGGACTTGCCTCCTCCCGTTGAACAAAGTTCATACGATAAAATAGTAAGTAACATACATGCAGCTTCTTCAACCAAGCCAATTATCGTGAATGAACGCCGTAAAAGAAGAACAACAATTAACAACGGAAAAAATCTTGATTCTAATAAGCTCACCGTCTCTGGAGATGGAACTTGGAAGAAGCGCGGATTCACGTCATTATTTGGTGTGTCGACGCTTATTGGATGGCTCAGCGGAAAAGTTCTTGACATTTATGTGAAATCAAGTTTTTACAAATCGTGCGAGTATTGGGCATAAAAAATTAATACCGTTGAGAATGAAGAGTGGAAAATGGAGCACGAAGAAACTTGTTCCATTAATCACGAAGGATCGGCGGGAAAAATGGAAGTAGAATCCATGAAAGAAATGTTTTCCAGATCTGTGGAACGTTACAATGTCATGTACACAAACTACATCGGCGACGGCGATTCTAAGCCATACAGAGGACTGCTCGATTTAAAACCATATGGAGATGTGGAAGTGACAAAAAAGGAGTGCATTGGGCACGTTCAGAAACGAATGGGTTCAAAGCTGAGGCAATGTGTGAAAAAAATAAAGGCATCGGTGGCAGGAATAAATTAACGGGAAAGTTGATTGACAAATTAACAATTTATTATGGTTTAGCCATAAGGAGGAACAGCAATTCCGTAGAAGAGATGGAGAAAACTACTTGGGCAACATTCAATCATTACAGCTCAACCGATACAGAGCCGAATCATAAATTTTGCCTCCAAGGGACCGACTCTTGGTATGGTTGGCAGAAAGCAAAAGCAGAGGGAAACCTGCATTTATATCACCATCAATACACACTTCCTCCCAATGTTTTAATTGCACTTAAACTAATTTACACGGATCTCAGTACTAAAACATTATTAGAGCGCTGTCTAGGGGGATATAACCAAAACAGTAATGAGAGCCTAAACAATTTAATTTTGAGAATATCGCCAAAAGAAGTTCATTGTGGCCTAAGTATTGTAGAGATTGTTGCAAATATTGCAGTGTGCACTTTTAACGATGGGACATCGTCGTTGCTGCAAATAATGAAAATAATGGACGTTAAATGTGGATCAAATGCCCATCGGTGGGCTGCCGCTGAGGACAGCCGACGACTAAGCGTGGCGGAACGCGCAGCTGCAACGGCAACAAAAGAGATGAAATGGAGGTGTCAACATCTCAAGAAGGTGAATTTTATGGTCCAGGCATTGATGATTCAATGTAAGTATGAAAACTTATACTTATGCCAATTTTACGTACGCTAAAAACTTTAAACGCGTTTTTCGCAAAACGATGTTTTTCAAAACGGTAACCATTATATCTCAAAAACTACTAAACCGATTTACTTGAAATTTTATACAGGCATTCTAGATATAATTATCTAGTTTTTCACGTAGGATTTTGTTTCTAAATACAATAGTTTACTTTTTATAAATTAAAGACTCTCATATTTTCCACTTAAAAATCGACTTTTATGAATAAATATCTGCCATTTTACAAAAAATTGAAAAAACAAAAATCGGCTACGACAAGTACTAGTTTTTTTCGTCTCCTTTAGGAAGAATTTTTTCTTTTTTGTTTCAGATAAGAAAGATCCAAGGTACACCGGTTACCGCAGATACCTTCATTGAAAAATCGTTCTGCAGAAATGGCCACCCTGCTGTTCCTATTAAAAATTTCTTATTAAAAATTTAGTATTTTATAGACAGGAATATAGCATTTCCAATGTACTCAATGTTTTTTTAATAGAAACATCTATTGAGCAAAAAAAATCTGAAAATCCAGCCTACATTTCTACCTCCTAGGTGTATGTTGCCCCTTAAACGATTTGGGTAAGTTTCCTGATTTGACATTTGGTAGGTTATAACTGTTTGATATTAGCTAGGTTACGTTCACCTCGACAGATGTGCTCTCTGTCTGGCTTTCACGTGACAACGATTTGTTACGCGATTGGCCGAAAGTGCCGAAACCTTCATCGAATCAACGACGTGGATATTGGAGACATTTCCTCTCCCTTTCATGTTCCCCTCTTGCCCACACTTGACGACGGAGAAAATATCTTAACATAAAATTCGGCAAATTGCAACTTTACATCGAAATATCTCAGCTCCTAAGGCACATAGGAACAAAACGAAGACACTTTTCTTATGTAAATCAAACCCAATCTATCCATTAAGACCATTCAAAATCTAATCGGATCAGCCGTTATTGAGATTCGATAATCTCAGGGTTTCTGATAGCGGGTCGCGGCGTAATATAGACACGGTGTGTCTCTTGATTCGAAGAGAAATTTCGATTGAGCCAACTACTTCAAATTTTAACGTTCAAAGACTAAAAACTGGTTTGCAGGTGCTTGAAGAGTACATTGGACAAGAAAAAATAAATTTATTTGAGGGTAGAGTACGGCGGGGTATTCTGGGACACGGACAATTGTGGGACAGCGCCATATTCTTTTCCCTAGTAATACTTGACAGCTGCAAACGGCTGTTATCGCTTAGTCTGATGCTAAACTCGTTTTCTATTGAGCACTCGACTTGATCACACGCTCTGTTACCTCGCTCTGATATCGAGTTAATTGTTATACCTCTCAAAATTTTATTGCCAGTGTGCGTTTGGTTTATTTATTTTTGTGTTTTCCCGCAAACCAGTTCAGGTAAATATGTTTATAATATTCGTGTAACCTTAAACCTTCGAACCACAAAAGAAATTTTGCATGAAGTTTGCATTGTGTTACTTATACGCCGCAATATTGTAAAGTTAAGCGTCTGGGGAATTGTGGGACGCTTTGTTCGGGGAATTACGGGACAGTCAGTTTTTTACGTTTGACAAGCTAAACTCGTGTTTTTGATGCGTATAAGTGATTTTTCATGCATTATTTCAACACAGCATTATTATTTTGGCAAATTTCTATTGTTTTTTGTTTCAAAAATATTTTTTAGCCTTATCATGCCGCGTTATTACGCTAAAAAAGAAAAATCGGCGAATGTCGCCTCTATTTTGGAGGCGATCAAACAAATTAAAATCCACAACACTTCGTTTCGTGAAGCTGCAACAACGTACAACATTCCGAAGAGTAATTTGGCGCGCTATGATGCAAGTTTTGACAAGGCGAAAATTGATGTTGCCACAGCTGATGTTGATGTGATGAAGAGTTTGCTGATGGAATGTTTGACGAGCGGTCCAAAAACAGTGAGTTGCGTTGATTTCATTCATTTTGTTCATTCATTAACAATTGAATAATTTTTATTTCAGATTTTCAATTCAGCACAAGAAGCGGCGCTCATGAAATACGTGCTCAAGGCCAGCGATATCAACAATAGTTTGAGTTTGAAGGAGCTGCGGGCACTTGCATACGAATATGCTAAAAAGATCGGCATTTCGTATCCGAATTCATGGGACGAAAACCAAGAGGCAAGTTCGGATTGGCAGCTAAATTTCATGAAGCGGCATAGCAATTTGTCTTTGCGGAAACCACAGCAAACCAGCCAAAAACGAGCGAATGCCTTCTGCAAAGAGAATGTCGATACCTTCTTCGCCAATTTGTCGTCTGTGTTCAGTGCCACACCGGTCGAAGCGCATCGCATTTGGAATATGGATGAAACTGGATGCCCGACTGTGCCATCGAAACCTGTCAAAATCGTTGCTCGAAAGGGACAAAAGCGTGTCGGCTCATCAACATCAGCCGAAAGAGGCACCAATGTGTCTGTAGCTTTGGCCGTCAGCGCGACAGGACAATCAATACCGCCGTTTTATATCTTTCCCCGCAAAAACTGGAAAGAGTCATACATGACTCACGCGGGTCATGGTTCCGTTGGCCTAGCAAACAAATCTGGATACATGACATCCGACGAATTTCCGACATTCATGCGCCATTTCATCAAGCACACCGGTGCGAATGCTGATGTGCCAACTCTACTGCTGCTGGACAATTTTGTGGCGCATCTGACGATCGAGGCGATAGATTTGGCGCAACATCAGGGCATCACCATGCTGTCTTTTCCACCGCATTGCACACACCGAATGCAGCCTCTTGATGTGTCGGTCTTCAGTTCTTTTAAGACCATGTTTTCTGCAAAACACGACGCATGGAAAAAGTCAAACGTCGGTGTTTCATTCGACCTTCATCATGTGCCGCTCATTGTTTATCAATGCCTCGATGCTATGTTGACGCCGAAGATCATCAAATCCGGCTTTCGTGCGACTGGCATCTTTCCGTTCGATGCACAAATCTTCTCCGAAGTCGACTTCACCGCTTCAAACTTGAGCAGCGAAAATTTGTGCGGTGATGATGATGATGATGATGATGATGAAGAAAATGCTGATACCCAGCGTCCAATTATTGTGTCTGGCGATGATATTTCAACCACAGCACACGAAGAAGTGTTGACATCAGAACCGTCGACAAGCGGAACTGCTTCGTTGAGCTCTCACGTTTCGGCCAAACAGCTGCGGGACGCACTGAAAACGGTTGGATCATTGAAAATGGGCACGCCAGCCAAAAAGTCGAATCGTGGTCGGAAGCCAATGAAAACGGCCGTTTTGACATCGCCAGAAGTTGTTGCTGACCTGCGTGATAAGGTCGAGAAGAAGCGGCAAAGGTTGGTGAAGAAAGGCGACGCACCAGCGGCAAAGAAGCGGAAGCATATTCCGTCTCCGACTGAAACTGACATGGAGGAGGACCTAGACTTTTGCACAGTGTGCAAAAAAAATATGCCGAAGAAAGAGAACCGCCGGAACACTACATATTGCACCGTTTGTGAACGTGGCGTTCACATAAGATGCGTCGGTCCCAACCCAAACACTTACACGTGTGTTCACTGCGATTCGGAATGATTCTTGTTGGGTACGGCACGTTCCCGATAGAGGGCGCGCTGCGGAGCACGCGGCGCGCGACCGGCAGTGCCTCGCACGAGGGCAGTGCGTACGGAGAAACGTAGGCAGCTGGACGTTACGGGCACATGGCAAACAACCGTGGTCTATTGTTCCTAACCCTAGTTTATATATGCATATCGGAGTCATTAAAGTGTTATAAATTACGCCTTGTGGCTTCATTGCTTGAACCCTACAACTGGCGCTGCGGACAATTAACCGGTGGAAAAATCTGTGTTTCTGTGCTACTGATTCCTACTACGAATTATAATGGCGGACACGGCGAAGAGCATCGAAGCCCTCACGGCGGCTATCAACAGCCTACTACAACTTCAGCTTCGCAAAGAAGGCGCTCAGGATGTTGCTGGACCTTCAACACAGCAACAAGACGCATCGCATCCTAACCTGTACAATCGACTCTGTCTACGCATCGAGAAGTACGCCTTCGGTCATGGCGATGAAACATATCCTTTCGAAAAATGGCTACGACGCCACCAATACACCATCGTCACGGAAGCGGAACCTCTTCCTCCGGAGATGCAAACACCTGTGTTAGAAAACCTGGGACAAATAGAATTCGAGAGGTTAACTGACCACGTGGCCCCCCAGGATACAGCAAAAATACCGCAAAAGGAACTGCTAGAAATTCTCAAAAATCTGTTCCGGGACAAAATATCTCTCATACGCAAACGCATCGAGGTATTAAATTTCCGTTACAATAAATCGCTTCCGATCGCGGAACACATAGACCGCATTAATCGCAACGCCGCGGAATTCGAACGGGCGAATTTATCGGACGACAATTTGCAATTAAAAAAGATTGCATTACGCGTCGTGGAGAAAAATCCGAACGCATCGTTGAAGGAAGTAACTGCGGAACTCGAGGCCCATCTTAGCGTCACTTCCGGCATGAAGACCCTCGAAAATCCCATTAACGATGTACCAAAGCCAACCGTCAACACCGTGGCCCACACTAAAGGCAAGAATAAACCGCGCGAGAGAACTAAGAATAAATCGCGCGAGGAAATCAAGAATAAACCGCGCGAGGAGGTAAAACCGACAAATACGTCCGCGAACGGGAAGTGCTACGGTTGCGGTGGTGCACATCTTCGTGCAAACTGCAGTTTCCGCGACGTGTTATGCCACAAGTGCGGGAAGAAAGGCCACATTGGCAAGGTGTGTCGGTCCGAACCGAAAAAAGTGGAGAATCCCGCGAAGAGTAGTAGCTTGGTCGCTCAGTCGATCACGGCGGTCGATAAACGGCGCAGGATCTACTTATCGACCTCAATCCTCGGAAAGACAGTATGTTTCCAATACGACAGTGGTTCTGACATCACCGTCGTCGGCAAAGATGAGTGGCCTCGGTTGGGATCACCGAAGCTCTCGTCGAGTGAGACGGTGGAGCACGCCGGCGGGGACGAATTCAGAATCCTCGGTAAGTTTTGTGCGGTGATTCGGGTTCTCGGGCGCGAAAAGGAGATAGACATTGCCGTGGCCGCTCGGAACGGTGTAAACCTGTTCGGTCTCAACGCCATCGATGGCTTGAGTTTATGGTCCGTTCCACTCGGTGAATTACGTAATTCGGACACTGTTTCTTGCGCGAACGCGAAACCGGAAGTCGGATCGGGTCCGTCCGACCGTGCGTCCTGCAAGCTCGCGCGCGCGAGGCGAGCGGCCGTCGAGTCGCGAAATCGGAGCGTCGCCGCGTCACCGCCACGCCTTCGGGAGGAGATCCTCAAGTCCTTCCCCGGTCTGTTCTCCGTGGAACCTGGTTTGTGCCGCGACTTTCGGGCGAGCTTCCACATCACAGAAGATGCCAGACCGGTGCAGCTTCCCTGTCGCCCAATTCCATACGCCATGGAGGCAATACTCGAGAGGGAGCTGCAACGATTGGAATCCAGCGGAATAATCGAGCGTGTGACATCCTCTAGCTGGACAACGCCGATCGTAATTGTGAAGAAGGGCGAAGAACAAATTCGCCTATGCGCGGACTACTCGACGGGAGTGAATCAAGCCCTCGTCAACAACCGCCACCCCTTGCCGAGTGTGGAAAGTATTTTCACGAAACTCAACGGGAACCGAGTTTTCAGTTTGCTCGATTTCAGCGACGCTTTTTTTCAAATTGAGATTGCTGACGAACACCGCGAAATAACGACGATCACCACATCGAAGGGTCTCTTCAGATTCAAGAGGCTGCCTTTTGGAATTAAAACAGCACCTGCCATATTTCAGCAGGCAATAGACGGCTCCCTCGCAGGACTGGAAGGCGTACACGCATACATCGACGACGTGGTCGTAATGGGTTCCAACCAGGAGAAGCACGACCAGCGGCTCCATAAAACGCTTCAACGGCTCCAAGAAAAGGGTGGAGGCTGAAGAAGGAAAAATGCAGCTTTGGCTTGGAAGAAATGAAATACCTTGGCTTGGTCGTCAACGCAAAGGGAATCTCAGCCGACCCATAAGCCACCCGAGCTATTGTAAACATGCCGACACCTTCAACAGTTTCGGAGGTACAAAGCTTCTTAGGCATGGTCAATCATTACGGAAAATTCATCCCAGGCCTGCATCAATGGAAACGTCCGTTTGAGGAGCTCACACGCAAGAATCGTCCTTGGAGTTGGGATCGCGAACACCAGGGGGCGTTCGAGGCGATTAAGGAGGTCATGCTCAGCCCTCTGCTTCTAGAGCATTATGATCCTTCCAAGACGCTGGTTGTGGCCGCGGACGCATGCTCCACAGGCATTGACGGCGTTCTAATACAACGTCATCCAGACGGTCACGAGCGTGCTGTGTATCATATGGCACAAAGTCTAACGGACGCACAACGCAACTATCCACAGCTGGAGAAGGAGGCATTCGCTTTGGTCACCGCGGTCGAGCGGTTTCATAAATTCGTGTGGGGCCGCAAATTCATTCTGCAGAGTGACCATAAGCCTCTAGTCGCTTTACTACAGACAGAAAATACCAAAGGACTCAAGGCAACGACGGCAGCGCGGCTCAAGCGATGGGCCATAAGGCTGTTGGGATACGAATGTGAAATCGAATACGTTCCGACTCAGGAATTCGGACAGGCGGATGCGTTGTCTCGCCTAGTCGAGAAGTTTCGTCGGGACAACATTGAAGAGCTGCAAGTGGCCACAATCAGGACAGTCGAGGGTGAACTGGAGGGAATTAGGAATTCCTCCATCGACTTCTTCGGGCAAGAATTGCGGGACGGCTTGAAGACGGGAACCGCCGAAGATACATGCCTTCGGACGGTAATAAAGGCCATCGCGACCGGCTGGAAGTCGGTCGAAGACTCGGAGGAGATCACATTCTACAAGGGTCGAAGGGACAGCCTTTGTGTCGTGGATGGCACGGTACTTCTTGGAGGTAGAGTAGCCATTCCGAATACGATGCAGGCTGGTATCCTTCAAGCACTTCACAAGGGTCATCCAGGTATCCGTAGGATGAAACAGCTTGCACGGCAGTATGTTTTTTGGCCTAAAATGACAAATGACATCGAACGCATTGTGCGCCAGTGCAACGCATGCGCGTCCACACAGAAGCTTCCAACGAAGGTACCTCTAAGCCCGTGGCCAATGCCCACGAAGCCGTTGGAACGAGTCCATATAGACTACGCTGGTCCAATAGATGGCCAGTATATTCTCATCTTCATGGACGCATTTTCAAAATTTCCCGACGTGGCACTGACGCCTACAATCTCCGCGAAGCGAACGTATGACCTCTGCAGGGAATTCTTCAGCCGGTATGGGCCACCGGACATTCTCATTTCTGACCACGGAACACAGTTCACATCCGGACTGTTCTCCGACCTCTGCAGGGAGATGCACATTTCGCATCTATTCTCTCCGGTAAACCATCCCCAGTCCAATGGACAGGCTGAGAGGATGGTCGACACCATCAAGAGGGCCATCGCCAAGAATCCGGCTGATTGGAAGATGGAACTCTTCCGATTTCTTCACTCATACCGCTACACTCCATGCTCTTGTGCTCCAGACGGCAAATCACCGGCCGAACTACTGTTTGGACGCCGGATGAATTCACCTTTCGCCAAATTATTCCCGCCTGCCTTGGAGGAAGGGGTGGACACGTCGTCATGCGATAGACAGCGGGAAGAGATGGTGGCACAATTCAATGCACACCATGGGGCGAGAAGAAGACACCTCATGATTGGGGATCGCGTGATGGTGGTACTGCAAAAAGGCAAAAGGACTGTGGGAAACATTTAAAAAAAAATCTCGACGACGAGATACGCCATACTCCTGGACAACGGGAAGGTTGTCGAACGACATGTCAACCACATCTGGAGGGGCGGCTCGAATCCCTCATCGCCGCCTGATGAAGAAGATGACGACTGGCTGTTTTTCGAGCCAACTCTGATTACAGGTCCAGCCAGCCCCGACCCGAACGACTGCCGAAACGCGGAAGGGCCCGAAACAGCCCCATCCCGGGAGGGTAATGGTTCCCACCACAGGGACCCGGAAACCACGGAGGACCATCAGACCCCGCGGAGACCCGCCCGGGTTCGAGCGCCGCCCAGGAGACTAGTCCTGGACCCCAGCGTTGCTTCCTACGTCAGCTGGTGACCTTCCTAACGGGGGGGGGGGGTGGTGTTGGGTACGGCACGTTCCCTATAGAGGGCGCGCTGCGGAGCACGCGGCGCGCGACCGGCGGCGCCTCGCGCGAGGGCAGTGCGTACGGAGAAACGTAGGCAGCTGGACGTTTCGGGCACATGGCAAACAACCGTGGTCTATTGTTCCTAACCCTTGTTTATATATGTATATCGGAG
The DNA here is from genome assembly GCA_944738655.2 of Andrena hattorfiana. Taxonomy (NCBI): domain Eukaryota; kingdom Metazoa; phylum Arthropoda; class Insecta; order Hymenoptera; family Andrenidae; genus Andrena; species Andrena hattorfiana. The sequence goes on from OX122895.1 coordinate 16,478,477, forward strand.
TCATTAAAGTGTTATAAATTACGCCTTGTGGCTTCATTGCTCGAATCCTACAAGTCTGTTCGCCATTTTTCTTTTTTTATATCAATTATGAATTATTATTTCGTTTACAATAATAAATACGCGTTTTCCTTCGATAACTTTAATTTTTTATTCGATTTAAAAGATGTCCCACAATTCCCCGAGATTTTTCAAAATCGCGCAAATTAGTTTTTTGCGCCAACTGATATAACTTGTACAATTTGATGGAATTGGATCAAGCCACTGGTATCAAAAGAAAGGTTATTCTCCGCACTACAAAACCATGCGTTGAAATTTCAAGAAAAAATGATTTTTATGTGACTTTTTAGCCAAAATAAAAGTGTGTCCCAGAATACCCCACCGTACTCTACTGTATCAACTTGGACAGGATGTTTGGCGGATAAATCTCTTTATGGTGAATACAGATCTCTCTGTAGGATGTCTTCGATTAATTTGACTGAAGAATGACAGAGTCTTTCGAAATCTCAAGAATATATACATGAAAAAGAAAATGATAACTCAGAGAGTATAGAAATTATAAATAATAACTGCACTGACAATACTGATTCAGAAGAAAACATAATTATAAATAATAATGACATCGATGTACATAGAAGCATAGTCAAAAACACTAACAATATCGACTGTGTTACATGGGCCCTGCAGGCCCATTCCGTGCCAGCTGTCCTTGCGTTGCTTTCCTCTGGCGATTCAGCGGAATCGCCTCGCGCGTGGCAGTCACGTTATGCCAAAACGTGAGGCGACAGTCGTAGGGACAACATGACCATTGCCGGCCCGGGCCCCGGAAGTTTCTAGAAAAAGGCTTTAGTAGAGGACACAACACTCCTGCCAAGGAGCATCATGAAAGTAAGCTAAAGAAAAAACTTGGAGCTGAAAATATAAAAATGGAAGAAGCTGCTACCAGATTGAAAAAGAAAGAGGAAAGGGAAGAACTTAAAAGAAACAAATTTCACGAGAAAGTAGTTAAAACCAGGATTATTCCAAAAAAGAAGAAGAGGAATAAACCGATTTCTTCTTCATCATCATCAGAAGAAAGTGAATGGGTTCCTTCTAAAAAGCAACGAACCAATGGAGAAACTGCAAGTCATATTATACCTAAAGAAGATGCTGCTCTAAACGAAGGGAATTTTGTTATAGCTTTGACAAAAAGAAAGAATTTCGGTGCGTATGTAAAGTAGTAGAAGTTTACGATGATAGTTCAGTTGCAGTAACAAAATTAGATCCTTATAACAGACTCAAAACTATGTTCGTAATAAGTGATACTCGTAGAATCAACATATGTAAAAAAATAATTGCCAAGCTATCAGCGCCTGCTATATTTGGTGATCCAATACACACAAAATACCGATTTTCTGAGTCCCTTAATGTTGAGTAATAATAATAATGCCTATTCATATTACACGACTTTTTTTTGTATGAATTGTATAAAGTCTTTCATTCTACAGAGTGATAAAGAAAAAGAATTCATACCTCCTAGGGTAGATGATATTCGCTAAATGATGAAAGCAGTTTTAAATAAATTAAAGTTATAAATAATTTTTTTGTTTCGGTTATGTGTGTTTTTTGGTTATTTCGGTTATCTGTGTATTAATTGTATTTTAAACTACTCGGTATGTATTACTTATGTATTTTTTCGTATTTCCTTTCGTTCCGTTTCTGAAACCTTGTATTTTGCTTTTAAATGAACATTGCGTTTTATTTTGTCTAGTGTCAATTACTGATACGTGAATATCTCAACTACCTAGTTTCACAGAACTTTGATGTGTCAACTACTTGCGCACTCTAAAGGGTTCTACTTTTTTAATACAACTTTACCATAGGATTATTTGTCAATACTACTGACTTCAATTCGTTTACAAACAGCTGACGAATCAAGTTATCTGACTACAAAATTGCTTTCTACAAGTAAAAAAGCTATAATTATAATTCCAACGGGGAATGAGTCTTATAGTGTCAACTACTAGTACAGTTACCCTATATACATTCGGGTGCAATATAGGCTTCCTTTAGTTGAAACTGAAGACAAGTGATGAAAATTAAACAGTTTCTAAACATCAGAAGTGAACAAATCGAAAATTTTAAAATCACAAATGTTGGACATTTGAAAATACAGATATTTTGAAACTTAATAACCTCATAATTACAAATTTTGGAAATGTTTGAATTTCAACAATTTCGAACTTGGAAATTCCAGCATTTAGAAATATGAGAATTCCCCTCCGGCACTTAATTTTGGCTAAAGGAAGCCTATATTGTACCCGAATGTACCAACTTGATAAACGTGTGCTCTTCTACTGCACTTTCAAATCCATTTTAATTACGTTCAATAGTTTCACTGTGTATTCGACTCATTTTTAGATGCTGGGCAAAGAAGGCAGTAATGCGAATGGAGGAAAGGATGCGACATCGTCTGGGGGACGGAGTCCAAGCAGTAGGCAGCCTTCGTCCCCAAGACGGAGTCGAAGAAGCAGCCGAATTCTGTCGCGAAGACAGAGTCGAAGCAGCAGGCGGACTCCATCCCGAAGACGGAGTCCAGGCGGCACGCAAAATACCTGGAAAGAGGTTGCATTGAAGGAGGTATGTAGATACGTAGGCAATCTCACGCAAAACTATCATACTGCATTTACACATTTCTTACATTTTCATGAAAGCGTGCAAACGTCTAGACATTATTGCAGTAATTAACATAACATTTATGTTTATTTTTCATATTACAGAACAGGGAGCTAAAGAAACACGTACGAGATTTAAAATATGGTGGAGGAAGAAGAGGAAAGGGAGGAAGGCCAGGATGAGGAGGAAGGGGCCGCGGAGGAACAACAAATTCTTTTATTTCAAGTCATATAATGCCTCTAATATTTTTGTAATAAATGTTTCACTAAAAAATAATTTTTTAATATAAATTTACCCTTTATCATCGTCATTTATCAGTCGTCACTATTGTAAGTCACATCTGCTAAGTTGTTTTATTTCTTCTTTTTTAACCCTGTCTGCATTTTAAATATTAACTAAGGACTATTTAACTTAGGACATAGGACCGTAAAGAATTACAAAAAAAATCAGGGAGTCAACTGTTCAGTGGTTTGGAGACTTTTTCTTATTACATGATTTATAAAATAGTCAGATGAATAAAAAAGAATAATAATAAGAGCAATAGTGTCAAATAATTGCTGTAACTTCACCACATTTTGAAAACATGATATCAGTAAATAACTACTTTCAGTATTATAAAAAAAAAGTCCCAATCTCTCTTTTTTAAATTTAAATAATGTGGCCATATAATTATAACATAAATTCGACAGCGAGTTTAAGTGATATTTGTGTTATAGTAAAAGCATTAATTTAGTAAATTTACACAGTTCTCAGCAGTTCCTAGTCAATGTATGCCTAAGATGCATATAACCTAACCTACAATCGTACGAAAATGTATTGACTGTATCACGCTTTTACTGTGGCACATGTATCTACCTAACGCTTCAGTTTTGCTATGATTTCACGTTGGCAGTCCTCCTAAGTAGGCGCCATCTCGTGTCCATTACCTGCACTAAATTTGTCACGTGACTTGCTTTGTATTATCGTCAATATGGCGGAACTCGTATTTGGGAATTCAGTCACGAAATTACGTTTTTCGTCCTTATATGACAAGATTTTGAGCTGAATAAAGGTTCATTCGAAAGAGGAAGGTTCAATGCAGCCCGCTCTGGTCGTCGTTTGAGTCACAAAACTCTTTTAGTGACAATTAGTGACCTACAAATACTTGGAATCTGCAAGTGTATTTTGTCGATTTTTTCTCTACTTTGGACACTCATAGTATTAGATATCAACAAAATCTTGTTGAACCATGACCAGAGCGGGCTGCACTGAACCTTCCTCTTTCGAATGATATCTCACCCAGCCAAAAATCTGCTCATATAAGAACGAAAAATATAATTTCCCAAACCCATGTTTCGGACCAAATTATGTCGGTATACAGCGCGCTGCATTACCCGTGTCTACCTCCGTAAGTGCTCTTTTCGGCCAATTTTCGGAAGGAACACCCTCTTTCTCCCGCCGCGTGCCTTGGCACCAGCGGCTGCCGCACTGCTCGGAGCTCCTTAGGCATGTAGCATATGAAACGCCCGGCATGTGGTGCATTAGGGCGACACTCGTATCAATAGATTTCGACATCACTCAATAATTTTTTTATTATTATAATATAATAAAATTGTAAAAGTAATCTTGTGCTTTTCATAATTCATGTTAAACGTCGGTCATTTATAGATGTTAATATTAAATTCAATGTCGCGATGGGAGATTTGACTACACGCTCGATTCATTTCTAAGGCAAGGTCTTATCGCCGGTATGACAGAATTTAATTTATAGTGTTTTGTTTTTCATCTATATACCATTTTATTTTACTTCCATTTGATAAGTACATCTTATTATAGGAATGATAGAATGACGTAACATTCTTATACAATTCAAGTTTCATGCCGATATCTCATATGGTTAAAATGTTAACGAGTGTTTGAAATAACATGTCAGGGATATTTTGTAACTACATAGACTATTTTGTACCGTCATTGTATTACTAACATTGTATTGATAATAATATTTAACTAAATTGTAGATTTCGTCACACTTTTTAATTTTACTATTCGACTTTTCATTATAACTTGGAAACGAAAAATTTCCCCAATGTGGGATTTAAATCACTTAAAGAGCATTAAATAAACTAGTAAATAAACAGTTTCCAAATTTTTTTAATAACAATTAAGTTGAAAAGATTGAAAAGGGAAACATTAAATAAGCATACAAGATATTAAATTATAAATCATTAGGAAGGAGTCATTTTTAATGTTTCTTTGGCGTAAATTTCATTCCGATAACTTTTATAGTTCAAAAGTTATGCACGAATGTCACTAACTACCCCTATTTCGACTACAAATACCTATAACATCGAAAATATATCGATTTCGTTCCAAAAATTTAGGATGATATTCTAGAAGGTGCATTCTTCCAAATTAAGCAAAAAAAAATCAATTTTTGAGAGAGCGACTGTAGAATGTCCCCTTGATGAACATGCTAATTCAAAACATTGGTACTTCGCCGTTCTCTACTATAGTTGATGAATCAACGGATGTGTCACATACAAACTATTATGTGTTGGCATAGGGTGCGTTCCACTTACGCCCAAATCGCCCGCAACGCCCGTGATTTCCATTACATATCGCGACCGTGCGGGCGATTTGGGCGTAAATGGAACGCACCCATAAAGTACTATTCAAACACCAAGAATGACATAATAATTCATTTTCTCGCATTTGCAAGTATTGTATCAGCAGCTGCTGTAGATGTGTACAATGGTTTAATAGAATTACTTATGTAGGATCACGGAAAAAAGGGAAGCCTCGGACGCGGGACTCGAACCCGCGATCTTCACGTTCGTTGCGCGCTGGCCAGCCGCCTTAGCCACCTCGGCTACCGCCGACTCCCCGATCTTAGTCATTCCCGTGTGCATTCTTAACGTGGTGGTGGGGGTTCCTGATCTCCACTTCACACTCGGCCCCTCTGCGACGACATTCGTCCTCGAATGTCATTGTCGCAGAACTTCCTTCGTGTGTATGTCATTTATTTTTCGCGTCGCTGACACACCTTTTACGACCATGGTGTCTATTTTTTTACGTCTCAGACAAAGACCTTCGTGTCTATTATTTTTACGTCTCAGACAAAGACCTTAAACGGCTTCGTGTGGCGATTGGTGCTCCCCCCATCCCGGACGAGCCCCCAAATGTAGGATCACGGAAAAAAGGGAAGCCTCGGACGCGGGACTCGAACCCGCGATCTTCACGTTCGTTGCGCGCTGGCCAGCCGCCTTAGCCACCTCGGCTACCGCCGACTCCCCGATCTTAGTCATTCCCGTGTGCCTTCTTAACGTGGTGGTGGGGGTTCCTGATCTCCACTCCACACTTACATCTATTAACCTAAATATGAAATATTTAATAGGCTGTTTGGGAATTATTTAGTTCATCTCACCAGCACACTCTCGCTCACCGCAGCACCTTCCGGACAGCGGAACGCACGGCGGATCCATAATCGATCAACCAATCAGAGCACCCCACATTGATCGATTCTCGAGAACGTTCGAGACGACGGCGCACAGTGGTTCGAGTATACTACATGCTAGCTGGACAAAATTATTTTTTCGCGGTATTGAGTTTATACGGGGTTCAAATTGTTAGAAAACAAACCTCATTCATATTGTTACGTGCCGGTTACCTTTTTTATATTCATTTTTCTATTTTTGCGATATTCTCATAGTATTTTCGCTACAGTCAATTCACGGATGTCGACGATTGATTCAACCATCACGTGTTATGGGAATCTCCATCAATCAATAGTCGATTATCTGTGAAAATTCTCAATAGTTATAATTTAATCTAGCTTGAAGCCTGTCACGCCACGGCATATTCCCATGAAAGATTGCGAACAGCAATCTTCCGACGCCATGCGATGTTCTGAGAACGCTCGATGTGATAAGCATTCCGAAACCTAAGCATTGTAGTAGACCATTTTATATTTTCCTTCCCTGCTAAATTTCTGTTACACTATCATTGACATCTGATTCAACCATTGCGTGTTGTGGGAGTTTCCCTCGATCAATTGTCAATGATCTACAAACCGAATTATGATAATAATTTTGTTTTCCCATGCAAAAATCTTCCAACGCCGTCGATGTTCTTAGAACGCCGGATGCGATAACAGCCTGAGTTGCTGGGAACGTTCCGAGGCGACGACGGTTGGGGCCGTGTGCAAGAGGTGCGGAGTCAGCAATTTTGGCGCTCTTTGTTCAAAGTCCCAAGTGCACGGGCCTACCCTGCGTTCGTTCGTGGCAGTCCGCTAGCAAGTCGCGTAGTGCGCGGTCGTTCTGTCCGAGGGACATTGCTATTTATTTAAAATAGTCCTTGAGCCAGAGTTCCATTGTGTTATAGTGAACGTGGAAAAACTCAGTCCCCATAGAGACTCATTTAAATTTTACTGTTAAATCGTTACTTTAATCATTTCTCGTTAATTCTTATATTTTTGCGTATTAATATTTACATCCATCTTTTATACGAACATTAATTAAAGTGTACTGTGCGACGTGACCTGCGCTTCGAGATCCTGTACCGCAGGCCCCTCCAGAGAGGGACAGAGAGAGAGAGAGAGAGAGAGAGAGAGAGAGAGAGAGAGAGAGAGAGAGAGACAGTGAGAGAGAAAGAGAGAGAGAGAGAGAGAGAGAGAGGGAGTAAGCCGTCCTAAAAATTAACAATCTCTTCGTACCGAATCGGTGAGTGATTTTAAGTATGTCATTGTACGGAACCGGCGATTGATCCAATCACCTATGATGTGTTACGGGTTTCCCTCGATCAATTGTTGTCTATCTTCCGACGTTCGCGGCTGTATGCGCACACCGAATATTGTAAAATTCTACATACCGGGATTTAACCTTGCATTGTTATTCATAACGCAAATCCATGTAAATTCCACATTATTGTACCACCTTTTCTTTTCCTTTGCTTATTTGTAATACATGGTATAATCATATAAATCCGTCTCACATTCTGTTCGAACCAATCTCATCCAAGATACCACATCCTGATTGGGCAACCTGTATGGGTTGTAGACGAAAGCCTTATCCAAAACAAATCCTGATTTTTGCTTAATAACTCTGGTTATAGTAAAATTATACAATCTTTTTAAATTCGTTAAGCGTTACGTGAGAAAATTAGACTCAACCGCTCGGTCAATCAAAATTAACGCCCTCACGTAACAATATCACAGTTTATTATGCCACTAAAAATATTAATAGAATAAAAATATAACTAATTTAATAAAGGAAAAATGCCAAAACGACAGTATTATAGTTTAACTATAACTATAAGTGTGCTTTATAAGTATTAATTTCTTGTTAATTACAATACACGCTAATCTTATTCACTACTTGAATCATCCGAAGAACATTCAGTACAATGTGACGATATCTCATCTTCATCAATCGGAATGGTGGTGACAACTTCTCTTTGCAGAGCAATTTCAGTGGAATTATTTGTTAACAACTCAATTATTTCTGGGGTTAATGAACTGAGCTTTTTGGGGGCATTTACGTATAGAGTCTGAAATATAACAACTGTGCTATCTCTCCTGTCGAGTTTCGTACTCGAAAACAATTCTCAAAACATAGTTTTGCAAATTTTTGCAATTCGATCATTTGATTTAAAAAAAATAGAAAGTCTCTACTTTCCGTACATTCAACCCTTGTTGCGTGGAATACCGTGGAACATACAGTAAAACACAGCTTTAATAGTGGTGCAGAGAAAGCTGATATCAAAAAACAGGTTTTAAACTTCCAAACTCAAAAATTACAGGAATAGATCCTGATAGCAATCTGCCGGCAGTCTGTCAGCCGATTGACGGCAGGATCTACCAGGAAAGCGCAGGATCTGCCAATATTATTTTGTAACAATTGTAATCGCCAATCCTGTGTATTATTAAAGAAAGAATAAATACTTTTTGAAATAAGTAGAATTAATTATTTAATAATCTATAGAATCTGCTTGCTTTGTTATTTGGGGGTACGGATACACCTACAGCAATAATGGTACATTTGTGTTGGTGCGTAGGTCCATGTGACGTCACGCGGAGGGAATTGTTTGGCAATTGTGGCCTTCAGATGGCGCTGTTGGATATGTCAGGCGGGCAGCAGGATCTGCCGCGGATCACTGCAGCTGCCGGCAGATCCTGCTGCCCGATTTGGTTATCAGGGGACATAATGTTATAACTGATAATTATAGTTAAAGTACAATACTGTCGTTTTGTTCTTTTTCCTTTACTGAATTAGTCATATTTTTATTTTATTGATATGTTTAGTGAAATAATAAACTGTGATACGAATCAGGTTTGTTTTCTAACAATTTGAACCGCATATAAACCCAAACCCGCGAAAAAATAATTTTGTCCAGCTAGCATGTAGTATACCCGAACCACTGTGCGGCGTACCGGAAACGATCAGCCATCTTTGAATCACTCTTGTTCACGTAGTGTAAAGGAAAAGACGCGTCGAGTGCGATTCGATATTTTCTCACTTTAACTTGTGAATCTCAATTCTCAGTGCATTATCGCGTTCTGTAGTGCATTCAAATGCTCATTGCAAAGCTCATTATACTTCTCTCATCATTAGTCTCGTGTGTGTGCATTGATCAATTGTGGATCGCCGTGGGTGCTCAGACACGTGGCGGCGTGTTCACATGTTTCTCATCGTGCCGGGTACATTTCATTAATTGTTCGGTGAAAGCTTAAAAAGCTGATGTTCACTTGCTCGTGCTCATTCAACGAGTGTTTTAAATAAACGGACGAAACTCGTTTTAAACAATCGGCTGCATTGTGGTGCATTATTTATCGGACTAACTTCTCCGGCAATCTGAACGCTCAGAACTAGCTCATTATTTTACATAAACATTGGCACCGATGGAGTCAATACTTTGTGGGCCCAACATCATTCTCTATATGCCTTACTAAAGCAAATATTTATTTTTTCAAAACTTAGTTTTGGTAAAATGCATGTGCCATACTTTGCATCTTTGTGGATCTAATGCTTCTGAAGTCTTTACTGACGAAGTAGAATTTGTGTTAAAAGCAAAGTACAAATGGTTTAAAAGTAGTTCTATACTTAGTTTAATATTAATACTGATAATAATTTTAGTAAACTAAGTCAGTTATCAACTACCTGTTGGTTATCTAGATACAGAGCTGTTGATAAAAATTTGTAGCAGTATTTGGAATTGGAAACTTTCTTTGCCATTGGCGCAAATAAAGAACGATGTCATACTGTAAGTCTCTTAAATGACATGTATAAGCACAAAGAAAATACAGCAATTTTAACTGTTTTAAGACCAATTCTGAAAGATATTTATCATCTAAATATGTATTTTCAGAAAGACAACATTGACTACTATAAGGCATTCAATGAGGTGAATATCCTTATATGGTCTTTGACACGACGGATTATTCGATCTACGATAATTGTACCCTTACGAAATGATTTGAATTTATTAGTGAATTCTCTGAAGTATGAGCAAAATTATTTAAATCTAAACGACTGCGACTTGGGTTATCATTTTAATGTAGAACTAGGTGCGGCTCATTTAACTGCAGATACAAATATTGCAATTAAATCCAAATGTTTGGAATTCATAAAAGCAATTCAATGAACTGGTTAAGCGAATGCCAACACAATTAAATATTTTTGATGTCGTAAAGACTTTTAGTCCTGCAGCAATTCTGAATTAGTTTAGACCCAAGTTTGCTGAATTACCTATACAATATGCCCCTAGCAATAAGTTACTTGCGATGGAATCTCAATATAGAAACTTGTTGTTTATAAACTGGAATAACATTTTTGTGTGAGCAAATTCCTGAACACTTCCCCTCTTGTCTTTTAGAATAAGGAAATGGCATTAAAAAACACTGCAAGCGAACACTTGTTTCCTGATATATCACTGTTAACATTTACAGTTTTAAGTTCTCCCTCGTCGAATGCAACTGTGGAAAGCGTTTTTTCCATAATGAATATTGTAAACTGTAAATTACTTAATAAAATAATGTTAAAACCATAAGGGGGTATTCTGGTCTGACGAAGTGTTTTCGTTGCGTTATTTCGGAATTTTTTTACAAAGAACCCATAAATTTTATTATTAATCAGTTTATTGCTACATGAATATTGATATTTGAACTATTTTTACAAATGTTGTCAATAGAAAAAAATTAAAATCAAACGCAGTTGACTGCTTTAAAGTAATGGTGAAAAAAGACATGGAGTCACGGTAACCAAGATTGCGCTCGTTGTAGTGATCAGAAACAAAAAATGTAAAGAGATTCTTTATTTGTATACCTTTGACTATCGTACCTACCAGAATGATAAAAAAATATTGAAAATTAAACAGATGGAGGCGGTTTGAAAATTAAGTTTTGATTTTCGCACATATTTTCAACTTTAAAGGTCTGTGAAAATTTAAAAACAAAATATTTTATCATAATTCTGGTAGGGACGATAGCCACACGTGTGCTGATAATATATGCAAAACTTGGACTGAGTTGGTCCAGTCGATCTTGAAATATCAGGGTCACCGATTCGAAAAACATGGTTTCGAGAAAATTGCGTTTAAAGTTTACTCAACGTTCGAAGTGAAAGTAAGTTGTGACCTAGGAGAGTAACGGTCTCTTTGTAACCAAATGGTCGATTTTTGTGCTCTAAAAGGCACAAAAATGCACACATACACACACACCCCTCCCCCAGAAAGTACAGTCCGCTGAAACTTTGCCGAAATATACTTGCAGGAACAAAACTATTATGCGTCGTCCGTCCCGCTCGTGAGCACGCCGTATAGGTACCTACCAATTCTGCACTACGAATTGGAAAAAACACTTTTGCACACGTATTACCCACATAATGTATCAGTAGAAAATGCAAAAAAAAAAGAAAATCGGTTTTGTTGGAGTGAGTGTAATTCGTGTAACACGCTTTATGTTGATGGTCCTGTACGTCTCTGTGTGGGTGATGTCGCATCGCTGCTTGCGGTGTGTATCTCTGGTTTTGTCCCTCGATCCGTTAAGACGTACCTCGCGTATTGAACACGTGGTCCATTACGACTGATTATAAACTATTATATTAAACATATTCTCCTAAGTATATTCTGGTATTAACAGGTTTCTTTACCCGTCAGACCAGAATGGGTACCCCCTTAAATGCATTAGTGCTAATCAAATACCATTTTGGGTCATCATCCCACGTCAACTCGGTCACTTATTTCCCTCCATGTCTCGGATTTTGTTGAAACTTGAATATGTTGTAGTCCTCGGGGAATTGGGGGGCAGCGGTGGGGGGGGGGGGGAAGTCATCATTTTGTCGATTTCGAGTTTGTTTAATAAATACAGGGCCTTGAATTTTGCGATGTTTGCCTATTTTTGTGAAAAAGGGTTGTACTTATGAATTTTTATCTCGGAAACTATTTGTCCGATTTAGTTGATTCTTACGGCATTTTAATGTGGAAGGATCGGCCTTCCTGTATAATTTTTTTCAGATCGAAAAATTAATTTTGCAACATTGGAAATTGGCGGTTGATAGCAGCAAGAAAACCAGGAGGTCCCCAGATAAAAGGCAAGGAGGGGAAAGGGGTGAGCTGGAGAAGCTGCTATTAGAAATGAGGAAGGAGGTGAAGGAAGTATTAGAGGAAGTGAAGGGACAGGGAAGGAAGATAAGAGAGGAAATGATGAAGATTAAGGAAGAAATCAGAAAGGGCAAAAATGGGCAAAAGAGAGGAGGTAAGGTCACCGGGAAAGGAGAGATAAGAGAGAAAGGACGGGCAAAGAATGCAGAAATAGGCAAAGGGAGGGGGATAAGAAGAGGGGGACAGGTGAGAATGGGAGAGGAGGAAGGGTGGAAGATAGGATTCTGGAACGTAGCCGGAAAAGGAAAGAAGGATAAGTACTTCTGGAGGACGATAGAGGGATGGTACGTGGTAGTATTGATGGAAACCTGGGTGGAGGAAAAGGGTTGGGAAATGGTTAAAGGAAGACTACCGAAGGGGTACGTGTGGGAGGCGCAGGCAGCGAGGAGAAGGAATAGGAAGGGAAGGGCGATGGGAGGGATGATGATAGGAGTGAGGAAGGGGATGATGGAGGGGGAAGGAAGGATATGGGGGAAGGATGGGAAAGAGGGGATAATAATAGCGGAGTTTAAGGTAGGGATAGAAAGGTGGAGGGTAGTGTGGACTTCTGTGAACGGGGACATGGAGAGAAAGCTAGAGGACATGAAAGAGTGGATGGAGGGGGTAGAATTAATTTAAAGACAAAAAACAAAATCCGGACGGGAAGATGCTACTAGAGAGATTGCAGGAAACGTGATGGGCGATATTGAATTGAAATATGGAAGGGGATGAGGAAGGAGAATTTACATATATGGGTGCGAGAGGAGAAACGATCATAGACTACGTGATAGCGAACGACGAGGTAAAAGAGAAGGTGAAAAGACTGGAGATAGGAGACAATATTGACTCTCGGATCACCACCTAATAATAGTAGGGATGAAGGGGGAGAGGAGAGGGAAGAAAGGAGGGAAAAGCAAAGGAGAAATAGGAGCGCGGGGAAATTGGACGCAAGAAGGAAGAGAGAAGTTTAGAACGGGTATAAAGTGGGGAGGTTCGAAAGAGGGAGGTCTAGAGGAGGAACTAGACGAGATGATGGAGTTTAGGAAAGGCTTGGAGGAGGGAAAGGGGGAAGGGAGATGAGACAGAAAAAGAGAGTGGTGTGATGTTGAATGCGAAATGAAAAAAAAAGGGAACTAAGCAGGGTGCTGAGGGAATGGAGAAGGGGCACAAGAGGAAAAGAGGAATACAGAGAGGCGAAGAGGGAATAAAACTGTCTGTGTGAGGGCAAGAGGAGGGAGGCGAGAGAGAGGTTCTTGAAAGAAGTGGAAGGGATCAAAAATGAAGGAGAGGTATGGGAGGTGGTTAACAGGGAAAGTAAAAGAAGGAAGAGGGTGAACGAGGAGATAGAGATGGAAGAGTGGAAGGATTACTTCATGGAGATACTAGGGGGGGGGGGGGTAAAGGCGAGAGTAGTTAGGGGAGGGAAGGGGAGGGAGATGACGAAGAGGAGGTAAGCAGGGAGGAGATTAGGAAGGTAATAGATAAGTTGAAGGATAGAAAAGCAGTAGGTGGAGACGGGATACCGAACGAGGTATGGAAATACGGAGGGGCAGAAGTGGAGGAATGGACATGGAAGGTGTGCAATAGGGTTTGGACGGGAGAAGGTTGGCCGGAAAAATGGAAGGAAGGGATAATAGTGCCGATTGTAAAGAAAGGAGATGGGAGGAGGAGGGAGCACTATAGGGAGGGGGGGGGGTGACGCTGATGCCGACGATGTATAAAGTCTACGTGTCGGTGTTAGCAAGTAGGTTGAAAAAGGAAATGGAGGATAAGGGGATGGTGCCACCGAATCAAACGGGCTTCAGGGAAGGGATGGGGACGATAGATAATATCTTATAGGCAGATAAGCAAAGAAAAGGGGAGGATGATCGCTCTGTTCATAGACCTGAAGGCTGCGTTTGATTCGGTGGACAGGGAGGTATTGGAAAGGGCGATGGTGAAAAGTGGAGTGGGGGAGGGGCTACGGAAAAGAATGGGGAGTTGTTAAGGGAAACAAAGAGTTGAGTGAAAGTAGGTAGCGATACATCGGAGGCCTTCTGGACGGCGAGGGGAGTCAGACAGGGTTCCCCGATGAGCCTATACCTTTACATTCTGCTGACGGCGGACATAGAGGCCGAAATAGGGAAAACGGGAGGAGTACAGGTGGGGGAAGGGGGAGGATATGTACTATAGCATACGCGGACGACGTTGTATTGCTGGCCGAAGAAGACAAGGACATGGAAGTAATGATAAGGAGATTGGAGAGATACCTGGATGGGAAGAGATTGGTGCTCAACACGGAAAAATCGGAAGTAATGAGGTTTAGAAAGGGAGGAGGAATGTGGAGAAAATTAAGATGAATGTGGAAAGGAAGAGAGCTAGAGAAAGTGAAGGAATTTAGATACCTGGGTTTCACGCTGATGCGCAACGGGGGATGTTCGGCACACGTGAGAGGAAGGGTGAGAAGAGCGGGGGCAGTAATAAGGCAAATATGGTGAATAGGGAAGAGGAGGTTTGGTAAAGACTGGGAGAGAAGACTGTGGATTTGGGATAGATTAGTGTGGACGGTGTTGGAGTACGGAGCGGTAATATGGGGGAGGAGAGAGTGGAGGGAGGTGGAGGCAATGCAGGAAAGATTCCTGATATGGACGTTGGGAGTAGACTGGTGTACCCCGGGATATATATGATAAGGGAAGAAGCGCAGAGGGAAAAACTGAGGACTACAGCGAGAAGGAGGGCGTGAAGCTTCGAAAGGAGAATGTGGGAAGGAAAGGGAGGGGAATTAGCGAAAAGATGTTGGGAGGAGATAACGGTGAGGGAAAGGAGGGAGGGGGGCCGACGAAGTGGGAAGAAGAAAGAAAGGGTTTTTCGGAGAAAGAGGGATAGGAATGTGGGAGATAAGAAGGAAAAGAGAAGCGGGGGAGATGGGATATGAAGAGATAGAGAGCGAAGATAGGCGAAAACAGGAAAATGGAAAGGTGGGAGAGAATAGGAGGGGTCAGGTACAACAGATGGTACAAATGGGTGAAGAGACCGGGAACGCCAATATACCTGAGGAGGGGTTGAAAAGGATAGCGAGGTTTAGGATGGGAAATGAGGTAAGGGAGGCGAGGTATTGGCCGAGTACAGAGGAATGAGCATGTAGAGTGTGTGCGGGAGAGATAGAGTCTTGGGAGAATATATGGGAAAGGTGTGGAAGAGGGGGTGAAGAATTAGGGGGTTGGCAGGAGAATGTGTGGGTGATACTAGGAGAGGAGGGGGAGGGGGAAGAGTAGATGAAAGAACTAGAAAGAGTGAGAGGAGAGGTGAAGGACACAAATAAGGCGGGGAGATTAAGGGACGGAAGAGAAGGACGAATGGAGTGTTTGAGGACCTGGAAGCCGAAGGGGGGGGTGGAAATGGGTAAGGAGGGGAAGGAGGGGATTGGAGGAGGGGAGGATGGTGAGGGAAGGTGTGAAGGGGAGGAGGAGCTTTTCTGCAGGCATAAATGACACCATTCAGACCAGTACGGGATTCATCGATATTGTTTTTAGACCTCATTGAAGTAATATGGCATGGTAGCGGTACGGCCAGTCGACCGCAATAGCGAAGCGTCCGCGCGACGTTCGATCCGCTTACCTGATTCAGCGCGAACCACCGTATTTACCACCCCACTGCGACGTTAATAGGAGCCGTACCACCCTGGGGATAGGCTCATTTTGTAGAAAAAACTTCCAGGAATATGGTAGTATATTTTTCGGATTTTTAAAATTACGACCTCGAGCTCGAATTTGCAAAATAAAAATTTGTTTATAATTTTCGATGTTGCAAAATTAACTTTTCGATGTGGAGAAAAATTTATTCAGGAAGATCAATCCTCCCACATTAAAATGCCGTAAAAATCAACTAAATCTGACAAATAGTTTCCGAGATAAAAATTCATAAGTATAACCCATTTTCACGAAAATAGACAAAAATCGCAAAATTCAAGGCCCCGTTTTTTTTAAACAAACTCGAAATCGACAAAATGATGACTTACCCCCCCCCCCCCCAATGCCGCAAGGACTACAACATATCCAAGTTTAAACAAAATCGGAGACATCGAGGGAAAAAGTGATCGAGTTGGCGTGGAATGACACCGTCAGGTCCCTGACCATCTTAGCGGGTAAGTGCTTTACTGGAATCGGGGGGATGTTATCAAGACCACTCGATGTTTTATTGGGGAGGTTTCTCAAAATATAATTTATAGAGGCGATATGGCAAAAGGGATGGGGTGCATTTTTCAGAGAAGCGGGGTTGCTGGCCTTATTGTTAACATTAAACTGGGTGGTCGTAATGAACTGCTCTGTCCTGGAATAGAGTTCAGATTTAAGCTTTTCGGCTGCATTGTCAGCGGTCTGTTTGAGACGCATACCAGAATTCAGAGGGCGGGGGGAATTTATTGTCATAAAATGAACTATGATGTTAAACTTATCCCTCGAGTCTGTGATTATAAAATCATTATTTAAGATAACTGACTGGGAGGTGTCACAGCGATTTCTTTGGATAATAGCCCCATTGTCGCGGATAATGTGGAGGTCATTCACACCCTTTAGACGTTTTGGTCTGAATAGGGCGTTGACCTTTGGGAAGAAAGATGCCGGGTTTACCCAAAACAACAATGAAAGCTATGATCCACTGATTTGGAGAAATAATCCCAAAGTAATATGAAACAGCTCAATTACTGTTAAAATAGCTGGAAATATCGCTACCTGTGTATTCAATGAAGGATCGCAGGCATTACTTCAAATATTGCAGTCAATCGGACTAAGAAGTGGTTTAACCGCCTATAATTATATAGAAATGGAGGATGCGACACACATAAAGATTGTTGAGAAACGCGTGTAAATCAATACTCGGGAGGAAAGAACGCGTGGTCGGTAGCAACAAGTCGACATAATGAAGGCAGCAGAAGGACTACTGTATGGGCCTGGAATAGATAATTCAGTGTAAGTTAAGAAATAAACTTTCTATTCGCATGTAAACTGCACTTGAAACTTTAAACACGTTTTTCTCGAAACGGGTTTTTCGATTGCGGTGACCATGATTTCTCAAAAACCGCTTCACCGATCATTCTGAAACTTTGTAAGTTTCTTCTAGACATTCAAATCTAGTCTTTAATCGAAGCAATTGTTTTTCCAATGCATATGTAGTTTTTATTTTATGGATGAAAAGTGAGTTCTTTTTTTTCTAGGAAAATCAAACATTTCACTCTAACATCCGCTGTTTTGTCCAAGATTAATATTTTATAAAACGAAATGATTAAAAACTAGATAAATTATTGTACTAACTAAATCTTCTTGGTTTTTTAATTTCAGATAACACAGTGTGACGTCCCACTATTTTTCGCGCGGTATTATTCTCAGAACTCTGTCATAAATCTCAAAACCACTCCACGCTGATCACCTTGACGATGTACCTTAGCGGTCCCCATCTCAAGATGGTCGGTACAAAACCTCCTTCGCTTATTCGCCCTACGAGGCACCAATCCCTCCTTCATACTTGAATTTAAACAA
The DNA here is from genome assembly GCA_944738655.2 of Andrena hattorfiana. Lineage (NCBI taxonomy): Eukaryota > Metazoa > Arthropoda > Insecta > Hymenoptera > Andrenidae > Andrena > Andrena hattorfiana. The sequence continues at coordinate 16,496,254 of OX122895.1, forward strand.
GTCCTTCGTCCCAAAAACCTCTTAAATCGAGACCACGTCTCACTTCCCTCTTTACGACTCACCGAGTCCAAGCCATTCTACCCCTTTTCCTATTAAAACTCCCAAAATCCATTCGATGGGTTGAGCATATTATTCCACAGTCATAAAAACCCCGGAAGTATAATTACGACGAATATTTGGTGTACGTGACAGAAAATGCGTCTAATAATAGACGCACCTTTGTAAAAACCCCGGAAGTCCTACTGCGACTTATTCATTAAATATGTCAAGGCCTGTACCGCGCGTACCCCCGCGACAAACATATAAATACGAGGGGACCGAGGCAAAAGTCCTCTTTCGACAGAAATCTTTCGACGAGATTACATTAAGAAGTTTATTTTTATTAAATTCAGTGTTCATCACCATCGTAGATCCTCGTAAGCAATTACAATTACCATCTTTATATATCACTGCATATCACCATCATCCATATCATCTTGTCTTGTTACTATTCTTTCTAATCATCATATTATTTGTATTACCAACGCTTATTGCATTTCATGATATTTTGTATTATTTCGCTTATTGCTTTATTATAATATTTTGTATTATTTCGCTTATTGCTTTATATCATTTAATTGGCTTATTTCCATGTGTTTCATGTTCATATTCTTATATTGACACATTTATATAAATGTTATGTGCAAATGCTTAATGTCTAACGCATTCTCATGTTAATATTGCTATAAACATAATCTGTGTATATATTCGGGTTTCAAGCTAATAAACCTCTTTGCTTAAATCACGCTTCGAACTATTGTGTATATTCTTCGGGTACAAAGACCCCAAAACCAAAACAAATTGCAGCAACAGCTGATCTCGGTTCGCGAACGCGAAAGTGCTTGCAGTGTTTACCAACGTTCTTTTTCACGGGCCGTGTACAGCCGTATGCCTAGACGGATATCGCGGAAACATTGCGTGTAACTTCTTATGTGAATGCAACGTTAAATCCAATTACCGGGCCAAACCAAAACAAGTGCTCTAACGGGTGTTCCCCGGATACCATTCGCCTTTAAACTTCCCTGGTCGATCAGTGTGCTGGATGCAAGATTCGCGCCTGACCTCCTTCCACCCTCAGTGTGAAGGATTAAAGATTCGCGCCTGACTCCTTTCTACCCACAGTGTGAAGGATTAAAGATTCGCGCCTGACTCCTTCTACCCTCAGTGTGCTGGATTAAAGATTCGCGCCTGACTCCTTTCTACCCTCAGTGTGAAGGATTAAAGATTCGCGCCTGACTCCTTCTTCCCTCAGTGTGACGGATGCAAGATTCGCGCCTGACCTCCTTCTACCCTCAGTGTGACGGATTTAAGATTCGCGCCTAAAAGCTACCAACCCCAGTGTGTAGGATTTCACATTCTCGCCTGACTTTCTCCCCACATAGTCATCGTTCCCTAAAGACCTCCACCCGGGACGTGACAACAGTTCCGAATAATGTTGGTCACCGCGAAACGTGTTTCTAAAAACAGCTTCCGGGAAATCAGTTGTAATTTTGCAATAAATAAATACTTTTATACCAAAACATCATATAATAACCTGTTAAAATATGCCTCATCTAAATACAAAAACCATTGCATAAAAATTTTCATGTACGTTCTGAAATAAATTCCCAAATAATCGTTCTTTTTTTCTGTCTCCTGACTAGGGGTAACCCCTTAAAGAAATTTCAAAATGGACAAAAGGAAACGGAAAAAAGGAAGCGAGATTCTTATTATACGCAGCAGGATGTTCATTTAGCATTGAAAGAAGTAAAAAAGAGGATGCCGACGAGAAGGGCTGCTGCAGTTTTTCAAGTACCTAGAAGTACTTTACAGACGAAACACAAATCCATGATCCGAGTTGAAGGTGCTAGAGGCCCTGCCACTTACTTAACTTTTGTAGAGGAAAATATTCTGGTACATTGGATTTTATATTGTGGTTGAAGAAGTTTTCCAGTTATGAAGTGTCAATTGCTTAAGTGTGTTCAAATGTTAGTGAATGAACTAAAAAGACGAACTCCTTTTAATGGAAATAAACCAGGCAGGCACTGGTTTGAAAGTTTCTGTCGAAGCCACCCAGAAATCACTCAGAGAGTTGCTAAAAAAGGTGCAAGTCGAGCATCAGCAACAAAAGAAGTTTTAAGACAGTGGTTTCAGGAAGTACAACAACATTTGGAAAAGTTGCAATTATCAAAGATTGATCCATCAAGAATTTTTAACCTTGATGAAAGTGCCTTCCTTTTGGTGGCAAAGGCTGACAAAGTTTTAGTACGTACAGGATTCAAGGCTGTTTATAAAGTAGTAAATGAGAATGAAAAGAAGAGTTTAACTGTTTTGTTTACAGTAAGTGGTAACAAAGTTCTGTTACCATCAATGATCTTATTCTTGTATGAGAGAACACCATTCAGTACGACGAGTAGTTTGCCACCAGGATGGATAGCTGAAAGTACAGAACGAGGTTGGATGACTGACATAACATCGCAATTTTATCCGTGTATCTAGTGAAGCAGAACATTCAATTTCTAGTATTCCTATTCTTAGACAGCCATGTATCGCACTTATTAGATTTATCCCAGTTTTGTAAAGCAAAACAGATGGAGTAACTTGCCCTTTAACTAAATGCGACCTACGGTACTGCAACCATTAGATGTAGCAGTATTCCATCCATTAAAAGTCAAATGAAAAAGTATTGTTGATAAGTGGAGAGTTGAGAATGCGGAACAGAGAATGAGATGAGAAAAGTTTGCTCGATTAGTAAAAAAATCTCTGGTTTCAATAAATAATCTACCTCACATAATTAGAAATGGGTTTAAACCGTGTGAACTTTCACCTTTTAATGCAAATGCAGTGGGTTTTCATGTTTTAAACCAAAAAAAAGTACAACATCTGCAGAAATCACATTTAAAATTGAAAATTCTCCAGGCATAGCCAAGCAACGATCAAGAGGAAGCTAAAAACATCTTCGGTTTTTAGAAAATATGCACAGTGTAGATGTTTTAGAAGATTTCCAAAATGCTGCTTTGAGTGGAGTCTGGAAGCTTTCCAATAGTGATAATAAAGGACTACTCCAATATGGGGTGAAGACGATGAGAATTTCTGGTCTAATTATTAATTAGATCAGGCTTGGGAATTAAATTCTCTTTTCGGCCGAGTTTCAGAAGCAACGCCCTCTTTCCCTCACCGCGCGTTTTGGCTCCCTCGACGGCCTAGCTGCTTAGAGCTCCTCAGGCCCGTACCATGTGAACCACGCGTGGCGTATTAGGGCGTCATTGTATCAATAGGTTTCCACATCGTCCCAGAGAGCACGATTGTAGATGCGTTTTTGTTTTGTCAACACGCCACGCGCGGTTCATATGGTACGGGCCGAGGCGCTCCAAACTACTTGGCCGCCGCGGGGGCCAAGACGCGCGGCGGAAGAAAGGAGGCATTGCCTCTGAAAACCGGAAGAGAAATTCACTCAATTCCCAAGCCTGGTGTACGGTACCATTTAACGAAATTCGACGAGTACTATAAAATAAAACACTCAAAGTGACAATAGTGAAATAACTTATTAAACAATATAGAGACAATGTGTTGATATTGAACAAATTTTCCTTAAAATTTCAGAAATGTCAAATTATCAACGCAAAAAAAAGGAAAAGGCTTATCGCAAACGTTTACAAAGTCAAAGAATATTAAATAGGGAATTCAAAGAGGCTCCTACGACAGCTGCAGAACGAATACGGAGGATGAAACACCGTCGAGAAGTTAAGGCGAGCACCAGTCGCGCAAACGCCGCAACAGCTGCCGCCAATTCACAAACAATGGATGTCAACAATGAGATAGAACTGATGGAATTCGACGAAATACAAGCAGATGAGACGTTTGAGAATCGAGATTTATCGTTTCTAACCCATTGGCGACGGAGCACTTTGAAAAGTCGTTCTACGGCAACCAGTTGGGATTTGTTTGTGGAGTTTGTGATCGCATATGGTCCAGCAACACCACTTGGGTAACACGTTTTCCGCCAAAAACCTCAGTGGTAGTAACATCGACACTACCTGTCCGTTTTTTGTCAGTGGTATCCCCTGTAGACTTATTCGACTGTGTCGCGTGATAAAAAATAGATTGGAAAAACGCCTTTTACCGTCAAAATTTTAAACATATTTAGGAAAACTAGATATTCGCGCACGTTTAGACGTGCTGGCAGCGGTAGGTCGAGACGTCCGTTGCGACGGACGCCGAAAATTGACGCCGTAGCATAACATTGTAATGCGTAGGTCCAACCACACGAGTGCCGCGCATCAAATTTAACGTCCGTACAACGTCGGCGACGGATGACAAACGCTACGACATCCGTCGACCACGCGGCACGGACGGTGTTGTATTCCTACGGAACCGGTCACACGAGCGTCGAGTTGTCGTCCGTTTTCCGTGAATTTTATTACTGCTATAATGGATATTGACGTTCTGTTATCTGAAATTCAGAAATGACCTATTCTATGGGATGCTTTAGATTCTGAATATAAAAATAAATTTAAAAAAAAAACAAAGTGTGGTCAAATGTTGCGGCTACAGTAAGTCACAAGTTTGAAGAGAAAACAGACACGGAGAAAAAGGTTATTAGTACTTACTTACTTAAAAAATAACGAGTTATATGCTGTATAATTTTTTTTCACTTGTTTTATAAGTATACAATTAACACAAAGTAGTTAAATTTTTTTCATTTTGCCATGATAATTGACCAATATCGCTCACAAAATGTTTAGTTAATGCATCTCTATATGTGTTATTAGGTCTATTAGCATGCACGTTTTCACCTATAACACCAGTATCGTCGAATCCGTTCACTGTAAAATATCCTCGAATTTGTATCCATATCGGTCACGGACAAAATTTTCTAGAAAGCAACCACATTTCACAATATCCATCGCAAATTCTATACCAACATCAATAGGTCGATGGAATATTCTCCACTTATTTTAAAGAATTCCAACAGTGCATTCTACATATCTCCTAGATCATGACAGTTTGTAGTTGAATATTCGTTTTTCTTTTGGCCAACATTTACCTGCATACGGTCTAAGCATATTCAATGATAACTCGAAGGCTTCATCACCTACAAATGCATAGGGTAGACTGGGTGCGATAGTAACGGGGGGGGGGGGGGGGGGATTGTAACAGGTTAAATATCTCAAAACATATGATAGATATTAACACAAATTTTGGATATATGATGAAGAATGACATTTGGAATACACACATCTGGAATACGCAAAATACATGTATCGCGAACAAAATAACTTTTCGATACCCTAAAGTAACTTTTTTTTACTGACTTAAAATTGTAATATAAACACTCCCTTTGGAATTATGTGCTTTTCCTTTTGTTTAATCTTTAATCTGACCTTTTTTAAAGTAATACTGATCGTCACGTAGCATTTTAACGATCTCGTTAGTCAAAATTTATAATTTAAGTCCAAAAGCATGGTCGGGACGATTGTAACATCAACAGTCGGGATCAGTTGTAATGTTTCAACCAACCCCACCTCACACAATTTTAGCGCGATCCCGGAATGTTTTCGATGTTCTTTTCTTTTCTGACGCTTAACCATCATTTACGGCAAGTTATAACCAGGGTTTGTAACGATTAATTGCAGTGAATGGAGAGGGAAACACCTACAGGAGTGGTGATAATGTGTGTATGAACTGACACCAGCGCCAAGCTAGCCAAGTGTCCCAACGCGAATCCAACCAGGGTCAACCAGCGTCGCCTGGAAATAGATTGTCGATAGCATGTATCTTTGTCAAGATATGTGAAGAAACAGGAGACATCTTTAGACGAAGGTACTAATTCTCCTGTCACAATGGGCTATAGACCCTGGAAGAAAGTTTTCAATGAAAAGGAGAAAAAAATAATGGCAACATACATAATAAAGGCAGCCGAAATATATTATGATTTCTGTCCAGAAGAAGTTAGAAGATTTGCATATGAACTAGCAACGAAATATAAATTGTTAATGCCACATCAGTGGGAAGAAAATAAGATGGCTAGTGATGATTGGTTCAGTAATTTTACGAAAAGACACCGACAATTATCTGTACGATGTACACAGCCTACCAGTTTGTCTCGTGCCACTAGTTTTAACGAGACTAACATAGGTAGTTTCTCTGACAATTTGGAAACTGTTCTCGCCAAATACAAGTTCGAAGCAAAAAATATATATAATATCGATGAAACAGATATTACTACGGTCCAAAAACCAAATAGAATTGTTGCTAAAAAGGGAGTACTGCAAGTTGGTGCATTGACATCTGCCGAGCGGAGACAGTTAATCACAGTAACTTGTGGTCTCAATGCTCTCGGTAATTGTATACCTCTAATGCTTATATTTCCAAGATTCCGATACAAAGAACACTTTATAAGAGATGCTCCAATTGGGAGCACTGGAAGTGGAAATCCCAGCGGGTGGATGCAAGAAAATGAATTTCTTATATTTTTTAAACACTTCCAAAACTATTCATCTGTAACAAAGGAGAAAAAAATTCTCCTGTTGCTGGATAATCATTCGTCGCATATATCCATCCAAACTCTTGATTATTGCTCCGAAAATGGTGTAGTAATGCTGTCTTTTTCACCCCACTGCTCACACAAGTTACAACCGCTCGATCGATCTGTATATGGTCCATTAAAAAAAAGCGATTAAGACCAGTTCTGATGTTTGGATGCGTAATAAACAATTAGGAAAATGCGGGAAAACAATGACTATTTATCACATTCCTTCAATAGTAGCAACGGCTCTTCCGATATCAGTAACAGTATCTAATATTCAATTAGGCTTCAAGTGTATAGGAATATATCCTTACAACAGGAATATATTTACAGCTCTCGATTATGCCCCACCGTACGTTACAGATAGGCCTCTACCAACACCCGAAAACGATACTACCCCAACAGAACCGAATAGCAATGAAATTTTATCAACCGAAAGTGAACAAGTAAATGAAGAATTCAGTCCAGAAATTGTACGATCATTTTGTAAAGCCCGTCCACGTAAAATTTCATATAGGGGAGGGGGGAGGAAGTCTACCATACATACATATGTTGCTGAAAGACTAAAGATAAAAGCAAAATATGAAGAGAAGCAAGGGAAAAGAGTGAAGAAAAATAAGGGGCAGAAAGCAAAGAATTCTTTTAATAGCTGTAACAATGTGAATAATGAATCTAGTGACGAAAAAGATAAAGAATATTATTATCTGGCGTGCATGGAATCCTATAACACAAGCAAACCAAACGAAAAATGGGTCCAATGTACTGTGTGTAAGGATTGCGCACATAAAGCATGCACGGGCCACAACATGTTTTATATTTGCCACAATTGTGATGCTGAATAATAGGTTACAAATTTTACTTTTTTCAGTCATTATTATAATTTAAAATCAATAGATACATATATTAATTTTGTAAAGTTGTGTTACTATCGACCCCATGCAATGTTGCAGCTTACACGGAGTGGAGGACGGTTGTAACACTTCGTCCGCTTCTCATTTATTATTAATAACCTGGATATTACTTGACAAACAGTGAAACTGTTGTGGCTCAATAAGTGTCAGATAAGTAAGTAACATTTTCATATAAAAACTTTTGTTGTAACTTTAATAGTTTTTGCATAATCATATTCCAAATTCAAAGTGTTACTACCGACCCCGGTCTATCCTACGGAAAGTGAAACTTGACCTCCGTCCAAGTGCTGCTATCGCGATAAAGGAAGTAGAAGTTTCCGGGATAAAGCACGTATACCTATTAGAGAAACATGGACTTCCATTTCCGGTCGCGAGAGTGTAAGGTGTGTACAGGTAGTGTGTGCTGTAGCTGGTGTGAAAGTGGAGTGAGCTGGTTAAGGAGGGAGTAGTGAGTGAGTGAGGAAGGTAATGAAGGGCGAGTAAGCTGAAGAGGGAGACCGGGTGTGGCACGGTTAAAGGCAGACGGGAGTTTGGGAGGGAGAAGGGAAAAAAGAGGTTAGGTGTGACGTGAGGCGGAATTTGAGCGGGAAGATATCGGAGGTGTGACAGGAGGAGAGCTCTGTGGTTTAGCAGAGGAACGAGAGGGAGCCGACAAGAATTAGAAAGAGGAGAAAAGAAAGTGTTACGGATTTGGACAGAAGGTGATTAATTACGGGAAGTAATAGGGAAGAGTGGGGGTAGAGAAGAGGAAGGTAAAAGATGCTGAAGGACGGAGAGGGCGAGAGGGAAGGGGATAAGGAGGAGGAAGAAGGAAAAGTAAAGAGGGAAGGAGGGATGCAGGGGAGTGAGAAGCACGGAAGGAATAGTATGAGTAGTATAGGGAACAGTGTGGGTAGCTGGGAGGGATACGGCGGAAGAAAGAGAAATGAAAGGGAGGAAGGGGTGAGTGCAGCGTTTAGGAAAGGTGGTAAGACGTTGATATCACCGACAGAAAGAGAAATATGAGGAGGGGGGGGGGGGTATGAGGAGGGGGGAGCCGTAATACCCTGAGGATAGGCTTATTTTGTAGAAACAGCTTCAAGGAATATGGTAGTATTTTTTCGGACTTTTAAAATCGCGACCTCGAGCCCGAATTTGCAAAATAAAAATTTGTTTATAATTTTCAATGTTGCAAAACTAATTTTTCGATCTGGAACAGAAATTATTCAGGAAGGCCGATCCTTCCGCATTAAAATGCCGTAAGAATCAACTAAATCCGACAAATAGTTTCCGAGATAAAAATTCATAAATACAACCCATTTTCTCGAAAATAAGCAAAAATCGCAAAATTCCAGGCCCTGTATTTATTAAACAAACTCGAAATCGACAAAATGATGACTTAACCCCCCCCCCCCTAATTCCACAAGGACTACAACATATTCAAGTTTAAAAAAAATCCGAGACATCGAGGGAAAAAAGTGATCGAGTTGGCGTGGAATGACCCAGTAAGATTAGGGGGGGGGGGATTGGTGGAGGATAATAGGTGTATACGTGAGCAATGATTTACGAAGGAAATTGGAGGAGTTGAAGGAGTGGACAGAGGAGAGGGAGGATGTAGTTAGAACTTTTATTGGACATTTTAACGCGAGGACGCGGAGGGGAGGGGAGAGATACATGACGAGGACGTGGAGGGAGGAAGTAATGCGGGAAGGGATAATGGAGAGGGGATAAGGCTGTGCAGGTTTGTAGAGGAGAGGGTGGGGAATACTTAATGGAAATGTAGAAGGAGACGATGAGGGAGAGTGTACCTACACCGGAAGGAGGGAAAGTTCAGTAAGAGATTATGTGCTGGGGAATGAGGACACGAGGGAGAAGGTGGAAAAGATGTAGTTAGGTGAGAGCGTAGATTCGGACCACCACCCAGTTGTGGTGTGACTGAAAGGGGATAGGAGGGCGAAGAGGGGAAGGGGGGACGGGCAGGGAGAAGGCGTGTGGGAGAGGGAATTGGTCAGTGGAGGGAAGAAGGACGTTTGTAGGGGAATTTGGGATAAGGGCAGACGTGGACAGGGAAGTGGAAGAGGAGTGGAGTGAACTGATGGAACGAATACAGGGTGCGATAGGTAAGATGGGAAAATAAGGTAAGAGGGGAGGGAAAGGAAGTTGGGGAGTGTAGGGATGATAAAAAGAAGGTAAGGGAAGAGCTGAGGAGATGGAGGAGGGACGGAAGGGAAGGGGGAATATAGGAAAAGTAAGAGGAAGTATGGGAGGATGAGTGAGGCGAAAAGGAAAGAGGAGGTGAAGAGATGGCAAAAGGAGTTGGAGGGTGTAAGGACGCAAGGGCAAGTCTGAAAGGCGATAAATTGGGGAGAGGAAGAGGAGAAGGAAGGTTACTGAAAGAATAAAAATGGTGGAATGGGGCGAGCACTTTAAGGGACTATTAGGAGGGGTGGAATAGAGGGTGAGAAGGGGGAGAAGAAGGGGGAGGGGGAGGAGGAGGAGATAGGAAAGGAGGAAATAGGAATAGTGATTAGGAGTTTAAAAGAGGGGAAGGCGGGGGTGGGGATGGTATTCGGAATGAGATCTGGAAGCTAGGTGGAGCGAGAGTGGAGGAGTGGCTGTAGGTGTTATGCAATAGGGTATGGAGGGGGGGGCGGAAGGGTGGAGGGAGGGGGTGGTGGTTCCAGTAATGAAGAAGGGGGCAGGAGACAAGGTATAGGACTACAGGGGTATAACTCTGACGCAGGCGGCGTATAAAGTATACACGTCATCCTTGGCGGAGAGGCATTGGGAGGAGGTGGAGGGGAAGAATCTGCTGCCATCGAGTCAGGCGGGCTTTAGAAGGGGGTTGGGGTGCATGGACAAATCTACGTCCTAAACTACTTGATTAATAGGCAGGTGGGAAGGAAGGTGAAGAGGATGGTGGTATTTTTCATGAACCTGAAAGCGGCGTTTGACTCGGTGAACAGGGGGGTGCAGGTGCAGGCAATGAGGAAGAGGGGGGAGGGAATGGCTGGTGAGTAGATGTGAAGAGATTCTCGATGAGACTGTATGTAGGGTTAGAGTAGGGGACGCGGAAGGGGGTAGGTTTCGGACAGCTAGGGGTGTGAGGCAGGGGTGCCCTCTGAGCCCCAGCCACTTCACCATGCTACTGGCACACCGAAACGAGGAACTGGAGAAGGGTGGATGGGGAATGAAGTTGGGATATAGGAAGGTATACACGTTGGCGTATGCCGACGATGTAGCGGTGCTGGCGGAGGATGAGGAGAGTGTGAGAGGGATGATTGCGAGGTTGGAAAGGTATTTGGATGGGAAGGGGCTTGAGGTAGGTAAACGTAGAGAAAACGAAAGTTAATGAGGTGTAGGGAGGGGGGTGGGAGACGGAAAAAGGTGTCATGGAGGAGGAAGAGTGCTGGAGGAAATAGGGAGGTATACGTACCTAGGCTATACAGTGATGAGGAATGGGGGGCAGGAGGCCCACATAGAGGAGGGGGTAAAGATGGGTGCGGCGGTGATCGGGCGGGTGTGGAGTATAGGCAACAGGAGATTTGGGAAGGACTGGAGAAGGAGGATATGGCTGTTCGACAAGCTGGTGTGGGTAGTGGTGGAGTACGGCATGGAGGTGTGGGGATGGAGGGCAAGGGAGAAGGTGGAGGCACTCCACGAGAGGTACCTGACGTGGTCGCTGGGAGTGGAGAGGTGCACACCTGGGTATTTATTGCAGGAGGAGCTGCAGAGGGGGCTGTTGAAGGGAAGGGCGTGGTTGAGGGCGTGGGGGGTTTGAGAAGAAGCTGGAGGAGAGGGAGGTGGAGAATTGGCCAGATTATGTTGGGGGGAGATGAAAGAAAGGGCGAGAAGGTTTTGAGAGGGTGGGAGGAAGAAAGGAAGCAATTTTTCGAGGGAATGGGGTGGATTGTGGAGGAAGTGGAAGAGAGACAGAAGGATACAGGAGGAGGAGAGCTGGGGAATGATAAGGGCTTCGAAGTTCAACAGGTAGTATGGAGCGGTGAAGGGGCAGAGAGTACCGGGATATTTGAAAAAGAGGTGGGGGGAGAGCAGATGGAAGAGGGTGGCAAGGTATAGGCTGGGAAGTGAGATGAGGGGCGGAGGTATTGGGAAGGGAAAGAAAAAAGGATGTGTAGGATGTGCGGGTTGGGTATGGAGAGATGGGAACATGTGTGGGAGGTTTGCTTGAAATGGGGGAGGAGAGAGGACCGCAGGATAGTGTGGAAAGGTGCTAGGGGATCAGGGAGAGGGGGTGGGGTGGTTAAGAAGAATAGATAAGTGGAGATGAGGGGGAATGAGAGTGAACAGTTGCGTAGGCGATGGCTAGGGTGGGAGAGGCGTGCGTGCGAGCGGTGCGTAGTAATAAGGACGTAGGTTAAGGTTTAGGTTAAGTTAGAGTAAATTTTAGATGTAAGTTTTGGTTGTCATAGCGGAGGAAGGAGAGATGTAAGGCGGGAGATTGTAACCCTCCAGGGATCAATAAAGAGCATATATATATAAGAGAGACACATCATAGTATCGACAAGTTATTTAGAACTACATACAAATTTGCGAATATTGCAAAATACTGGAAAATGCCGATGTGAAATGCAGGAAAAGAGGAAAGAGAATTTCTTGATTCGTTGGATGACCTTTTCGGCATTGCTCACCGTAACGCCTTAAAATTCAAGAGGGTAAACTTTTTTTTACTAAACCAGAGAAAGAAGGGACGACCAGGACCAATGACTGGAGCCGACAAAAAATTAAAGGAGAAAGAAAAGCAACAAGCAGTTCAACTTCAGCAAGAGGAGCTTCGAAAAGAATGATTTGAAGCCATGGTGGAAGTACAAGGTATGACATATTTTTGATAGAATTTCTGTTTTCCTATGCATTCCATTTCTTTGTCCTCATCAAGTAGTGGAACGGAAAATACTGTACGGGATTATATAGATGATGTACCTGAATCTTTTAATGAACCTGGTCCAAGTGATCCAAAAAAACACGAAGAAGTGGAAATAATGAAGTCATTACTGACAAGCTAAGGTCGATATCAGATATATTGGCCGGTGAGTTTCGTGAGGGGTATTCTCCCACCACATCGTTTGCCTTTCTCAGTGCTCCTTTTCTCAACGTTTTCTGACTCGCTCTCGTTTCATCTCGCTCGCGCCTTCGCAGAATAAGAGTGAGCCAAAAGGTGGGGATAGTACCAAGCATCTGGTGTGTAGGCCAAACCGTGTTGTCAGCGTAGGAAAACACACATCAGAATAGGTGTGCGTTAGCTCCGAAAAAATTCAGGAGCTTTATTGGTCAGAACATTGATTCTTTCTCAATAGCTTTATCTCGTATTGGTCAACGCATAGCTTCGTAACGCACACAACTATTACGTTAAGAATAAATAACAGCCAAACGGCTAGGTTCAGGCGGAACCGAGCAGCGTTTCCGTTACCCCACCATACCCTGCGAGGACCATGCAATTCCAACTGACGAATCCGCGATCGTTAAATGGTGGTGGCTGATTTCTCTTCGATCACTGTTCGCGAAAACGAATTCACCGGCCAATATATCTGATACCGACCTTAGTTGCAATTCTAGATAAGTGCAAAATAAGCGATCGTGATGCAGTTCCAATTATAATTGCTACTGCTGAAGCTTTGCATCACAATTTAGACGAGCTCATAATTAATCGATATCCGATCCATCGTTCTCAACAACTTCTTCGTGCAAAATCCACCACAAAACTACGCGAAGCATTTCAGCTAACACCATCATTGACTACTACTGTTCACTGGGACGGGAAAATGTTGCCATCCGCAACAAAAACGGAGCATATAGATAGACTTCCTGTTATAATTACGTAAGACAACATGGAAAAACTATTAAGGATTCCTGCGATCCCAAACAGTAGCGGCAAGAAACAAGTAATTTAACATTTATTACAAGATTGGGACCTAAACAGATCACGTACAAGCCCTGTGCTGTAACACCACCGCTTTCAAATACAGGACGATTACAAGGAGCTTGTGTTCTGTTTGAGCAAATGATAGGATGTGATTTATTATATCTTCCTTGTCGTCACCACATATACAAGATAATTTTGAAAAGTGTGTTTGAGACAAAACTTTTTAAATCAACCGATACTGAAATACCTCTTTTTAAACCATTTCGGAAAGCTTGGCCTAATACTAATCAACTAAAATTTAAATCATGTACAGAAAACATATTAGTTAAGCTCCAAAGTTCCAAGCTCCAAGAAGTTATATTAGTTGAAAGCTCCAAAATATACAATAAAAATTAGACTTCTGTTTGTACAACATACAGTAGAAGCAGCAACGAGAAGATTAAACAATATTTCTAGAGCTGATGATATATCTCATCCACCAAGAAATACTTTCCGTACTCTTGGAGCTTTCCATAATGCCAAATGGGTGGCTAAGGCAATTTACATACAACATATTTATTCCGCCAGGAATTTTTATTAAACAGTAGCGAAATACTAGGAATTATTGATATTGTTGCGAGCACCGGGTATAGGCCCGTGCATAGCCTGCTGGTGCTCGCAACGGAAGACAGAAGAGGGTCAACCCCCTTCGAGAAGACTATCAGGACGACGCCGTGGACTGTCTTGTACCGCACGCCGTAGCGTTCGGACGTGCGGGTTATACTGTCACTACTCTGTATTTCGAAATATAGTTGTGTCGTGTATATTCCCGCGTATCATTTTATCCCTTTGCGTCGGGGTGGTCGACGATGGAAACGCCCCGGCGCAACAATGGTGTCAGAAGTGGGATCCGTGGCCACGGATCCCGAAGAAACGCAAGGAGCTGTCGCGTGCGATACGCGAGGAGCCGTTGCGTGCGAGACGCAAGGAGCTGTTGCGTGCGATACGCAAGGAGCCGTTGCGTACGATCCAGCCAGCGGTAACAACGAGGGACAGCCACAGGAGCGGCGGTGACGGCGGCCGAGGCCCGCCAACATCGAGGGACACACGCGGGGGCGACGACGACGGTCGAGGTCCGCCGACGTCGAGGGACAACCATAGGAGCAACGTCGACGGCGGTCGAGGCCCGTCGACATTGGAGCGGTTTCGAGGCTTCAGAGAGGATGCAGCCGGAGAGGGGAAATAGGAGAAAATTGCTGGGTCGGCTCTGGAATCTCGGGAAGCCGACCTACGAAAAGGGATCCAAATTTTGGTTGTATCGTTCTCATTGGGTAATATAAAATGTAATACGGGCTCGTATCGGAGAAATGACAGCGCGCTCTGAAGTTGGTTCTTTTGACGAGTACGCGTTGGTGTTTTGACGTCCCGAGGTTAGCCGCATATCTCCTGATCGCTGTCTTGAGTAAACGCGGTGTGCCGAATTGATTTGTTTTTTATTGCATACGGCCTGTACCTTTTAATTTGCTCCTTTATTAGATTTCCAAAATCTGGAAGATAAAATGAATTGTGGGAATTAATTAGCACACTTCCACGATCGCGACTTGGTCAAATCAACTTTCGATTTCAGCTATCTTTAAAATACCGCCGCGGTATTCATTAGATGGAAACATCAGTCGGTCGTGGCTGGTAGCTTGAAATAATTAGCCTGCAAAATGGCCGGGTTTACAATTCCAAGGGAGTGTAAATTCCCATATGTGTTTTCCCTGTTTTCCCCATATGTTCCCCCAATATGCTCACTGTCTCCAATATGTAATCTATTCCCCAATATGTTTTAATGACTCGTCCTGTTCTCCGCATTAATTGCCTGTCTACACCACTGACAACGGCCGAGGACATCCTGTTGCGTTGTCCGATGAAACTGATGTTTGAGG
This sequence comes from Andrena hattorfiana, assembly GCA_944738655.2. Classification (NCBI taxonomy): domain Eukaryota; kingdom Metazoa; phylum Arthropoda; class Insecta; order Hymenoptera; family Andrenidae; genus Andrena; species Andrena hattorfiana. Next base: position 16,511,482 of record OX122895.1, read on the forward strand.
GAAGCGCCGATCGTCGTTACAAGAAGCTGAGTAAGGACGCTGAAGAGGGAGCGTCGGAGTATTGGTGGTGGAGGTGCGACTCCGGCGGAGGCGCAGGGACGTCCGGGAGTGCACGGACCACACCATGGGTGGGTGCACGGCTCTGGGTGGCGGCCAGGGATCCATGCAGTTGTGTTGCTGGCGAGCGGCGTCCCCAGGAGCGCGGCACCACCGAAGCAATGAAGACGTGCCTGGAGGGCACGAGATTGCTACTGCCGCGGCGGAGGGAGTTCGTGGTCGAACACCGTCGCGGAATCAGCGCGGGATCGGCCCGGGTTCGGCGAACCCAACTCCATAAGAGACAGAACACATCGAGATAGGTCAAGACCTGGGGTGACGGCTGGTGAGCGGAAGACGTTGGGCGAGGAGAACAACGGAGAGAGGAATTGGCTGCCGACAGTTTCAAGTCGCCCTTGGAATAGAGCAGCTGCAGGAACACCTGGAGGGGGGCGGAGAGGAACTCGACAGGACTCACTCCATCTTAATTGGACCGGGCTATGGAGTCTTTCTCCGTAGCCCAACCCTTAAAAGAGGACGTTAAAGTTTATTTTTCCTCTTTTGAAAAGGGAACTCTGTAGCCATCGAAGGATTGGAGTTCAGGACCAGGCCACCGGAAGGGCCTCGTCGGAGCCGAGTCCGTAAGGAGGATGCAGCGTCGGAGCGATGGAGCCGTCGTGGGACGTTCCACAGCGGAGTTCCAGACGGAGTATCCGCGGAATGGGGAACTGTTGGAGCTCTCCGTGGATTTCGTCGCGGGACACACTGGAGAGGACGAGAGCATCGCTGGAGTCCCAGAGGACACTCGACGAAGCCAGGATGTTTCGACGCTGGAGATTCCCGCCGAGGGAACGCAACGCAGTGAAATCGTCGTTGGAGGGCAAAGTTCCAAGAACGTCGTGGGATAAGGAACTGGAAGGACCTTACTGGAGGACTTCACCAGGAGAGGATTTCGCCAAGCCGTTCGTTCCGTTGTACCCACGCCTTGCCTCAAGTTTTTTGGTGGTTTTTCCTTGGGGCGTGAAGGCGAATGCCGAGGCGACGGTCTGAGGAAGCCACCCAGATAGCACGACCACTTCTTCAGACCAGGGTACGGAGATTCCGAAGAGGAGCCAACGCGGTCGGGACGCCCGCTTTTCCAGAGGGGGGAGCAGTGTTGCGAGCACCGGGTATAGGCCCGTGCATAGCCTGCTGGTGCTCGCAACGGAAGACAGAAGAGGGTCAACCCCCTTCGAGAAGACTATGAGGACGACGCCGTGGACTGTCTTGTACCGCACGCCGTAGCGTTCGGACGTGCGGGTTATACTGTCACTACTCTGTATTTCGAAATATAGTTGTGTCGTGTATATTCCCGCGTATCATTTTATCCCTTTGTGTCGGGGTGGTCGACGATGGAAACGCCCCGGCGCAACAATATATATGTATCTTTTTAGCTAATTTATACATTCAAGGCTAGTTTAATGCACCCACTTCCGTAAAAGCACCGTTTCAAGATCTGTAATTCCTTCAAAATTTATACTCGTAATCTACAATTGATGCAAATATTAGTAGAATAGCAATACACAAATTTTGCGGCAATTTATAATATCTTGCACCAGAGAATGTGGCATTATCCTTTTTCGATGACATAATAGCTTTGGACATAAAAAAGCGTATGATTGTGGTTCTAAAAAAGGTGAATCCGGAAGATTCGGCAAAGAAAGATTCAATACTTACGGAAAACGTAAAAAATTATATAGAAATAAATATTGTTATGTTCTGTGTTTGGCATAATGAAACTTTAATGTGACAGGGAAAGAAGAGAACATGAACGAGAACAATAAGAACGTGTATATACAATAATTTTGCAGGAAAGATTTTGTATACATACTTATTCAGTTATTTTGATACATGGACTTGTTTCAATAAAGAATTATAAATTTTGTAAATAAATTATATTTTATTACATATAATAGAACGTGTAAGTGTTAAATTTGAAGTAATGGATAGAGCGTTCGTTATTAGAAAACAATTTCCGATTTGCCTCAGCTATAGTATAACTATTCACAAAAGTCAAGGAATAAGCTTGCAGAAAAGCAGGTAATTCAATATTTACTTGTGGACAAATTTACGTGGCTCTTTCAGGTGTGACCACATTACAAGGACTGCATCTTATCAATTATGATCCAAATTCCGTAAAGGTACAAGAATCGGCTATAATAGAGTACAATAGATTGCGAAAAAAATATAGACCTGATCTTATGACTATTTCAATTTCTAAAAACCGCGTTCGCAATGTTCGTGATGCTGTTTGGGCAGTACCTAATTATTATAATGTATCCGAATGTTAGAATACTAATGATCACATCGTGGATACCATTCAAATACCACATACCATAAGAGATCTCTCGAATTCTAATGGTATGTCTTGTTATCCGAATGCCACAATCCAATGTATGTTATATTGTTCATCCATAAGAGAAAACTTATTTTCGACTGAAAAAGCTGATCATATTATAAAAGTCTTTAATAATATAGATCAGATCAAAATCCAAGCATAATATCATTACGGCAATTCGCAGGAGTAAAATACGCTATCAATCAGTCAGAGTTCTGCAATGGGCGGGTTTGATCCGCCCGTCACCCGGCCGTGACGTCGATTCACCCGCCCGCCCGTATCCGTATCTGCATTTACCCGGCGATACCCGCTACCAAGCTACCCATACCCGCCCGGACCCGCTGGCGGGTTAGCGGGTCAGCGTCGATTTCTACCCGCCCGAAGCTGTCGCGACGCGTACTTGACTCACCCGTAGTCGCGCTGTTATCCGTTCGTACCCGTGCCTTTAGCTGCACTTCAATTCCGACTTTACTAGCACTTTATTCGGCAGTTGTTATATCAAGACGCGGATTTATTTCATTCTACGAATGAACAGTATGGCATGCATTGTATCAAATTCAAGAAATTATGGATACATGCAGAAATTTAATTTAAATTGAAATAATGAATCAACATAAATACTTGTAATACGTTTTGTTTCAGAATATGTAATGTACATAATGGAACAGTAGTATACTACCACAAAAAATGTTTTATATAAATACTTAATAAAAAGGTGTAATTATTTTCTTTTTTTTATCAAATAATATAGGATTGATCCCTATGACACCATTTTAATATATGTATTTATTGAAAGTACTGTCAAAATAACTTTAAATATTATTAATACCCAAAAAATAGAAACATAAAATTAATGGGAAAATGACAGTTACTTCTATAAAATAATATGTACATTTAGGAAGAATTAAAGAAATGATGAATCGTTTCTCATTATCTTTTTTTAACAATACAGTTTCCCTTCGTGAATTCCACACAACACAATTTCCAAACGCAATCTGGTACATATCTCTCGTAACATTGACATAATTTCTGGTTTCCTTAAAATTAAACAGTTGATGGGCTGACTCTACCCTCGACACTTGAGCCTAAAGGCTTCGTAAGCTGAACCTATTTCAATAGGATTGCTTCAAAGCATTCTTTCGCTGGTTTACGTCTCGGGTCATTCATGAAATACTCTGTTTTCTCGGTTCTTGACTTTTGTCGAAACTTCGACATTTCGGTGTCGCTATTTGCTTCGTTTGTGGAACTGCTCGGTAACGAGCGACCTTTCTAGACTACCCGCTGTGGCAGACACTTGAAAGAGATGAGTTACAAAAACATGCGTGTTCCGCTAATTCAACCATTATATATTTCTTGCTTTGCGTGTATAAAGCGAATTGTAATATATTGATAACATTTTTTTGATAAATATGAAACGAAACACACGATACGACAAATATTCGTATGTTGTCTTTATATTGCTCAAATTTCAATGTTAGAAAACATTCGTCTCTTCTATTATTCGTTGTATTTTTCTATTTCGAAGCTACGCATGAAATCGTAAATTCTGACGGTATTGAAATTTTAAACCACAAAGAGGACATTTTCATAGTTTAGGCAATGCTCTTAATTTCTTGGGGAATTTTAGTACCTGTCTCTGTAGATGTTTAGAATATATATAGGAGATAAGTGTGGGAGACTTGAAGAAGGACTTTTGTAACCTACCCCCTGAGCCTCAGTTCTTAAGTGGTTGCACATCTAACGTTTCTTCGACTTGTAATTTTTGGTCAGTTTGTCATGAATCCTGTGAGAGTCAAGAACTGTAGAACACAGTTTTGTACAGTGGGAAACAGTGGTAACATTCTTTTATAAAAAATTATTAATGTGCGAAATTAATTATGCAGTCAGAACGGAATCTCGAAATTGTCCAAAAAATCAAGGACAATATTTATTGTGCAGTTGAAAATGTTAAGGGTGCTAGTGCAGTATGGCAAAAATTTTTAGTCATTAAACAAACTGAAAGTGGAAAAAATGTGGGTTTTGCACAATGTAGGATGTGCAAAAAAATTATGATGTGCAATAATAAAAGTGGGACATCCAATTTGACACGGCACGTGTGCAAAATTGATGTGGTGCCAGTGAGAAGTGATATTTCCATTTCTTCAGAGGACAAGAAGGAAATACTCGAAGGCTGCGTTACCTATTGCACGCAAGATCTACGTTCATTTAACAGCATTAGTGGTCCCGGATTTAAAAACTTAGCACAAAAATTAGTTAATTTTGCCTGTAAATACGGCCGTGTGCCGGTAGCAAGTGCGTTACCTCATGCGACAACAGTATCGCGGAATGTTTTAGAAATGGCAGAAGTAATGAGGAAAACCGTTTTGCCAGAAATAATGGACGCAGTTAGACAGAGTATTTGTGCTGCTACTACAGATTTATGGACGGATCAGTATACGAAAACATCGTATTACACTGTAACGGCTCATTATATAAATAAATCGTGGAGTTTAGTAACGAGGGTATTGTTTACAACCGACTTTCCGGATGAAAAGAAAACCGGCGAAAATATAAGAAGGGAATTGAACCGCCGATTTGAAGAATTCGGAATTCCATTGGACATGACACATAAAATTACATTTGTGACAGATCAGGGAAGCAACATTATAAAAGCTTTGGAAACTGTTGAAAGGTTGAATTGCTCCGCGCATTGCATCAATTCCGCACTACGCAATGGGTTCAAAGAGAAGTTCCTTTCAGAGCACGCTCCAAATATATTGGAAACTATAGAAACGACGAAGAACCTTGTTGCGTATCTGAAACGTTCTGGTCTTGTAACACGGTTGCCGAATACAGTCCACCAGGAAACCGATACAAGGTGGAATTCAAGAATAGAGATGTTGAGATCAGTGCTCACTCAATACTATGAAATTTGGGAAATTTTGCGTGAAGCACAAGATACAAACAGACTAGAAAATTATAATAAACATAAGGCGCGCGATCTTATAGATTTCCTCGAGTTATTTGAGGAAGCTATCCTAGTGTTGGAAGGAGAAAAAAAACCCACTCTCCATTTAGTCACTTTATGGTTCCACAAGTTATTGCAACATTGCGAACCAAACACTATGGATAACAAAGAAATCAAAGAAGTAAAAAATGCAGTCAAAAACTATTTGGAAACCAAATTTCATTTGCATGATTTACAGAAAATAGCTACTTTTCTAGTTCCAACCTTTCGAAAGCTACGCATGCTAACAATAGAAGAGAAAACCTTAGTTCACGAAAAGATTACAAAATTAATACCTGAAATTCCCAACCAACAAACAATTGATCAGCCTGGAACATCTGCAGCCTCTACAATAAGCGATAATGAAGAGGTACATCCAAAAAGATTGAAAACAGTTTTCCATGAATGGGCCGACTCTGATGAGGAAACCGAGAACGACGACATAAGTACATACATGGCGTTAAAGCATACAGAAATTGTAGATATTCTTCAATGGTGGAAGGACAACAACCATCTCATGCCAAAATTGAACCTTATCGCAAAAAAAGCATTTGCGATACCGGCAACCAGCGCTTCAAGCGAGAGATGTTTTAGCTCTGCTGGTTTTCTTATACAAGAGAGGAGATCTCGCTTAAAGCCCGAACTGGTAGACGCAATTTTATTTCTACATAATAATACGTAAGTAATTTTGACAAAATGTGTTCCTTCTTTATCTTCTTTTGTATTGCTGTACATATCCTAATCGAAATTTTTCAAATATATTGACTCTATTAGATTTATTTCTTTTTGCATACATTAAATCTTTATTGTATAATATTTTGATTACGTACAATTACCCTATTTTTCTTCTACCATGTACTTATGTAATACGTATTGTATGTTTCTATTCTGTATACTAAATTGCTATAATTTCTTTAGTTATTCATTGTACAAATATTTTTACTTCTTCTTTCATTGGTTCTGGAAGTTTCATTAATTCTTTTCATTTTTGTAGGCCATAATCTTCAAATCTAGTCCGTAATACATGCATGATACAATCTTCATCATAATCAGCGGCAGCGTTCTCTGAAAGGAATTGTTTTTTGAATACATTGTGGAATGTGGAATTGATGCCCAGAGCAATTCAACCTTTCAACAGTTTCCAAGGCTGGCCACGGTTCGATGATGTCCATTGCTTCCCTGACCTGTGACAAATGTAATATAATGTATCATATCCAATGGAATTCCGATTTCTCCAAATCCACGATTCAATTCTCTTCTTATGTTTTTGCCGATTTTGCTTTCATCTGGAAAGTCTGTTGTGAACAATACTCTTGTTACTAAACCCCACGATTCATCTATATAATATGCCGTTACGGTGTAATACGATGTTTTCGTATACTTATCTGTCCAAAAATCTGTAGTGGAAGTACAAATAATATGTCCAATTGCGTCCACAATTCCTGGCAAAATGGTTTTCTTGATTCTTGCTATTTACAAAACATTCCGCGATACTGTGAGCCGTGAGGTAGAATCTTTCTACGAGCACACGACAGTACTTGTAGCCGAAATTAGTTTTTGCGGAAATTTTTTAAATTCTGGACCGCTTATGACTTATGCTATTAAAGGAACGCAGATTGTGAATGCAATATGTAATGCAGCCATTGAGTATTTCTTGTCTTATGAAGAAGTGGAAATATCATTTTTAAATGTCACTTTATTTATGTTTAATTACAACGTTTTGTGTTTATTATATTGTAATAGTATGTTTATAGTGCAATATTATTTTTATGCTATTAGTCCTATATTAAAAGCTTTTATTTTTCTTTGCAGTATTGGAATTTTTGTTACTCTCCCTTTGTTAATAATTATAATATAAATAAAATATTAACTCGGTTTGAACGCGCGGGTATTAGCGGATATAGCGTAGCGCGGGTATTAGCGGGTATAGCGCGGATACGGGCGAGTCAGATAAAAGTTGCGTCAGCTCCGGGCGGGTATGGGCGGATAGAAATCGACGCTGACCCGCTTACCCGCCGGCGGGTTCGGGCGGGTCGGGTGAATCGAAAAACGGACGGGTAAACCCGTGATATATCCGCCCGTTGCAGAACTCTGCAATCAGTTACATAATGCAGCTGAGTTTATTACCTCTTTTTGTGATCATGAGATTCTTATTAAGAATGCAGTACAACACGAAATTACAACGGTATTAAGATGTTTAGATTGTAATTACACAAGTATTACTATCAGTACAAATTGTGTGTTACATCTTGCACTGCCCAAGATGTTAAAAAAAAAATAAATCATTCGAATTGCAAGATATTGTTGCAAGCACCGGGTATAGGCCCGTGCATAGCCTGCTAGTGCTCGCAGCCGAAGACAGAAAAGGGTCGAGCGCCCTACGAGAGGACAATCGGGAGACGGCGAGAAGAGTCTTACAATGTACGCCACCGCGACCGGACGTGTCGGTCTACGTTTATAAATGTCTGTATAACGAAATATACCGAAGTTGTGCAACGTGTACTCGCGTGTGGTCATTTCTATATTCCTTTGCGTCGGGGTGGCCGGCGATGGAAACACCCCGGCACAACAATATAATAAAACACAATTTCGCAAGATGGAAAAATCTGAAAGATTTTTGCAATAATTATGGTAATTCAAATTCAAACACAATGAAGGAAATCGATATAACTGCTTCCAAATAAATCCTTATTGCAAAATTACATTTGTTCGATCACGGTAGTAGTGGAACAACGAAAGTGGAAAATTTCTACATCAAAGCAATACCTACTACTAAAATACAAATGGGGAATCACTGTTATAAACTTAAGGCAGCGATTTTCCACCACGGTAAAAGTACAGCCGATGGTCATTACACGAGTATGGTAAGGGGTAAGGGCACAACGTGGGTATACGTTGATGATTTACAAGTAGAAAAACAAGCTTGGCCAGGAAATGCTAAAAATGTATACATATTTTCATCAAAAAGTGTTAATTGTGGTTGTTAATACAGTTCAATCTTTGTAAAAAGAAGTGAGATCCTCATAAAAAACTTGAAAAAAATAAACAAAGTTACGCCAAGTACATAAAAAAGTCATGGACGAAAAAGAGTATTATCAACATAAAAAAGGATGTGAAATCAAAATGAGCTGCAAGTACAAAAAGGTGCTTCCCAACTGCGCTTAAGATGACACAACTAACCAACGGCCGTGGCCGTAATGGAAAACACCGGTTCTCGTTAGATCACCGAAGTTAAGCATCACGGGGCAGGTACTGGGGAAAGATGGGAGACCACCTTTCTCCCGGTGCGCCGCTGCTGCTGGGACCCGAAGGAGAGAGAAAAGGGGAAAAGGATATGACTATAGTTGATTGAGGGAATATAAGAGATACGCTTGAAGAGCCATCCTTTTTAAACACAGGAAAGACAATTATACAATACAATACAATGACATAACTACATATACACAGCTAAAATGCTGTGTTCATACATTTTATTAGTCATATCGCGGACATTTTAATAATGTGAAGATAAAATGTGTTTAGTCGTACATTAGCCAGACCACCTTGGTCGTGTCATTTGTTTAAGGAAGGTTCGTTCCCATCCGCAACTCCAAGAGAGATGCGGAAACATAAATCTGTATAGACTAGGATCGGGCTCTTGAGGGCACACCGTGGATCCGATCGTTTAACGGTTTTCGCTAGCTAATGGGCCGCCGGTGACGTCAAGCGCCAACGCATCCCACTCCAGGAAGGCACGCGAAAGGTACAATGGAAAGGTGTTGCGACGTCGCGGGACGCTGATTGAGCAAGGCCCGTTTACGAGACCAGGAAGTAGGCCTGAGGAAACTCGGCGACGAGCCGATGGCCAGAACTCGTCGAACTAGTCGAACTCGACAGATCTCAGTTGAACTAGGCGCAATTCGTGGGCATATAGGCCATTTTGTACAACGAGTACACTTAGATTATATCGGAAAACTCCATAATTCCTTCTCATTGTGAACCTTAGATAAGTTAAGTTTTTTGTCAAATAAACAGTTTGAAATCGATACACCATTGTTCCTATTTGAAGGTGGTCCTTCATAGTCGGCAAACAGTTTGCAAAGTTAACAAATCGTAAACGAGTCCATCTCAACCTCGGGGATTTGACAAAATGTAACATCTAGACATTTGCCTAGATGTCCGCGGCCTGAAAGCCAAATACTTGGCGTGACTTTTTTGACATAATAATCTGCTGACCAAAAACAAGGAAGAAAAACAATATATTTTACAAATAAGTGAAGATTATAGAAGACTTTACCCTAATGTAAAAAAAATGTACCTTAACACAGGATATATAATGAAAAATAAATGCAATTTAATAATACGCTAATTTGTTACCTACCTTCAATCTATAATATGCAGGGTGTTCCAAAAATGCTGCGGTTCCTTGAAGGGGGTGACTCACGGGGTGATTGCAAACAACATTTTCCTTTACAAAAATGCTCTCCGAGCTTTCGTTAACGAGATATTAACAAAAAGCACCGACCAATCACAGCGCGCGCCTTCCGCCCGAGCTCCCGCGGTAGCGTTGGCGACGCGGTAGACTGTGCTGGTACTACGAACGTACGAACGAGCAAGTCGGCATGCTGCGAAGGAAACCGCGTTACATAGCTTTTTTTTTTAAAGCAGAATCTTAAATAATAATTATATGAAGCGAGAGGACAAGAAACACGTAAATTTTGCCTTCAAATAACGCATAAACGAAAAGGTAATGTAACAGAAAATGTACGACAAGTGATCGTAATTCCTTATTGAGGTAAAAATCCGTAGTTTAATAACGGAAAACACAACTAAATTTAAAAAATAATATTAGGTGTATGAATAAATTCTTTCCGACTGGATTTACATAATCAGTAGGTACAAAGCTACCGAATTTCTATCGCAGTGGTATTCGTAAGCTGCCAGAAAAAATGGCAAAAGGTAATTAACCATAATGGATATTACTTCGATGATTGAGTTGTTTTCATATTTTTTAAATCAAACTGTCGTTGTACCCTAAAATCGGAAAGAATTTATTTCTACACCTAATAATCACCAATAAATTAGTAAAAATTCACCCATTCGGACATTCCTTTCCTTCCTTTTCGGAAACCTGTGCCACTGGGTCACTGTACCGATCTTGGTCACCGGTGGACAAAAAGATTTATTGTAGGGTAACGCCCAGTGCTCAGCTGATCGCAAGTACATACTACACCACCCAAAGTAAAGGGTCGCAACGTCAAGCACGTTCAGATTAATGTACCGAATATTCACTTCACTGCACGGCTACTAACACTAATCACTTAATTCATTTTTCATGGAACGTGTTGGTCTAACGTTATAAAAATTTGTGGAAATGAATTTTCACTTGTCGTTCGGAGCTGTGGGTATTCCCTTGCAAATACTTGCGCAGCAGCCCTTGCGTCTCCGTTGTTCGGGGGGTGCACCCAGAACATCGCGTAATACTTTTGAGCAGAGAACATTTCCGCGACGTGATTGCTAGCTGACTGACAAGATTTTTTCCAAACAACTTCCTCTACCCCAAAATAGTTTCTCTCGTTCCATTATGAGTTAACTCCCACCAGGCCAAGAGGCTTCAGGTAAAAAGAAGCCATCACATTTTCGAAACACGTGTTTCGCAGAAGTGCAACGAACGAAACATCGTACACTTTCAAAAAAGCCGGTTTGTGACTGTATTGTTCCGCGAGTCAGCGATAGAGACCAATTTCCTGCAGTTTTGGGTAATTTATGGCTTAACTGGTTCTGCCTCGTAGCAGACGCGAACTCAGGGTATCGGAAAATGGAAACAGTAAACAGGATTTTCTTCTTTATAGCAACTCGAAGACTTTCTGTTTCTCTTCTCTTCGGACCCTTTCGAACCGAAACACGTGCTGTCTGCTGCCTATCTCGAAGCAATGGGTACATTAGCAGTAAAGGGACGGAGCCCGGGCTTTTTTGAAAGTGTACGATTATTCGTTCATTGCACTTCTGCGAAGCACGTGTGTTTCAAAAATGTGATGGCTTCCTTTTACCTAAAGCCTCCTGACCTGGTGGGAGTTAAGTCATAATGGAACGAGAGAAACTATATGGGGGTAGAGGAAGTTGCTTGGAAAAAATCTTGTCAGTCAGCTAGCAATCACGTCGCAGAAATGTTCTCTGCTCAAAAGTATTACGCGATGTTCTGGGTGTACCCCCCGAACAACGGAGACGCAAGTGCTGCTGCGCGAGTATAGCCAGGGAATACCCACGGCTCCGAACGCCAAGTGAAAATTCATTTCCACAAATTTTTATAACGTTAGAACAACACGTTCCATAAAAAATAAATTAAGTGATTAGTGTTAGTAGCCGTGCAGTGAAGTGAATATTCGGTACATTAATCCGAACGTACTTGACGTTGCGACCCTTTACTTTGGGTGGTGTAGTATGTACTTGCGATCAGCTGAGCACTGGGCGTTACCCAACCATAAATCTTTTCGTCCACCGATGACCAGGATCGATACAGTAACCCAGTGGCACAGGTTTCCGAAAAGGAAGGAAAGGAATGTCCGAATGAGTGAGTTTTATTTAATTTATTGGTGATTATTAGGTGTAGAAATAAATTCTTTCCGATTTTAGGGTACAATGGCAGTTTGATTTAAAAAATATGAAAACAACTCAATCATCGAAATAATTTCCATTATTGTTAATTACCTTTTGCTATTTTTCTGGCAGCTTACGAATACCACTGCGATAGAAATTCGGTAGCTTTCTACCTACTGATTATGTAAAAATCCAGTCGGAAAGAATTTATTCATACACCTAATATTATTTTTTAAATTTAGTTGTGTTGGCCGTTATTAAACTACGGATTTTTACCTCAATAAGGAATTACGATCATGTATCGTACATTTTCTGTTACATTACCTTTTCATTTATGCGTTATTTGAAAACAAAATTTACGCATTTCTTGTCCTCTCGCTTCAAATAATTATTATTTAAGATTCTGCTTTTAAAAAAAGCTATGTAACGCGGTTTCCTTCGCAGTATGCCGACATGCTTGATCGTACGTTCGTAGTACAAGCGCAGCCGCCTACCGCGTCGCCAACGCTATAGCGGCAGCTCGGGCGGAAGGCGCGCGCTGTGATTGGTCGGTGCTTTTTGTTAATATCTCGTTAACGAAACCTCGGAGACCATTTTCGCAAAGGAGAAAGTTGTTTGCAATCACCCCCTGAGTTACCCCCTTCAAGAAACCGCAGAATTTTTGGAACACCCTGTATAACTTAAATTTCAATAGAGTATTCATTCTTAAGTACTAATACTGTAATCATTATTACAAAAATAAATATTAAACATTTTATGCATCAAAAAAACTATAATTTTATTCGAACAACCACCGGAATGCGTACTGTAGCTTGTACGCTGCGGTATATACTAATTGAGGCAGTCAGAGCAACATCGGACCAACCCACATTAAACAAATTTTTTTTCTTACTTTATATGGTTATTTTTGTAAGTAATACATAAATATTATTATTATACACCTAATAAATTGTGCTCTTATTAAAGACTGATTGACAGATCATAGTACTACACTGATACTTCAAAAATAGCCGAAAAATTATGTTGGAAACTGACAACTAATCATTAAAATTTCAAAACATTAACACAAATGTGGCATGGGTTCCCGTTGTCCAATCACTTTGAAATTTTGCACATATCAAATTCTCATCAAGTGTCACAATTTAGAGGTGTGCCACAAAAAAACTAAAAAAAAAAATTGTTCCTCATAGCTGAGGACCACCCTACTGTATATGGACACTAGGCATCAAAACCAGCTTCCTTTCAGAAATTTGGTAGCGTTGCATGTCACTAGGCATAACTCAGGGTCTGTTCCGATTCACGCATACTGCGCATAGACCGCAACGCAGTCGCTGCGCGCATTCATAGCGTTCGATACGTTTGATGCTCGTGAGGTTGCGCGGGAATGTTCAAACTTACTTACAATTAGCTATGCAGTTGGATGGATTACGGTTAATTTAATTCGAGACTTTTGGACGGTGGTCGAAGCACGCTTCCTAACTACATCGGTTACTTCGTCTTAAGGATCGGGGACCGACTCCTAACGAAATTTGATGGCTTTATTGGTTCCTGGATTTTCTTAACCTGAGTTTTTCTATTCTTCTTTAGCGGCAATTATTAAAAACGAAGACCATATTTTATGAGTTTTATAGGACGAACTGCTGCTTACCCAGCGAAATTTGGTAAGCAGATGTGTAAACGAAAAAAAAAATCGTTATTTATTACCCGCGCGCGGAATAAATTGAAGGTTTTGAAAGCTATTGAATACAATCGCAGGCTCTCGTACGTCTTCTGAATTAGAGTATAGCTGCAAAGATAGCATTGTAAGAACACGTTCGAAAAAATTAACAGTAAAAGCCTTTAAGAAGTAACAATGCGCGCCACGTATTTGCTTCCTTTCTCATCTTCCGTTTCGACCCTGCCTAAAACCTTCTAGATGTGCTGTTCGCTTCGAAATTGGGTCCGTTGGGTTGGTTGCGTTTCATCCAGTGAGTGCATAGACGACATAACCTGATTCGTAGAGTTCCCTAGAGTCCTCAAACTTCTAGCGTATGATACGTGCCGCAACTACTGCAAATAAAACTATGGGCAGTCATTGCACATAATCCGCGCATGCGTATTTGTCGCTTTACGTATGCTTCCGTATTTCGAATTCGAATACTGCAAACAGGGGGAAGCAGGGTAAATCCGGCTACATAATCAAGAAACGCTATAAAATTTGAGCAACTTAAACATTTGCTGGTTTTTTTATATGAATTGATAGTTTGAAGCGTCTAGTTTTTATTAGTATGGCCGAGAAAGCGTAAATTTACGTTGTAACAAAGTTGATGGCAATACCACAAAAATGTCCATTTGACTGGATATAAGATACCGTTACGCCGTAACAATAATATTTTGGAAGGATGTTAAATTATAAAAAGTTGACAAATGTAGCGTCAAAGAACAAAATATCCAATAAACATTTATTGTCATGTAGTATATATGTAGGTTATATTTTCCGTCACTTCGGGGAAGAGACCACATAATTTGGTGTGTTTTTCAAAGCGTACGTAAAGAGACAAATACGCATGCGCGCGTGAACTGCACGCTTCATACGCTAGACGTGGGAGAATTCTACAGAATCCTATGCGCCACCAACGCTACCAATGCACGCATAGACTGAAACGGAACGGTTTTCTCTGCGGTCTATGCACATAATGCGTGAATCGGAACTGATCCTCAGTGGGTCTAGTGGTATGCAACGTTGCCAAATTTTCGAATAGAAGCTGGTTCTGACGCCTAGTGTACATGTCATTTTAGTAGAAATAATGATTTTATATGATATATATATTATTTCTGTAATAAACCCGTTATAAGTAACAAAAGTATCGGAGTAATATTTACAATTCAACAAAATTAGATAAAAAATAACTGTTAGCATAATATTGAAATAAAAACGAAAAAAAAATGAATAATATTTTGCAGCATATCCTCTTGAATCTAGAACTACCTGCAACCCTTGTAGCACAAACTCAGTAAGTTTTTGGATTTGTTCAGGGGAATACTCTACCAGTTTTTACATATTATTTCAAACAATTCGTCCCCATTTGTCAATTTCTCGACCATTATGTTTCGTTGTAAAGGTTCATACCTACCTGTGAGGTTTGAGAACACATGAAGAGTGAATTTTCAAAAGGGCATAGGGTGACTGTACCTAATATCGCAGGCAAAAGTTAAATCGCTGTCAATTGAATAATAATTGATATGTTTGCATGCAGTTCGTTTCAAAGTAAAGAGAAATTATTCATTTTTCATGTAGCATAAGTTAGAATTGTTGAAACCTACAAATTTTTAATTAGTACTCAAAAAACGTAAGACATGCAAAAATTGAGTCCTGAAAAAAGTGTACTTAATATCGCCAACTCACGAAATATTGATTAGTATTGTTTGAGATTCATCTAGTTTAACTCATGGCCACACTCACGATCGCCGCAGCACCTCTCAGTTTGGCACTCACGGCGGATCCACAATCGATCAACCAATCAGAACGCACCACGTTGATCGATTCTCGAGAACCAGTGTAAAGGAAGGGACGCGCCGTTTGTGCTTTTCCTACCTTTTGCTTTAACATTGTGTACTTCATTTTCTTTGTGTTCAACCGCATTTTGCAGTGCATGTTACTCAGTTGCAACGCTCATTATTTGCTTTTTGCTCATCATTCTCATTGTTTATTGTGGATCGGTCGTGGGTGCATCGATGTGCGTGGCGCCGGCTTTCGCGTGCCATCACCACTATGCTGAGTACTCTCGAATGGTGCTGTCGTTTTTCGTGTGGTCACTAATAATAAGGAGGCCTAAGGGCTAATTTTCACTCACTCACGCTCTTTGGGAGTGGTTTTAAATAAATTGACAAATACTCAGTGCACGTGCTGTGTCTCTAGTTTGTTTTTCCCACCGTCGTTCTAACCTCACCAGCACCCCACGCTCAAAACTCTCAGACTATTAAACAAATATATTGTTTGGGAATACAATAGTTCCTACTTCCGCCACACTCACTCTCACCGCAGCACCTCGCGGACCGCGACACAGCGACGCTGATTGATGAGGGAAACGCCAATCAGCGCGGATCGATCGACCAATCTGACTGCTGCGTCACTGCTCCAAGAGAACCGAGAAGAAGCGCGTTCGGAAGTTCGCCATATTCTCATCGCTGGTCTGTGCCCGCTTGCGATAACGATCGGTCGAAACGCGTCGCGCAGAATCGCATTCCTTTGTGCATATCTCATACTTATCCAGCATAAAATCATTGTATTCTCAGCATTACTCAGTGTATAACGCACAACTCATTTTGAACACTCACTAGTCCTCAATTAATATAATTGCATGGACGCCACGTGGTGCATTCACGTGGTGGTATATCTTCTTATCCTTTCTGCAGCGTAGTATTAATATTATCACTGTGCCTACGCACAAACAGCTCATAGTGCTTTTAATAAATCTAGACGAGGTGTTATCACCGAAACTGTGCACTTTAATTCATATCCTGTCTAAGATTCCCTTCATTCACAAACTTGGCACTTTCTCATACATTCTGGTCCTTCGAGCCGGAGCTTAGACCTGAAGTGCAGTGAAGTGAAGTGAACTCTCAACTTGGTGCGTCTCTCAGCTTTCGACTCACTACGATCATGGCCGGTGACGAGCCGCCAAAGACGACAAAGTACCAGACAGCGTCAAGGTCAAATTCACCAAATCGACCACTCCCTCTCACGCTTCCTTCGGAGACTCCAGGGAACTGTACAGTGGCAGACAGGCGGGAGACAAGGTCGTCTTCACCCTCAGATATCCCCTCAGAGCTCCTATTTAAAGTAGACACTCAGCTCAGCCGTGTCGAGTTATTGACAGCGTTAGGTGAGAGGTTGCCAACATGTGCTCCAAAAGTCACCATGGAGGAATTGAAAGTGTACACCGCTCAGATGGAAGAGATCCATAAGTTGTTTACAAAGGATCATGCCTATCTAGAGACGGTGTGGCTAAGCGCTCATAGGAGTCATGCATATTATGCAAACAAAACTCATTTCATTGAATCTCAATTGTGTTTTGAAATCAAACTCAAAATCGGCAAGCTGAAATAGGAATTAGCCCCCATCCAGTCAGCGTGCCTGCACGACTCACCATCAGCGTCAGCAGCAGGGAAACTCCCTGAGCTGGCCCTTCCCAACTTCACGGGTGATTACTTACAATTGCCTGCCTACAGTGAGCTATTTTCAACTATGATTGGATCAAGCAAGACTCTCACTAACATCGACAAATTACAGTACTTACGCTCAAGTTTGACAGGAGAACCAGCGCAGAAGGTGGAATCGCTGCCCCTAAAAGGCGCTTCGTTCCAGCCTGCATGGGATCTCCTCTGCGAAACATATCAGAATAAAAGGATTCTCGTGCAGACACAGCTTGACAAGCTGTTCTCGGTGAAGCAGGTTGTAAACAAAAATGCAACCTCACTCAGAAAACTCATCTCAACGGTGAAAGAGGCTCAAACATCACTCTGCTCATTGAGGGTCACCGAGAAATTAGGGGACCACATCCTCGTGTACCACGTGGTCCGTAACCTGTATAAAAACACACGAGAGGCCTGGGAAACCTCAATAGGGTCCATTCAAGACTACCCCACGTTCCAACAGGTGAGAGAGTTTGTTTCAGGCAAGGCGAGGACTTTAGAGAGGGCGGAAGCTCCTTCGTCTCAAAGCTCCCCCACCAACTCATCAGTGAAATACGCCACCAGATCAACTGTTCAGTGAGCCTCATCACATCAGGCATCTCAATCAACATCCACTCGTAAGACCTTTCTGTGCGACTGCTGTGGAGCTGACCACTTCATCGTAGTGTGCCCCAAATTCAGGGGCATGACAGTGCAGGAACGTAGGAAGATTGTAGCCAAGAATATGTTGTGCTACAATTGCTGTGGGCGCCATTCATCGGCCAACTGCAAATCACCACACAGGTGCAAGCAGTGTGGCATCCAATACCATACAATGCTCCACGTGCAACCACAGAAGCCCACTCAAGCTCAACCTCAAACTGAAAACTCACAATCTGCACCAGCACAGCCCCAGTGAATCTTTGGGGCAGTCGTCAACTCACAGAATCACTCACCCACTTAGCTCACTCCTGCACACTTATCTCAGTTTCACTCATTCAGCAGCCAATTCACGCTCTTAGTAACTGCTCAATCTCAGCTCATCTCACCCACGTTAACTCATCAGGTTCGTATGCTCATTGACTCTGGATCAGAGCTCACCTTCGTTAAGGAGGAGCTCCTCACTCAACTCAACCTTAAACGCACTCATTCATCCATCTCAATCATTGGCATTGGAGGAAAGAAGTCTACGCAGACGAGAGGTGTCGTCTCATTAACTCCGCGCTCCAACTATTGACCTTTAACAATCTCCCTTCAAGCTCATGTTCTCAGATCAGTGACATCAAGGGTGCCCTCAGTTGAGGTGCCCAATCAGATCCTGAGTTTCTCAAACCTCGATCTGTCGACATTATCATTGGGACAGACACATATGGGCAAATCATAAAGCCCAACATCATCAGGGGCCCTCCATCCATGCCAATCGCTCAACTTTCAGTCTTTAGATGGCTCGTACTTGGTCCAATTAATTCAGTAGTTACACTCGCTCAGTCATCTCACCACACATCACTTGTACAAGGAGGCGAGTCGTCTGTACGTGATTTACTGGAGAAGTTCTGGATTCAAGAGGAGCTTCCGAGTGAAACTCCACCTCAACTCACACCTGAAGAGCAAGAGTGCGAAGAGCACTTTCAAGCAACCCACACATGAGATGCATCAGGACGATACATCGTGCGCATCCCTCTCAAGTCACCATCCAGCTTGTTAGAAAATTCGTATCACGCAACGCGTGCATGCTTGAAATGCACGCTCATCAAGCTCAAAAGGAACGATGAACATCGTAAACTCTATCAAGAATTCATGTTAGAATGCGAACACCTCAATCATATGGTAAGAGCACCATCAATCTCATCTCATAATAACTCAATCTTTTATCTTCCTCATCATGGAGTACTCAAGCCTGACAGCAAAACCACCAAGCTGAGGGTTGTCTTCAATGGCTCATGCGCAACAACATCTGGATACTCACTCAATGATCTCATGCATACAGGGCAAAATCTTTTGCTCAACATCTCAGACGTGCTGTTGTGGATTCGGCAGCACAATTACATCTTCGCCACCGACATTACAAAAATGTACCGGCAAGTGCGAGTCCATGAAGATGATCAAGATCTCCAACGCATTCTGTGGGTGGATGAGAAAAGAAAAGAAGTTGCATTCACATACGGTTGAAGTCACATACGGCACCAAGGCTGCACCGTTTCTGGCTGTCCGAGCGTTGTTACAGCTGGTGGAGGACGAAGGGCATCGTTTCCTATTGGCTGTACTATCAATCACTCATGTATGATATGTCGACGACATCTTTGGCGGCGCAGACATAGGTGAGCAACTCATCAAAATTGCACAACACCTTAAAGACCTGTGTCACGCGGGAGACTTTCCATTCGCCAAATGGCACTCAACGCATCCTGCATTACTCGAGGCAATCTCTCCGAACTCACGAGCTCAAAGCTCAACAATCTTACTCGACGACTGCCATAACAAACTTCTCGGGTTGCAATGGAACAGCTCCCAAGACAACTTTACATTCTCATTAAGGCCAAGCTCAACCTCAGTCCCAACGAAATGTCTTATTCTCTCAGAGGTTTCTCAAATC
Source organism: Andrena hattorfiana (assembly GCA_944738655.2). NCBI lineage: Eukaryota > Metazoa > Arthropoda > Insecta > Hymenoptera > Andrenidae > Andrena > Andrena hattorfiana. Next base: position 16,531,204 of record OX122895.1, read on the forward strand.
TTTGATCCACTCGGTTTCCTCTCACCAGTCATAATTCGCGCGAAAATGATTCTGCAAGAGTTGTGGCTGCACAAGCTCCGTTGGGACGATCCACTGCCACCTCAAGTTACATCTCATTGATACACCATCACAGAAGATCTCGCAGACCTGGCCAGGCTCTCAATTCCAAGGTGGTTCAACACCTATTCAAACTCTATCGTGGAACTCCACGGGTTCCATGGCAGCGCACAGTGGTCTGGAAAGCGGCGTTTTGTGGCCAAAAGTCAATTTTTCAACTTCAATGTTTACAGAAATTTTTTTTTCCTATGTATTGATAACCCCCGAAACCTTCAAACTCCAATCATATTATATATTTCAGGCAATTCTATAATCATATATAGTGTTATAAAGTGTAAATCATGAAATTTTAAGTGAAACTAATTGTTGTAATTACTCATTATAGAACAATAAAATATGGGTTTGTATTACACCAGTATGTAGGTAAGTAAATATATTTTAGTTATTTATATGTGTTATAAGCATTTCTTAATGCGTGTATAAACAATGTAAAATTTGTAACTATTTACACTTTGAGAAGGCTTATAAAAAAATGATTAGAAGTGATACACATCGGACCTATTTTATATGAAAGCTTAGACAATTGCTGTTCAGATCATGTAAATTTTAAGTGCAACTTCCTGCAACCTTTGGCTCTATAGGGATTTTAAAATTCGTCGCGCGAGGAGTTTTGGCGTTCTGAACGCGTGTCCCTATGCAACCACTTGAAAGGCGCCTGAGGAGGTTGAGGGAAATCTGAAACGCTTTCATTGCGTGGGCCTTATTTTCTGTTAGTATTAATTCGTATAAACACTGAATATTGGCTCATTCGAAGTGTCTTTCTGCCTCCTCGGATTAGTCTTTTACCGAATGCGCACAGTGAACCATCTCTTGCAGTTTGAAGTTTTCATTTAATTTTATATATTACAGTATAAATTCTCTAAATTAAAATTTAGTTATATATGTATATTATAGTTATATTTTACATGTATTATAGTTTTATTCATAAGTTTCATAGTTTAGAGTAAAACAGTGTATAGTGTACAGTGTTGTAGTGTATATTGTGGACTTTTGTTATAATTATAAAGACTTTATACGTATAATAATGTCGCAAGATTCTACAGGTATGTTTCACTTCTATATTGCATCGAACATTTTTTTTCGTACAAAGGGCACACAAAAGTTTTTATTTTTGTAGACCAGTACTACTTCAAGAATGAAGACCTTTTCAACGCATGGCACAATGAAAGTAATTTAAATAAAAAGATAACTGCCGTTTCCGCCTTTATTTTCGACGGAATAAAACAGACTGATATTTCTGACAGTTACAAAAAATCAGTTGAAGGAAAGTGCGCGTGTTCTGCCGTAATTTGTCTAATAAATGGGAACGTTCTCACCGAATATTATACAAATTTAAATCGAAGCATCAGGAATGGTTAGAGGGGCATTTCACTTTTGAAAAATATAGTAACATTAATTCAGAAGCTTCAACATCAGGTAGGACGGCCTCGTTTATCATATGAAGAAAAATCGTCGCGATCACAAAGACGGGAAGCAGCAGAACTTTCGGAAGAAATGAATGAAGAATTGGGTTTAATCGTACATGCAACAAGTATGGCAGCACGTAAAAGAGGAAACGAAAATTTATCTGTAGTTCTAAATGAAACAGTGAGAAGTCCTAACCGCGCCAAAAAAAATGAGGAAATTGCTTTTTTACAATAAACAAGAGCCAATACCATTTTCCATTGAGGAAGCTGTAGCTTTTCTTTACGATAATAATCTAAGTAAACGACAATATGTCAATATTAGATTAGAAAGTAAACAGCGACATTGCGACATATATCCTAAATATGACGCTATATTGGAATCAAAGAAAAATTGTAGACCACCCGGAATTATCGTCACGGAAAGAACTGCACAAGTTCAATTGCAAAATCTTGTAGAGCATACTGTACAAATAATTGTGTTGTTACAAACAGAAGTAATCGACAGTATTGTTTCAAATAGCAGTGATGATGTGATTCAATGTGAAATTATTTTCAGCTATAGTTTTGATGGTAGCAGTGGACATTCTATATATAAGCAAAGATTCGAACAATCAGAAAATATAGTTGGCACAGATGGTTCCCTTTTTGCAACTACGCTAATACCGCTAAAATTTGTAACAAGCAATAATATTATTTTATGGAACAATGACACTCCGCACTCTATAAGATTTTGTAGGCCAGTGAAACTTGAGTACATTAAAGAAACCGCAGAACATATTCTTAAAGAAAAACAAAATATTGATCATGAAATCAGTAATTTATCAGATTTAAATTTGCCACACAAAGACAAGACTTTGAAGATAAAATTGAAATTAATTATGGCGTTAATTGACGGCAAGGTGTTGAATACATTAACAAAAACGAAATCGTTTCAACGCTGTCCTATTTGTGGTGCAGGGCCTAAACAAATTTTGGAAATTGTGGATCTTCGCGCAATAGAGTTTGTACCGAAAGAAGAGGAAACGTTATATTATGGAATCAGCCCTCTACATGCCTGGATTCGATTTTTCGAATGCGTTATACACATATCCTACAGAATTAAAATAAAAAAATGGCAGATAAAAGGAATGGAAGATAAAGAAATATTTGCGTCACGGAAAATAGAAGTTCAAAATTTATTTTGGGAACGTTTAGCATTGAACATAGATAAACCTAAACCAGGAGGAAGTGGCAATACAAACGACGGCAACACAGCTCGTCGAGCTTTCCAAAAAACGGAAATATTAAGCGAGATAACAGGTTTAGATAATTCCCTTCTTCAAAATTTCAAAATAATTTTAATCACAATATCGTGTCAATATGCCATTAATTTAGAGAAATTTGAAGCATTTTGTTTTCAAACTGCACGCATATTTAAAGAAAGATACCCATGGTATCCAATGCCGCCAACAGTCCATAAAGTTTTAGTACATGGGAAACAAATTTTAGAAAAATGTATTTTACCTCCAGGATATTTATCAGAAGAAGCCGCGGAATCCAAAAATAAATGTTACAAACACGATAGACAGTTCCATGCTCGGAAATCTAGCCGAAAAAGTAATTTAGAAGATATATTTAACAGGGCTATGGAAACCTCCGATCCATTTATATCTAATATTAGTTTAAAGAGCAGGATCTATAAACAGCAGCTCAAAAAACTCAAATTGCCTCCTGAAGTTTTATTGTTGCTGCGTTCTCCATCTATCGAAGAAAAAGCATCGACATCTAGTTCTTCAACTTCATCTTTCGAAGAAACGACTGACGATGATGAGGATTCAGATGAAGATAATGAAGAAACATTGCCCATACTTAGGCATTTAAGTAATTTAGAATTGGATTCAGAAGACGTATAATAATCAGGTATTTATATGTATATTTCAGCTATATTTATCAATCAGTTTTCGTCTTACTTCTTTACTCGTACCTTCGTTTTACGTTCTTTTTTTATCTTTTTAATATTGTCTACTTTTCCAAAAATGCTAACTTAACTAAATGTAATCGAATTTTATTATAAAAGCAATTAATTTTGACTTACAAAATAGCCATAAACATGTCTAGAATTTTGCCGAGATATTTCATTCTTTTGTGCACAGTAACAATTACTATTCTTTTAATAATTCACTCTAAATAATCGTATTACATCACAATTAGTATAAATAGTCGTAATAGATCAAAATATGTGTGGAAAGAAATCGATATAAGTATTATTTGAATTTTGGCCACGAAACGCCGCTCTCCAGACCACTGTGCAGCGGTAGTCTACTTTATCGTGTTATCACCGTCCACAAATCTCAAAGTGTCGACACTCGTGTGCTCCAAAACTAAGATAGCACCTCTCAAGAAACTCACAATCCCGAGACTCGAACTCACAGCAGCATTAATGCTGGCAAGGCTTGCCAAGTATGTTCAAGCAACTCTTCAACTCAACATTGCATCTACTCATCTGTGGACGGACTCTCAAGTGGCACTTACATGGATCAATTCTCACGCCTTACGCTGGAAGGAATACGTTAGGAATCGTGTCACTCAAATTCAAGAAGTCTCATCACATGCACGATGGAGACACGTTCCAGGTACCTCGAACCCAGCTGATTGTGCATCTCGAGGCCTCACGACATCACAGCTTGAACATCATCAGTTATGGTGGACGGGACCACCATAGCTCTCTCAACCCAGTGACTCATGGTCATTACAATCAACAACGCTGGACGACTCAAGTTAGGGATGCCGATTATAGATCGATCTTTCAAAGATCGATCTTTTTTGTCGCGATTTTCGATTTTTTAAATCGATTCTCAAGACAGGGATCGATTCGAAGATCGTATCGCAACCAAAGAGATCGTAGATCCCTAGCGGCGTGTAGCGTAAACTCTATAAGTGCGAAATTTTAATTAGATCACACAAATGTAATAGAAAAGGGAAGCAAAAATGATGATAGCACAAGTCCGAGGAGTTCGAATACAGCTAGAGATTCTTTTAATAAATATACTTCAAGATTATAAATTAATCAATACTTCCTTGGAAGCAGATGTTTGAACATTTGAACTCCACTTTTATCCCTTCTCCTAAATGTGTAAACCCAGGGCAAAGGTGTTAAACGCTTGATAAGTAAGATATTCAAGACGAAATGTAACGACGAGTAGGAATTTATCTTATTATTAATAATTCTCCGATTGGCTCCTAGTATCTAAGGACATTTTGTAGTTAACAAAATATGTAAATCGATGCGCTTTGTAAAGCGCGTTGTAAGGCGTATCTTGTGAATTTTCAACTTGTATCAAATCCAAATTCAGATTTGTTTAGTAATATTAATGTTTATTGCCCTTGTTTGAGTTTAAATTGTTTCTTTCGTTGTATTGTTATTCTAAAAATCTTCGTTCAGCGAGCAGCGTGCCTTAGCGCTCCACGGGCATCAACCTGGGCTCATTGACCAAGTTCAAATGATTAAAAGATAACTTCTATTTCCTCTAAATGTTAACGTAATTCAAATCTTACACAGATATCAAAGTAGGAAAATAAATTATACTTTTCATGTTTTTTGTTTAAAGAATTTTATCAGTTCATGCCGTTTAGAGCATTACATTTGATATTGTCAGAGCCAAAGAACAATACCTACATACCTATATAGAGGTACTAACATAGTTTTAGATTAGATTTGGAAAACATCTTGAGGTGTATACAGTTGCAATGGCCAATAGGAGTAATATATGGACGCACTTCATAAAAAGTGAATTGAGCAGAAAGTGTAAACATTGTTTGCTAAATGTAAAAACTTCCGGTAATACAACCAATCTGCGTAATCATATGATACGATAACATAAATATTTGTAAGAGTCAAAACGGAAAATGGAAAGTGAAAGACCCTCTGGTGATGTTGGTGAACAAATGCAGGTATGTATGTTGATGGTTATTTTGTTAACTAAACTGCTTGAAAGCTTCTAGTTGCTGAATCAAGGACTCAAATCTTTTTGTTCAAATTTTTTTCCGGTAAATCAATGAAGGACTCTTATAGAGCAACTATTTCACTTTAATTTCGTTTTTTCTTTGTTCTGTTGTATGCTTTTTATTGACCGAGTTCCCAAACCACTCATGAAAATTTTTCTGCCATCACGCATTTGCAAGTTATAGGCGTTCAAAGAGAAAAGTACCTTTTTTGCTTTGATCTTGAATAACTCGGTCGATAAAAATCATACAACAGAACAAAAAAGAAAAGAGATTAAAAATAAATATTTGCCCTATAAAAGCCCTCCATTGAATTTACTAGAAAAAAAATTGAGGCCCGTACATACGTTTAAACTAGGCAAAAAATTTTGAAACTTCGTGTTCTGCGCTTCATCTTGAAAAAACAGTATTATAATGGATGAACAAAAAAATTCGAGTGCTTGATTAAAAAACTAGAAGCTTCAAGCGTTATAATGCTTGTATTACCCGGCGATTGGGCCCTCCCGAAAACCAACCAAGTAGAAGAAGTCGACGCGGCGCTCAAGGAGCCTGTGTTTTGGCAACTAATACCCATCGACCACTAAAAGTAAGCATGTTTAACCGGTTAACTGGCACGGCTTTTTTTTACTATTCGTGCCCAAACTGGCAACATCGAAAAATTAAGAGAATCACACAAAATTTGGTATACGGGGTATGGGCGACCCCAAAAAACCCCTATATAAAATTTTTCTAAATCCCGATAATATTTTAATATTTGGCAGCCATTTTGGGTCGGCCATTATGAGTCTGCCATATTAAATTATACAATTCCAATGCGAAATTCTGATTCAGCGACCCCAAAAACCATTACATACCAAGTTTCATTCAAATCGTTTGAAAATCAAAAAAGTTATTCCATTTGATCATATATCATACATAAGAAGAATTGGCCAGATTTTTTTTTATCATATATGATACATTGCCAGTTAACCGGTTAATATACGCTCAATGAGTTCTTAACTATCTCAGAGCGTAAAATCCCAGGATTTGCTCAAAAGCGGATGAAATACGTAAACTCCATAAAATCGCGCCACAAATAGGAAGTAGGGATGTAAGAGATGAAAACTGTCGCACCTCTTTATAAAGTTCCTAGTCGTATGACTGTTACTCAAATGATTGACGCAAAATACGACATATTATCACTAAAAATTGAAGAAACGTTAAAACAAATTACTGCCTTGTCTTTAACGACTGATATTTGGACGGATACTTTAAATACAAAGAGCTATTGGTTTGACTGGTCATTTTGTTGAAAAAGCAAAACTACAATCCATTACATTTGGCGTTACAGAACTTTATGAAGGACGTAATGCTGAGTATTTAGGTAGAGTTATTGAAGACATCTGTAGTAATTGGAATATAACGTCAGAGAAAATTAAGGCTGTAGTGACGGATAATGGATCCAATATGGTAAAAGCAGTAGTAGATTTATATGGCAAAAATAAGCATTTACCATGTTCTGCACATACCCTGAATTTAGTGGCTAATAAACCATTCGATGAAATACATGGTTTAGATGATATCGAGGCACTGTTGAACTCCATAAAGGAAATTGTAAAACATTTCAAACATAGTATACAGGCCTCTGACGAATTACGGAAATCTCAAGATAATCTGCAAACACCTTTAAGACTTATTCAATCGGTTTGCACTCGATGGAACTCTACCTACTATCAACTAGAGAGGTTTATTAAATTATCGAACAAAGTAGCTCCAATACTCTTAAAGAACTCGAAAGCCTTTTTGATGTTAACTGCTGCAGAATTGGACAGTCTCAAAATCTGATAAACATTTTTCAACCATTTGAGATGTTAACAAAAGAAATTTCAGGGCAAAATTATGTAACCTGCAGTAAGATCATACCTATGGTTTACAGCCTCACTAAATCTGTAGAGACTGTACAACCAAATACAGATCTTGGTCATACTACAAAAACACTTATCTTAAACGAAATTAACAAAAGATTTAGAAACATAGAACAGGTTTCAAAAAACTGTATTTCAGAGACAAAATAGCTTGTTCTCAGGCAACAGGTAAAGTAATAAGTATGCTATCCGATATCGATACTGAGATCTCTGTTACTCAGTTAAACAGAAGGGAAGAATCTGATTCTCATAGTGCAGAAGAGGCAACACCAGCTAATAATATTTGGCAATTTCATGAACAATTAGTTAAAGCAAAGTACCCAGAAGAACAAGAAAATCGGAATGTTATAGGCATGGATTTTAGAAATTATTTAAGCCAGCCTGTCGAAGATCTGAAGAAATGTGATCCGTTAAAATATTGGGAGGGCCATAAAGACACAATTTACAAAAAGCTACGAACTTTATCCTACCACTATTTTTGTGTAGTTGGCACCTCAGTCCCGTCTGAACGTATATTTTCCATAGCTGTGAATATAGTTACTCCCAGCAGGAACAAATTGTTTCTCACGCGAATTCTTAATGAGATCCGACTGATCTGACGACGGATCAACTAGAGTCGTAAATTCCCGCTATGGTACTTCCGACACTAAGAGAATCGCGATACCCTAAACGACGAGTTACCGTGGTAAAGGTGAATAATTGACGCTGCATATAATGAAACAGTTAACGATATATATTGAATTATAACCAATGACTGATAACAAAGAGATAGTGAATCTTGAAAATATGACTGCGAAACTTTACAATTATTTGTCTGTTCCGTCCTCACTCCGGAGGAGATCGTGGCTTGATCTGATTTTTTCGTATCTGACTCCCCGACGGAGTCTCTCCTTCTTCCAAGTCAAAATCCTCCCTCCTAGGCTGATTCCTTGGTGGGCCATACAATTAGCGTACTTCTTATTGGTCGCAGTATCGCCCAAGGAACGGCCCACCCAGCCCCATAGAGAGGGAAACTCCGGAAACCGTGCGTTTTCCGATAATAATTTATGGCTAAACAGCCTGTCTCCGAGACATCGTCCAAGGCGTCCAAAAGACGAAACAGGACGTTTGGCCAATCTCACCGAACCCCGGAACCGCCGGAGTCGACTCACAGAGGGTCATTGTGGCTCCACGTCACTCGCCACCCTCCAACAGTCCCAAGTGCCAGGCGAGTACAGACGACAGACTCAACGTCTGCCAGGCAGTCTCATAAATCGAAGAATTACATTCATTCGGGTCCTTTCCCAACCTAATTACGTGAGACCCGGACTTCGCGTATATGGCCCTAGGCTATTTATAATACTGGTAAAACTAGCCTAAATAATACTATAATACAGGTATACTTAATAATAGTTGTAACGCGTAGCATTCTCCCCCCTTGAGAGGACTCCGAACAAAGAACATGACAATACGCGGAACACAATGTATATGCTTGGGTAGATATGTGTACGTAAACTAGGGGTACAGGGGTCATCCTGTGTCCCTGTTGGAAGCTGACTTCCTCGTGATGTCCTCCTCTCCGACATCATCCTCCAGTTGATTAGGCAGCGGCACGAGCTTCTTGACTGCCCGATCCAACTCAGTTGTAGCCGTTTTAAACGTCACCGTCCGCACGATGCCGTCAGCGCCTGGATGGACCCTGAGGACCTTGCCCAAAGCCCACTGCATAGATGGAACCTTGTCATCTCGCAGGAGGACAACAGTGCCCACCCTGATGGGATGGCTGTCGCTGTCCAGAAGTGTTGCTTGACTTTCTGTACCTGCTGCCAGCTTGACAAACGATTAGCTGGAGTGTCCCTGAAATCGCGCTCGCGAAGGCTCGTTATTGATTCGCCAATTAGGAAGTGTCCAGGTGTAAGGACCAGAAGATCGTTTGGATCAGACCAAATGGAAGTAAGAGGACGGGAATTCAAAATGGATTCTATTACAATAATCAGTGTATTGAAGTCCTCGAAGCTGAATAAATTTGTCCCTGCGACGCGTTTAAGATGGAATTTAAACGATTTTACCGCAGCCTCCCATAGTCCACCGAAGTGAGGAGCCAATGGTGGGATGAAATGCCACTCGATAGACCTCTCTGCCAAAAAAGTCTGGACCTTGTCGTTATGGTCGTCTGACCGTAAATGTTGCCGTAATTCGCGCAATTCGTTGTCCGTTCCGACGAAATTAGAGGCATTGTCGGAATACAAATCTGCATAAAATCCTCGTCGAGCGATGAAACGTCGAAGAGCGGCGATAAATGCTTCTGTGGTCAGATCACTGACCAGTTCGAGATGGACAGCCTTTACCGCCAGACACACGAAAACCGCTACGTATACCTTAACTCGGTTCTGGTTCCGGTGTTTTTTTCCTTTATATAAAAGGGCCCGCAGTAATCGACTCCCACGTTGATGAAGGGACGCGATTCAATTACCCTTGCCTCAGGCAAATTGCCCATAACGTACTCCACGGGTGGTGGTTGTGCGCGACAGCAACGCACACACCTTTTATTGGTCTTTCAGACCTGGCTTCGACCATCGATAGTCCAGTACCGGCGCCTTACAGCGTACAATGTGGCTTGCACTCCCGCGTGCAAATGAATACGGTGTTCGTTCTCCACTATTAATGCCGTTGTAAAAGCCTCTGGCAAAATAATAGGGTATTTTTGAGAGAACGACATCGCCGAATGCTGCAAACGACCTCCAACCCGTAGAATTCCATCCTTCTATCTACAAACGGATTTAACTTGGTCAATTTACCCTTTATTGCTGCATCCCTATCTTTGGCGATACAGCGCAATTCCTCCGAGAAATGACTACGCTGCAAAAGCCTGATGACCACGTTGTGCGCATAAATTAGCTCTGAAGCTGTGAGAACACCCCTTGCGCTGTTACGTCTCCAACGCAAACAGCATGCAACAATCCAGATAAGTTTTCCCCACGATGAATACCTATCCAGTATCGAAGTGTCGATGGGTCTCGTTGCAAAGCAGGTAGTCTGTTTTTGCTCCGGAATGATGACAGGTGGGGCCGACTCCCAGGTAGGCCAATGAACCTCCTGTTTGACAAGCCATGCCGGACCATGCTGCCAAATGGAGGGTTGAAAAAATTCTTCCGGTATTTGACATCGTGAAATGAGGCCCGCTGGATTGTCGTCCGTCCATACATGACGTCAATCTTTGACCCTCGTCCGCGTCTGAATCTCAGCGACGCGATTCGCGAGGAACGTCTTCAAGGTGTGCGTTGAGGTGTTCAGCCAATGAAGTACAATAGTAGAGTCGATCCACAGGGTGGTTCGGTCCATCTCGAAGCATAGAGCTCGCCGAACAGTCAAAACCAGAGACGTGAGTAGCAGTGCCCCACACAGTTCCAACCGCGGAATCGTTTGCTACTTTAAAGGAGCCACCCTTGATTTCGCCAGCAAAAGTTCCACCTGTGCGCGGCCACGCGCGTCAATCGTACGGAGGTATACACACACTCCGTAAGCATACTCACTCGCGTCGCAAAATCCATGTAATTCGATGCTCGCCGCTAAGCTGGCTATCGTCTTGCCTATCGGTCGCCTATCTTCGCTTTCATCTTTCATGTCGAATATCGATATTCGCCCCATTCGATACGCGTATATTTTTCCGACACCTACTCATAATAACCGATACTAAAATTACTTAGGATCGAAACGAAAGTATCGAGTATTTACTCGTATTTACTTGGATCGGTTCATCCCTTGATAGGATTTGTGGTGGTGCGACCACCACCTCGCCTCTACAGGCCAAAGGACCAATTACCCAAGTCTTTACACTTAGTCAAACTAAGGAACAAGCAACCACAGCTCCAGCGATTATTCTCTTGTCACCGTCGCCTTAACGACCCAAAACGTGCTTTCATTTTTATATTATAGACCTAAGACTGTTGTACCTGAAATACATAAAGAATATTACCAACATCGTGTTCATCCGCTCCTTCACTCATCGTTAGTGGGATCAGTAACAACCACAGACTGTGTCCTGAAGTGCCATCCGTTAGAATTACAAGAAACTAAACTAAAAGAAAATAAAAACTATATCTATAGTCATGTTCCCACTATGACAGAAAAAACCTTTGACTGCATTCATTTTGATATTTAGGGTGTTCAAACTACCCTTTATATTTTTTTTATTATAATGAATCGATCTCGATGGGATCGATTTTTTTGGTTCCGATTTTTTTACGAATCGATTCTTTGCACAACGATCTGAATTGAATCGAAAAATCGATTCTATGGGAAAGATCGGCATCCCTAACTCAAGTGCACTAGAGGCTCGTCCAGGGATCTCAACCTTACTCAACATTCAAGAAATCAAATATCACTGGGATCTCATATACAGATACTCAACTCTCAACAAACTGATTCGCATTACTTCAGCTTGTTTCAGATTCATCTCAAGGTTAAGGAAATTGCCTGTCTCATTGCCACTCATCTCACATACACCAATGGACTTGGAAAAGGCCCGCATCTTTTGGATAAAGTCCACTCAGGCAATCTATTTCAATCACGAATTCAAAGTCATCAGTTCGAGCTCAACGCTACCTTCATCTCACGCCTTCAGTCGACTCACTGCATTCATAGATGAACAAGGAGTCATACGAGTGGGAGGCAGACTTCGTAACGCTCATATCAATTATGAAGGTAAACACCCTGCCATCTTGCCTCGCCGCTCACGTCTGTCCGATCTGATTATAGACCACTCACATAAACAAACTCTACATGGAGGAACTCGACTCACTCTCGCTCACATCAGACAGACCTACTCGTCGATCATCGGAGGTCGAGCCCCAGTCAAATCTCACATTCTGAGGTGTCTGGTGTGTGCTCGACAAAGGGGGATCCGTGCCCATCAGCTGATGGGCCAACCAGTTGGATGGGGCCAACTACCTCTAGAGTCACACCCTCACTACCATTCACCAACATTGGAATTGACTACGCTGGTCCAATCACACTCAAGACGTGGAAAGGGCGAGGAGCTAAAACACAAAAGGGCTGGATTTGCGTTTTTGTGTGCATGACGACGTCAGGCTGTCCATCTTGAACTGATGACAGACTACTCATCCGAAGGATTCATCGAAACATACAGGCGTTTCTCATCCAGGCGAGGAATTCCACATACCATTTATTCGGATTGTGAAACCAACTTCGTTGGAGCAGATGCCAATCTCAAGAGTATGTTCACTCAGGGCTCACAATAGAATCAACAACTGGCCTTCTCTGTTTGTCAACGACAACACAACATGGTGCTTTAACCCACCAGCTGCTACTCACATGGGAGGAAAATGGGAAACGGTCGTTAAATCCATGAAGTTCCATCTGCGACGAACCGTTCGTGAAATTATACTCACATACGAAGAGTTCAGCACGCTTCTCACACAGATTGAAGCCATGCTGAATTCACGACCACTCGAGCCCTTCAGCGATGACCCTGAAGACAACTCAACACTCACTCCAGCTCATTTTCTCATCGGCAAACCGCTATCAACCTTACCTGAGCCATCTGTGGAACACTCATCGCTTTCACCATCAGCCAGATGGCAACTCATCCAGAAAAAGATGCAGCAGTTCTGGTTTCAATGGTCAACTCACTACCTGTAATGTCAGCAGTCAATCTCAAAGTGGCACCACCCATCCAATGACATCAAGGTCGGGTCATTGGTAGTCATCACCGATGAACGGTTTCCCCCGAGCAAGTGGCCACTTGCTCGTGTTCTCGCTCTGCAGCCTGGGAAGGACGGCCTCACCAGGGTCGTGACCATCAAGACAGCAACTACTACATTAACGAGGCCAATCGCAAAGCTGGCAATTTAGCCTGTTTCAGGTTAACATCATCAACCCAGTTGCTGACGGCGGGAGGAATGTTTGGGAATGCAATAGTTCCTACTTCCGCCACACTCGCTCTCACCGCAGCACCTCGCGGACTGCGACACAGCGACGCTGATTGATGAGCGAAACGCCAATCAGCGCGGATCGATCGATCAATCTGAGTGCTGCGTCACTGCTCCAGGAGAACCGAGAAAAAGCGCGTTCGGAAGTTCGCCATATTCTCATCGCTAGTGTGTGCCCGCTTGCGATAACGATCGGTTGAAACGCGTCGCGCAGAATCGCATTCCTTTGTGCATATCTCATACTCATACAACATAAAACCATTGTATTCTCAGCATTCCTCAGTGTATAACGCTCAACTCATTTTGAACACTCACTAGTCCTCAATTAATATAATTGCGTGGACGCCACGTGGTGCATTCACGTGGTGGTATATCTTCTCATCGTTTCTGCAGCGCAGTAATAAATATTATCACTGTGCCTACACACAAGCAGCTCATAGTGCTCTTAATAAATCTAGGCGAAGTGTTATCACCGAAACTGTGCATATATATATATATATATATATATATATATATATATATATATATATATATATGAGATAGTGTCAAGTTTGTGAATATATATATTCATATATATAACATGGACCTAAGAATTAAATGGACGGAGCTCGTGTAAATAAGGGGGGTGCATGCTACTGCGCATGCGGTGGTGGACGATCAGTGATTGGTTGATTATTTCCGTTATTATTTTCAATTTAAAACCTGTCACGAATGTACATAACGTATAAATAAAAATACTAACCGCCAATACTAAAATAAAATGAATTCTATGATGATGCAGACTAAAGAAGGAAAATTGCAAAAACTCCGTAACTGTAAGGATAAAACGTGGTGATAAAGAAAATGCTATGAAAGTGACATATCATCGGTAAGAGGTATTGCCTTTTTTAATTTTTTTTATGGTTAAGTGTGTCGTTGAGTTTGAAACGTTAATACTAATTGCAACATTATACTTTTATAGTTTCCCAAAAGATCCACAAAGAAGGCAGAAATAGGCTGTTGCCTTACAATTAAAAATAGAGAACGTCACAGAGAATTACCGCGTTTGTTCAATACATTTTTTGAACCATTAAGAATTCTTTAATAATGATTGCAATGAGGTATATTCCTGAATATTTTGGTTTCTTAAAACTTGGTAAAGCCTGTCCTACATATGAGCCCCTCAATTCACGAGTGGCACAAGTCTTAAGCGGCCCCTACACGATGAAGCTTGCCTCGGGACATGCCTCAAGACAAAGTAGAGAGAGAGAGAGAGAGAGAGAGAGAGAGAGAGAGAGAGAGACAGAGAGAGACAGAGAGAGACAGAGAGAGAGAGAGAGACAGAGAGAGAGAGAGACAGAGAGAGACAGAGAGAGAGAGAGACAGAGAGAGAGAGACAGAGAGAGAGAGAGAGAGACAGAGAGAGACAGAGAGAGACAGAGAGAGAGAGAGACAGAGAGACAGAGAGAGAGAGACAGAGAGAGAGAGAGAGAGAGAGACAGAGAGAGAGACAGAGAGAGAGAGAGACAGAGAGAGAGAGAGAGAGAGAGATGTGCTTTATTTAGCCGTAGCTACTGCTCATTTCTATACATTTGCTTACAATATCCTCCTCGTGCATAACGTATTGCCGAATATCAACATATATAAGTCATGAACCAACATATAAAATTACATAGATATATAAAGATATAAAAATATAAAATATAAAAGTATAAAAGTATAAAATTATAAAGTATAAAAGTATAAAAGTATAAAATATAAAAATATAATAAAAACATAAATATAGAAATATAATTAACATTATAAAATATAAAAAGAATATGAATTACAACAATAATAATAATAATAATAACAATGCATCACACATTCATACCATACAGACTTCACCTCTAATTGCCTTCTCTGATATGCTTTTTGAGATGCCTCTTGAAGTCTTCTATCCTCTCTTTACTCTTAATCTGTTCCGGTAGTTCATTAAACATTTTAAACCCTGCATATACTATTGATTTCTGCCCTGTAAATGTTCTTGTTCTTTTTATAACGATATTTTCTCTGCTTCTCGTCTTGTACTCTTCTTATAAACTCTCCCTTCTTATGCCTGTCTTTTATTATTTCGACTTCTCCCGTCAAATACTCTGGTGCTAAACCATTTTTCATCTTGTATACTAATTGACATGTATTATACCTGATCCTTTGTCTTATGTTCATAAATTGCAGCGTGTCTAGCATATCTTTTATAGGTGTGTACTTGCTAACTCCCAGTATTATTCTCATACCTCTATTTTGAGTCTTTTGTAGCAATTCTTTCTTTCCTTCACTTAAGTTTATTAGTATCGTATTGCAATACTCATAGTGTGGCGCTATAATTGCTTTATATATCACAGTCCGGCAGTAATAGCTGATATGTTTCTTTATTCTATTTAGGAATCCTATTTTTTTGCCTACTTTCTTTGCGATGAACCACGCATGTTCATCAAACAATAAATGTTTATCAATAACTACCCCCAGGTATTTTACTTGGTCTACTTCTTTTATCACTTCTCCACCTATCTTAATCACACATCGCTCTTTTACTCCTACCTTCCTTGGGTCATATATAGGCAAAAATACTGTCTTCTTAACATTCACTTTCAACGCATTTCTTCCTAACCATTCATGCAGTTCATTTAGAATTTCATTCAGCTTTTTCTGTATGTATTCAACATTATCGCTACTCACATATACAATCATATCATCCGCAAATAGTCTATATTCACACTCATACCTATTCATTATTTGTTTTATATCATTTATATATGTGATAAACAGCAGTGGCCCCAACTTACTCCCTTGCGGTACACCATGTTTTACAATCAGCTCTTCTGAAATTATTTGATCCCATCTAACTTTTTGTCTTCTGTTACTTAAGTAAGATCTAAACCATTCTAGCACTTTCCCTTTCAGGCCATATTTTTCCAACTTTACTATCAACCTTTTTCTGTCAATGGTTTCGAAAGCTCTTTTAAAGTCAATGAACACCACTCCACTTACTTCATTCCTATCCATTCTTTCCCTCCAATTGATAATAGTGTTTTGCAGGGCTGTTTCGCATGAATGTCCTTCTCTAAATCCTGACTGTTCCTTTATCAATGTTTTATTCTCCCCAAAGTGTTTTAAAATCTGCTCTTTTACCACTTGCTCGAGTATCTTTTCATATACCGGTAAGGTGTTTATTGGCCTATAGTTGATTGCTTCATTATTTCCATTAATTTTTGGTATTGGTGTCACTGTAGCAATCTTCCATTCTTCAGGCACTCTTCCTTCTCGTATGGATGCATTGATCAGATTGTATATAATACTTTTATCTGCTCTCCACACCTTTTTAATTATCTCTACATTTATATCTTCTCCGGCTCCTTTCTTTTCCGGTAATTTCTCTATTATCGTCTCCAATTCTTTACAGGTTATATCTCGAAATTCTTTTATTTCTGTTTCATATTGTGGTTCATAGTTATCAGCGTCCAGTCCACTTTCATACTCTATTTCCTTAACTATTTGTTCTATACTATTTATAAAATATTCATTAAATCTCCTTGCTATTTCCTTTTGATCTGTACTTGTTGCTTCTCCAAATATTATTTGTTTCTGTACTTTCATTTGTTTTTGACTCCCCATTAAGCTTTTTATAGTTTTCCACATACATATTGGATCATTTTTGTACCCATCTATCTCATCTTTATAGTATTGTTTCTTGTTTTTTCTTATTGTTGCGACTACTTCATTCCTTTTCCTTCTGTAGTATTCCCACGCTTCGTCGTTTCCAGTTTCACGTGCTTTCTTGTATGTTTCATCCCTATTTTTCGAGGCTTTTCTGACATTATCGTCAATCCACGGTCTGTTTTCCCATTTTTCCCGTATAATTCTTTTAACTGCTGGTGCTTCTTGATCCAATGTTTTAACTATATTTTCAATTGTTTTATTCGCCAGAGTATTGATGTCTGTGTGCTCATTGCCCATCTTATTCATGCGATTTTTTAGTATTTCATTAAATCTCTCATTGTTGATATTTTTTATATCTCGTTTATAACGTATTTTTTTTCTCTTCCTTCGACTCATCGTATCACTATATATATCCACATTTATTTTCACTATACTGTGATCTGTGATTCTTGGAGTATCATTTACTTCAGTCTTTATATAAAAGTTTGAAAATACAAGGTCGATGGTCGTATTAGAGTTTTGCGCACATCTAGTTGGTGCTTGTACGTATTGTTTCATTCCCATTGTTTGTAATTCTCGCGTGAGTCTTTTGCTATAATGATTTACTTTACTCATGTCAATATTAAAGTCGCCTACCATTATTAAATGTTTATCTCTATCCACCAATTCCTCGCATTCCTGTACGATTGTTGTAATAAATTTGCCATCACTTGTATTTGGTGATCGATATACATTAACTATACTACCTTCATATTTTCCTGTTATTCTAATTACATTCATCCATATGCACTCCTTGCCTTTATCATCATTAATTACTTTATTATCTGTAATGCTATATCTTATACCTTTTTCTATATATGTTAATACCCCTCCGGTTTTATTGTTCTTTGTATTCGTTCTGACAGTTTCATAATTTTCCATATCCAGCTCATTGTCGTACACTTCTTCCGTGATATGCGTTTCTGTAAGACATATTATTTTTGGTTTCTCACTATTAACCGTCCGTTCAATTTCTTCTTTGTGGTATAGAAAGCCTTGTATATTAAGTAATAAAATAAAGTTTCGTCTATTCCATCGCTCTGTCTTCCTACTTCCCCCTTCTATGCCCTGTGTTAGTCATTCATCACAATACATAATATTTTTTCGTACTCTTTTCACCATTCTCCTGTATGCTTCACACTGCTTGTCTGTTGCTTCATGCTTTGTTGATATTCCGGTTAGTTCATGTTCTTCTAACATCTTTATGCAATTACTGCAGTTCTTGGCCTCTGTCGTGCATTCTCTTTCTGTGTGTTCACCTGCACACTTCCGACATTTCATTTTATTTCTGCAGTCCTTCGCATAGTGGAAGAATCCCCAGCACTTATAACATCTTAGTATACTAACATAGTCATACACCCTACATCTGTTCCATCCCATCACAATTATTTGTTTCTCTATTAGTTTTTTATAAGTACCCGGATCTACCTCTAGGATATCTTCTTTCCCTTTTCTTTGTATTTTTTTTACGATTTTCATTTGCACATTTTTCGCGTTGGTTTCTAATCGATTTTGTTTGATAATTGTATTTACGAGCTCCTTATCATCTATGTTCTTCATTTCTTTATCAATTCCTACTATTTTAACAGTCGGTAATTTTTTTTTATTAATACTTATCTTGTAGTTTTGCCCTATCTGCTCCTCTAACTCTTTTCTTAGAATTTCTCTTTGCTCTATCTGCTCACAATCCATAATCACTTTACCGGTTTGAGTACTTACTATCTTATTTATTCCCACTCCCAATTTCGTTATATCAATTTTCTCTTTAATTTCTTCCATTGTTTTTTTCACTATTTTGTTCGCAGTTTGGTCTACTATAATTCTTTCTACTTTAGAGATTTTTACCTTTTCTGCGTATGATTCTATGTTATTGTCCTTAATATTCATACTCTTATCTTTATTATGTTTTTCATCTCGCATGTCCTTTTTAATCACTATTTGTTGTACAGTGTTTTTTATATCATTAAGTTCTTCGATTATATTTTTCGTTTGCTTCTTAACTTCTTCCATAATTACATTCTTCATCTCTTTTACTATTTCATGAATTTGTTGATTCATGATTTCAGCTATAATTTCATGTTGTTTATTATTTCCTTCA